>JANAVB010043019.1:1430958-1778458 GCA_029216955.1 Iris pallida
TGCTTATAGCCATTTGTTCCCACGGTCTTAAGGCTCGTCACATAGTGTACGAGGCGGTCCCTCGGTTGGGAGTCTCGTGTTCCTATCCACGTTAAGAAGTTCGAGGCGGTCCCTCGGTTGGGAGTCTCGCGTTCCTATCCACGTTAAGAAGTTTGAGGCGGTCCCTCGGTTGGGAGTCTCGCGTTCTTATCCACGTTAAGAAGTTCGAGGCGGTCCCTCGGTTGGGAGTCTCGCGTTCCTATCCACGTTAAGAAGTACGAGGCGGTCCCTCGGTTGGGAGTCTCGCGTTCCTATCCACGTTAAGAAGTATAAGGCGGTCCCTCGGTTGGGAGTCTCACGTTATGCCAAGTGTGATTCAGAGCACGAGTTGCTAAGTATAGTTCCAGTCGTACCAACAAATTAGGCCATGCATTTACGTGAGTCTAGATGTCTCGTAGGTGCGTGGTCATTGGACAACTTGTCGACAAGGATTTCTGCCTAGACTAGTTATACGCCGGGGCACCGGGCCCAGTCGTCCTAGGGGGTAGACGTTATAGCAACGCATGACTTTACTGCGTGGGTAGTCGGGGGCTTTCTATGGGGCTAGCTACCTTGCATCGAAGGACCCGCCGCCTACCCGAGCTATGTCCGCGATGGCTTGTCATGCTAGTGGCCTTTCATATAGATAATTGACGTGCTAAGCGGCGAATCCGCATGCACGGTGTCGGTCATAACAAAGGAAGTGTAAGCACGGTTTGTGTTGAGTGTTGAAATGTGTGCTCGGTTGCACCCAAAGTATTATAAAGCCTACGATTCGGCTATACGTAAAGACACGTGCTTCGGCACGAGATACGGCGTCATGCTTGAGTTCTCAACACCGGTTCCACAAGTTGGGTTAGACGTTGCGAGTTAAGTCGAGGAAGGGCCGTAGGGCAAGTTGTGTTAATATCAGGTTAAGTGGGTGCGAGGTACGACCTCGGTGTTTGTAGGGCACGACCTCGAAATGTGAGGCACGACCGCGTTGTCACAACACGAGTATAAGCAAGACTAAGCGAGGAGGCACTGTCTCAGTGATACTAAAGCACGAGTCGAGTTCAAGGCACGACCGAGTCGTTACGTTCCAGAGTATGGCACGAAATACAATTATGAGTCGGTGCATTGACAATGCAAGCACGAGAAAGGTCTAGAGGCAAAGATAGGGAAGATATCGGTACGATAGCACGGTGATGGTCTACAGACACAAATTAGCCAAGGCGTCGGTCCTAAAATCGATCGTAAGGCAAGACTAGAAAGACAATCGTAAAGGGACTTGTGTTGCACAAAGTAAAATAAACGTGTTAGATTTTGTATGGGTGGACGAGGAGCTCACCCCACCAGTACAGTTGAGTACTGACAACCACATAGTTTTCATGTGCAGGTGCAGGTAGAAGCTCGTGGCGCGGAGCTCGCTTGGATGCGTCGAGGCACGGAGTTCCTTGGCGATTCGAAGCATGCGGCCGCATGGATTCAAGACTTATACGGAACATAATGTATGGACATCGCCTCTCCGAAGCATCCGCTGTTCAACACTTGTATTGAGAGATGAGAGAGAGCTGAGTGACTTGTAAAGTGAGAAGAGTGAGCTCGAGTGCATTTTTATCTTGGCCTTGCACCCCATTGTAACCTTTGTTTCAATATCAATAAAGATCATGTTTTGTGTAACTTGTGTTTGTTCTAAATTTTCGATGCGTGTTCAATATTTCTGGTTGGGACTTCTGTGCGACGACCCCGTCGCAGCCGCTGAAATCGACCGTTATCGAACTCGCCTTGCACGAGCGCAATCTAGGCTCGTGCGGCATCACGCCTTAGCGAGGACGATCGCTCCTACGGGAGCGGGGCGTGACATAATGGTATCAGAGCACGGCTTTACGTCCTTGGACTATCGATTGAATTCTTTAACTCCGATGTTTCCGTGAACTCTGAGTGTTGCTTCCGCAAGTTAATATCGTTGGTGCGCTCTCTCTCAATTGTCCCAGGGATGTCCATACAATAAGTCTAATATTTTCAAAAGCTCGTACAAGTGTTCAATCGAACGCATCGATAGGTGATGGCCTTTGGGCCGAACGGTACCGACCTTGAGTTGATAGAAAATACGTGCTAAAGTTAGCAAGTCGCGTGCGTGCCTAAATAGTCCCACGTCGATGTTAGCCAATGAGCGTACAAAACTCGGAGTATAGTCCGTATGGGATGGTTATGCGTACGGCCTTTTGGCTAAGTTGTGCCGCGTATCGCGCACCTCGACCTTTTGGTGCAAACGAGTCACAAACCATATTAAGTATCGCTTGGTCGGGAACGGAGATACACTTGGAGTGTATATCGATAGGAACGCTATCGGACTAACGCTTAGGCGTATATGGAAGATTGGTTTAGATTTTGAGAAATAGTGCGAACGACTTAGTGCGTCGAGACGACGTGAGCAATTACGCTAGAGATTCGTCGGACGAATCTGAAACTTGTCTTTGCGAATAACGCGAACGTGATTTGGACTAGATTGGATGACTCGAATCCTGAGTGGTGTATGGTCCGTCTTGGAAATCATTCGAGCGAAAGATTGAGGATTGCGCGAGTATGAAACGCGAAAACGATTGAGTAGGTGAAATCGAATCGAGGAAAAGTTAAGGTGTAGCAAATGGATAACTTGATTGGAGAAATTTATACGGATCGTATACGAAAAGTTAGCACGACGGGAAGATAGCGTGCATGAAAAAGTTTGATTCGAATGTTTGAATGACTCTGAGGATTGGAATGGATGTCGTTCGATGATTGAGTTAGCAAGGAATGATGCGAGTTGAGGAAATACGTTGGTCGATGACTTAAGATAGATGGATGAACGATACGTGATTTCGGATTTGAACGAATTGATCTTGTAAAGGATTCGGGGGATAATGATCGAACTTGATGTTGAATGTCGAGGAGATTATCCAGTCGGACGATAGCATCATTCGCACGACTCAGAATTCGTTGCAAACGAAGATCGTCAGGTTACGTATATCGTCGATGGTATTGAGGCGTATCAAAGATGATATGCGATAACTCGGGGGTACTCTGACTCGGTGAATGACGATTGTGCAAGTGCTATTATTCGGTTGGATGCTATACTTAGGACTTTGGTTGAAATGAATGATGGATGAACACGATCGTGTCTTGATGATTACACGGATAACCACAGCGTCGACATTCTTGTCTTGTGCAAGCGCAACTCCAGCCTCGCACATGCGTCGCATCGGATTTGGGGCGATCGTTCCGCGTGAGCGCTGACATGGTGATTCATGTCGCGGGAATGATCGAACTCGGAAAATCAGGACGCGGCAACTTTGATTGTCTCGACTTGTTGGCTTGATGCGAAGGTGAACTCGAGGATTTGTAGGACTTATGATTGACGAACGAATGAAACTTGAGGATGGAGTAGGTCTAATCCAAGCATCGAAAATGATTTAGTCTAGACCCAAAACAAGAGTTACGCCCCGATGAGAATGATTATTCCGCAGGAGCGTTGCATGGTGATTTCATGCCCATCGGGGATAATCGGACTCGCGTGAGATCGGAGCGTGGTATATTGTTAAGTCAGACGACCTTGTGATCGATTACGTGAATTGGAATAGATGATTTCGGAAACGTGAAATGTGAATTATGGTTTAGAGATGAATTGTGTCATAGCGTGCTTGAATTGAGAATGAATGATAGGCGAACTAATGTCAAATGTGTTCGAAGAGATAGACGATGCGAAATGGCTTGATGCACGAGTGATATGTTCATGTCGTGGGATTGGTTGAAACTTGAGTTATCGTATGATGGCTTTACTGAATGACTCGGACCCCGTGCGACGAATATTGGGATGTGCGTAGGGAATCGATGCTCGATGTTTAGAAATCGGAATGATGCGAGCTTGGGTAGAAATCCCGTACCATCGATTTGGTTTGACCTTAGGATGGGGTCAGTGTTGATATCGTTGTTTGGGAACTATGATTCCAGTACTGACGAAAAGACATAGCCTAGCGGTTAGGCAGACGTCCGAGTGCGAAGCGATAGGAAATAGTGGAGGCACCACTCGCGAGTCTCGGTTGACATGCATGTATATCAGGGACGCCCGAATATGTGCACGATCCGACCCGAGTGGTGATGGCGGATTCTCTATCACGAGACTTGGCTGAAATGTATGTATTTTGGGGACGCCTAGAATATGTGCATGATCCAACTAAGTGATACGTTGAATCAAGTGAGACTTGAGGAACGGAAAAGTGTCGAGGATTTTGAGATCGTGAGTTTCGAGGAAATGTTGATGGTAATGCGATCATTGGATTGAGACAAGTTTGAATGTTGGTTGATCGGTTGTTGTGCCTTACGACTAAGTTAGCGATAAGCACGAGCGTGGCTCGGATTGAGGGAACGCATAGGAGTAGTATGTGTGTGCGAGAAACGTAGAATGTTGAATCAAGCTATAAGCCGATAAGTGTACTCAGTAAGTTTCGAGGACGAAATTTTTTCTGAGTGGTGTATGATGTAGTGCCCCGTCCCGCTCAGTCAATCAGAGGAATCGAAACGCCGACGGCGTTCGGACTTAGCCTTACAACGGTGACTCGAAGACATCGCTCAAGTGGGGTAGTTTCGGTGAACTTGCCTCATCTTAGCCTTCACTTAATAAATCGTGTGTTTTCAACTTGCACAATAGGCTTGATAATAAAAGAGACGAATCCACATAGCTAAGGGAATAATCCCAACGTGTCGAATCGAGTTTAGAACATGGAAAACGTCCCACGGTCGGATTAGTGTTGGTACACGGCGTGCTTTGAAAATGACACTCGGTCCTTCGTCCCGTGGCTTGGGAGAAGGAAAGTTGGTATTCGTCACAAACTATGAGTTAGCCTAAGTCATAGGCGTCGCCCGTGTAGATGCTCGATAGAGCATGCACCTTTCCTCGAATGCTAGGCTCGGTGTAGCCTTGACCGTCCCACGAGCTAAGTTGTATCGCACGGCTTATGGATTAAGTCTAGGTACCCAAAATAATTTGGTTGTTCAAGTTGAGCGTATGCACGATCCCACGGTTCTACGACTGCTTATAGCCATTTGTTCCCACGGTCTTAAGGCTCGTCACATAGAGTACGAGGCGGTCCCTCGGTTGGGAGTCTCGCGTTACTATCCACGTTAAGAAGTTCGAGGCGGTCCCTCGGTTGGGAGTCTCGCGTTCCTATCCACGTTAAGAAGTTCGAAGCGGTCCCTCGGTTGGGAGTCTCGCGTTCCTATCCACGTTAAGAAGTTCGAGGCGGTCCCTCGGTTGGGAGTCTCGCGTTCCTATCCACGTTAAGAAGTACGAGGCGGTCCCTCGGTTGGGAGTCTCGCGTTCCAATCCACGTTAAGAAGTATAAGGCGGTCCCTCGGTTGGGAGTCTCATGGTCCCAAGGCACGTTATGCCAAGTGTGATTCAGAGCACGAGTTGCTAAGTATAGTTCCAGTCGTACCAACAAATTAGGCCATGCATTTACGTGAGTCTAGATATCTCGTAGGTGCGTGGTCATTGGACAACTTGTTGACAAGGATTTCTGTCTGGACTGGTTATACGCCGGGGCACGGGCCCAGTCGTCCTAGGGGGTAGACGTTATAGCAACGCATGACTTTACTGCGTGGGTAGTCCGGGGCTTTCCATGGGGCTAGCTACCTTGCATCGAAGGACCCGCCGCCTACCCGAGCTATGTCCGCGATGGCTTGTCATGCCAGTGGCCTTTCATATAGATAATTGGCGTGCTAAGCGGCGAATCCACATGCACGGTGTCGGTCGTAACAAAGGAAGTGTAAGCACGGTTTGTGTTGAGTGTTGAAATGTGTGCTCGGTTGCACCCAATGTATTATAAAGCCTACAATTCGGCTATACGTAAAGACACGTGCTTCGGCACGAGATACGGCGTCGTGCTTGAGTTCTCAAGACCGGTTCCACAAGTTGGGTTAGACGTTGCATGTTAAGTCGAGAAAGGGCCGTAGGGCAAGTTGTGTTAAAATCAGGTTAAGTGGGTACGAGGCACGACCTCGGTGTTTTTAGGGCACGACCTCGAAATGTGAGGTACGGCCGCGTTGTCACAACACGAGTATAGGCAAGACTAAGAGAGGAGGCACTATCTCAGTGATACTAAAGCACGAGTCAAGTTCATGGCACGACCGAGTCGTTACGTCCCAGAGTATGGCACGAAAGACAATTATGAGTCGGTGCATTGACAATGCAAGCACGAAAAAGGTCTAGAGGCAAGGATAGGGAAGATATCGGTACGATAGCACGGTGATGGTCTAGAGACACAAATAGGCCAAAGCGCCGGTCCTAAAATCGATCCTAAGGCAAGACTAGAAAGACAATCGTAAAGGGACTTGTGTTGCACAAAGTAAAATAAACGTGTTAGGTTTTGTATGGGTGGGCGAGGTGCTCACTCCACCAGTACAGTTGAGTACTGACACCCACATAGTTTTCATGTGTAGGCGCAGGTAGAAGCTCGTGGCGCGGAGCTCGCTTGGATGCGTCGAGGCACGGAGTTCCTTGGCGATTCGAAGCGTGCGGCCGCATGGATTCATGACTTATACGGGACATAATGTATGGACATCGCCTCTCCGAAGCATCCGCTGTTCAACTCTTGTATTGAGAGATGAGAGAGAGATGAGTGACTTGTAAAGTGAGAAGAGTGCGCTCGAGTGCATTGTAATCTTGGCCTTGCGTCCCATTGTAACCTTTGTTTCAATATCAATAAAGATCATGTTTTGTGTAACTTGTGTTTGTTCTAAATTTTTGCTGCGTGTTCAATGTTTCTGCTTGGGACTTCTGTGCGACGGCCCCGTCACAGCCGCTGAAATCGGCCGTTATGGAACCCGCCTTGCCCGAGCGCAATCTAGGCTCGTGCGGCATCACGCCTTAGCGAGGACGATCGCTTCTACGGGAGCGGGGCGTGACAGTGCGGGCCCAACAAGCCCAGTCAACTGTCCAAGCTACTGACCGTCAACGGGCACCGTTAACTGTTATACTGGCTCCTGATGGAAAGTTGTACATAACCAACCGCGTCTAGTCCCCCAGGGCTAACGGACATGGTGGGTCTTTAAAGTCTCCCTCCATCGATCGAGAGCAAGTGCTTTTACTAGCCTCGGATCAGGGAGCAAACATGATACCTATGCACGTGTGTGCTCGGGATACCCAGGTCCACAAGTTTGATGCAAAGGTAGATCAGCCTGCTATGGACTTGCGTGAGGTGATTACTCACAAACGCAAAGTGGCAACCTTGGCATGCGATGAGTCCCTCTCGGGACGTCGTTGCACCAAAGTCATCATCAGCTGCTGCGACAAGTCGGCAGCCCCTGAAGATCGGTAGTCCGTTTTCCAACAACTGCAGCAGCCAGCACCTGTCCGACAACAACTCGAGAAACATGTGCAAATTCCGGGAGACGAGGAGTTCCCTTTCGCCTCCTGTAATTCAACTCGGAAGGTTCCTCCCAGCAAGGGAGGAAAGAAGACATGCTCTTCCAGCCCGACAATCTCAGCCAGCACTGCAAGGAAACTCTCATCTGGTGGGTTGCCGCCGACAGCCACAGGGGGTGTCTATTTAGGCACTCAATCCAAAAAGAAGCTTCCGGCACCTAGGGGTGCACCTTTGGCCTCCTTGGGAGTAGATGAAGCTGGGGGTAGCAGTTCCCTCAATATATGCGACAACCTGCTGTACCAAGAGCATACACAGGGGGTAGAGATTCCCCGGAAATACGCAACATACTTGGACTTCCCTGAGGGCTATCGCCCTCGCCAAGGCGATGCGGCTTCCTGCACAGGGGGTAGCACCCCTTCCGAGTCCGAGGAAGATGACATTCCGACATTCCCCGACGATTTCTCTGTACGAGAATACGACACAGAGAGCACCTCTTCTACGGTCCCTTCCATGTCTACCTACGTACGGACAGTCTTTTTGGCCGGCATCGATCCCGAAGGACCAACTGATCGACAACGTCAAGAAGTACTCGAAGCCATGCTATTATCCTTGGTCAAGTTTGTAGACGAAATCAAAGCCGCCTTGCCAACTCAACCAGCAAGGACGCCCGGACAAACAAGCTTGGGACCCGCAGTCAACATGGACTCCAACACGACCGCCCCTTTTTTGGGTGATGATCCTTTAGGAGCATCCGTTCCTTCAGCTGCGGATGAAGCCAAGGAGGCAATGAGGGAAGTCCAAGAGCTTCGAGCAATGTTCAATGTCCGAGACTCCTCCCGAGACCTCAGAGTACGACAGCCATATCCCGTCGCGTAGAGAGATGTTCCTTTTTTTCCATGCTACAAACCGTTCCATATAGATTCGTATGACGGGAAGACCTCTGCTAGTCGGTACATGACTTATTTTGAGGTCACAACCGACCACTTACCGCATAGCGACGCCATCCTCACACGATTATTCATCGGAGCATTGGAGGGGATCGCATTCGACTGGTACCGCAACCTTCCCGACAACTGCATCCATTCTTTTGATGGCTTCAAGCACATGTTCCTAGAGAGGTTCTACGAAGTAGGGCATGATGTGAAAATGTCGTCTCTCATGGACGTCGTTCAGGGAGCGAGGGAGCTAACAAGGAACTATATCGAGTGGTTCCGCCAAACTGCAATTAGATTGCCCCAAGGCAATCCCGAGAGCTCCTTGATTGAAATCTTCCAGAAGAAATTGCTCCCCGCAATTAGCCTCTAGATGGACGATGATTAGTTCAGGGATTGGACGACCTTCATCATAAGTGCTACCAATGCGGAGGCAAAATTGAAGAAGGCTAGCTAGTTGGGATTACACATCCCAAATGGAGAGGATAAGGGCAAACGTCCTGGTTCCACCTCCAGCAACAACAACAGTGGCGGCACCTCCAACCGGGACAATAAAGGCAAACAGGCCATGGTCGCTGATGCGACCAAGAAGCCTGAACAAAAACAGGCGGAAGGTCAATGGTCCAAGGTGAATTACTCATTTGAAGATAGTCATGTCAAACCTATCTTCGATATGCTCTTGCAAGGGGGTAGGATCCAGCTCCCTCCACCAAGGCGCGAGCCCCGAGCGGCAGAAATGGAGGACCCAAAATATTGTCACTTCCACCGCTATGTCCATCATTCCACTCATGAATGCTTCCAATTAAAGCGGTACATCCAGAGTCTTATCGACTCCAAAGCTCTGTCGATAGATTTCGTAGAGGTTACTGTGGCTGCGAGCATGGTATCTGTTCAATTCGGTGACTTTCCCCCAACAAATACTCCAGACGGGGTAATACCTGTCCCTCGGGCAAAGATGGAGGTTACTAATCTTCCACCCGTCCGGAACCAGACATCTGGTTTGGTACCTCTCACCACATCGCGAGGAGAGATTATGTGGGTGCACCCGGACTTAGTGCCCGAAGTTACCCAGGCGGTGTCATCTCCTACCAACGAGAAGAAGGACAGGAAGTCTAGATCCTGCCATACAATTTCAGCCAAAGTTGAGGAAGCGGCAGCCGTTGTTACCCGGTCTGGGGCACAAGTCCAGCCCGCACTGGGCAGTTCAGTCGAAGATTCTCAGCCCGCAACGTTGCCTGCCTCTGGTGTTCCAAGGCCGCCTCAGCCTCCACCGGCAGATAAGTCCAAGCCAAAGGAAACCCGCTTCGACAGGCCACTCCGTAACGATGCACCTCAGGGGCTGGAGAAACCTTACAACTTTGACATATTAGCATAATTGGCTAATACGCCAACAAAGTTGTCATTATATGAGCTTCTAAGGCTCTCCAAGGATCTTTGTGCCGCATTGAGCGAAGCACTCCAAAATGCTGATGCCTACTTAGCCCAGATCAAGCCTCCATGGTGTCACTTCCCGTTTCCGGAATACGTAAATTTTTGATTTTTCATGTATATGGTATCTGGCACCTGTATCTTTATTGCATTTATCCTGTATTTGTAACTGGCCATGGCATGGAACAGTATCTCATCGCGAATTAGTGTGCCACCCCTTGTCCTTGTCTGGTTGTAGGCGTGGTTCACTGTTTCGATGATAAGATTTCTGAACCGTGTTGTGGTTAGGATTTTATTTAATTAATTTAATTAGTTGTATCATGTAGCATTTAACATGTCATTAGTCATGTGGTTAAGAGTATGCTTAAGCTTAGGGTTTCTTTGAGTCAACCCAACCCCTATATATATTCTCTTCCTCACTCTCTCTCCTCATTCACTCTTTTCATTTCTTTTCCTCCCAACCAATAGGCAAGTACATCTTGCACCAAATGGAGAGATTATTGTATTTTTATTTCTTGATTTTTTTTGATATTATTTGTCTATATTGTTCTTCTCTTCATTCTCTACAAGTTTAGTTCTTGGAGTTTTTGATTTTAATGGCTAGTTTGGTGTAGATCTAAGTTTCTAAAACTAGGGTTCTATGGGTTTCCATGGTTTTGATCTATCAAACTTGGTTGTTTTCGAAAACTAATGGTCCTATGTTGTAGGAAATTCAATTCTATCCAATTTTGACCTTTGAAAAGTTAGATTTCGACTTGATTTGAGAAAGTTATGGCCAAAACAATTTTGGTCAAACTTCTATGTTCATCTGTCCTGATTCT
Organism: Iris pallida; assembly: GCA_029216955.1. Classification (NCBI taxonomy): domain Eukaryota; kingdom Viridiplantae; phylum Streptophyta; class Magnoliopsida; order Asparagales; family Iridaceae; genus Iris; species Iris pallida. Next base: position 1,441,543 of record JANAVB010043019.1, read on the forward strand.
GGCAGGGACGATGAATAGTGTCTGGCCGCATAAGAATTTCTGGCCGCATGACCATTTCTGGCCGCATGAGCATTTTTGAGCCGCATAAGAATTTCTGGCCGCATGACCATTTCTGGCCGCATGAGCATTTTTGAGCCGCATAAGAATTTCTGGCCGCATAAGAATTTCTGGCCGCATGACCATTTCTGGCCGCATGAGCATTTTTGAGCCGCATAAGAATTTCTGGCCGCATGACCATTTCTGGCCGCATGAGCATTTTTGAGCCGCATAAGAATTTCTGGTCGTATGACCATTTCTGGCCGCATGAGCATTTTTGAGCCGCATAAGCATTTTTGAGCCGCATAAGAATTTTGAGCCGCATAAGAATTTCTGGCCGCATAAGAATTTTTGAGCCGCATAAGAATTTCTGGCCGCATAAGAATTTTTGAGTCGCATAAGAAATTTTGAGCCGCATAAGGCTGATTTTTGGCTGATTTTGATTGTTTGATACTCTTTTTGACTGATTTGTGGCCAGAATTTTTCCAAACTTCCAACATGAAAGTTGTAGATCTTTGTCTTGGCTTCAAGGACCTTCATGTCTCACTTTAACCAGAATTTACATGTGACTTTTATGTCACGAGGGGTCCACGCGACTTCCTGACTTGACCATGTTCCTGACCTGATTACCTGTATACGTGCTAGTACATGTTCTAAGTCTGTATTGAGATACAATATTAGTATGCACTGCGGTGCCATTTAATGAGTGCACTGAGGTGTGACTCTACATGCTAAGTGATCATTCGTGTTATATGTCAATACATGTGTACCTTCCAGAACAGTCATGGTAATTGGTCAGTAATAGTATCGTGGTATGTTGTTTGAAGCATTACACTAAGCATGGATCTAGATTGAGCCGATGTGGATTCATACTTAGGGTACACGTACTATGGTACGACATATAGGAGGATGACCATGTGACTGCGATATGTAATTCCAATATCGAGATAGGGTTAATCTAAGCAACTTAAATTGGTAGAAGCATTGGGAGGGAACATAATCTCGAGATCGTACGTCACCAGCCGCCCTGGGTCCCGTCTTGGCGCGTCGGGTTGGCCGCCTCGGATACTGTATAGTCATCCGCACTAGTGGAGTGCAGTATCTGATTTGTGACTGCCGAGCCAGCTCTTCCTATAGGAGAACTGGAACCGTTACTGCTTATTCTAGCGCGGTGGCCTTTCGAGGGACCAGTGCATTTCGTGCTTGCTTGTATATAATGGTTTGGCTAGCCCTGCTGGAATGCGATACGATCTGAGGATTCCTATATATATATTGCATTACTGGTATAATCCAGACAAATCATAGAAAGCCGTAGGATTGATTGGCCGCTTGTAAGCTGACTTGTTTGTGATATGTTTTCTTCTGTTAGCAACTGAGGAACATGGACTATCGTGGTGCGTGATCCAACCCATGTCCTTGTTTGGTTGTTGGGTTGGGCTATTGTGCTCCGATAGGCTATGGACCGAAGTCGCGAATCAGAAGCCCTTTTACCTGCCCATGGTTATAGGATATATCTTATCCCGGCACGATATTGGTACCGTTTGTCCTTGTTTGGTTGTAAGGGTGTCGTATTGTCTCGATGATATGGTATAAGCCTATAGCTCGTGAATCAGGTCTTATTTAACTCATTGGATTTATCTCACTCTTTTGTGCTTCCTTGTGGTACTTGCTATTCGGGGCCTGACCCCGCTGGTTTTGTTTGGCCAGATCTCGTAGCAGCTGCGGAGGATCCAGCCTTCCACCCGAACAATGGTGCACACCAGGAGTATGGGCGCCAGGGACCATGAGTTGGTTTCTTCTTCACTGCTCTGATATCTTCTATTTTGTACTTGGCGTTTAGCCACTGGCACCTGTTTAGCCGGCAGTTCTGGACATTAGTTTCCTTTTACATAATAGTAATTAAATCAGACTGCAGCTGACTACGGTTATGTACTTTTGACTCTCGGTACTAGCTCATCTTTTTGTAAAAGCTAGGCTCATGAATCATTTTGATGAAGCGTCGGGGACGCCTTACTGCTTTGTCTTATATGATCATTATTTACTGCTTCTTGTTTGATTGATTGAGACATAGATGCTCTGTGGGACCATAGGAGACCTGATTGTAGCATGCACCCCCTAGTCTCTTGACAGCCACGATCGCCGTATGACGTGTATATACCTCATACGGTGTAGCTGGCCTAGTCCGTCTCAGTATTCCGGTACTAGGGCGTGACAAGGTTTTAGTTGTGGCCCATGCAGGTCTGTTTTTTAGACTTGTGGGGTGTTGCGATTATAGGAGTCTCAATCAAAATATGTTCCCCTTGATCTCCTGATTCGTCTTCTCTTTCTCCCACCTTGATTGCTAACATGATTATCATCCTCGATTCTTTTTTGTCCTGTCTTTTGATACCTTGTATCCTTTCCTTTAGGGTCACATCATTCTCGGCTATTGGAGGAGCCGGCATGGGAGAGAATCCAGTAGATCAGGGACCAGTTGGAGATCAGCAAGGGGTAGCCCCTCTACCTGGACAGATTCCCATCGAGAACGTTACCGAGCATGAGCCAGTTGAGCTACAGAGGCTAGAGGATCCCGTACCTCCAGTGATGCCGGTAGTACCAGTAGCACTAGATGCGTCGGCACTATTGCAGATTATTAGAGGGTTATTGGAGACCCAGCAACGCCAGACGGCAGCCCAACAGCAACAAAAAACCCGACAGCAAGAACAAAATGTGCTACAGAATCAGGGGTTGCAATTAGCCCTTGAGAGAAGTGTCAGAAATGATTCAGGAGCGTCCAGAAGGTTTTGTCGACTTAACCCGAGATATTTTGACGGCACGGAGGATGCCATCACGGCGGATGCTTGGCTTCAGGATACAGAGGCCATATTGACCGCAGCAAAGGTTCCAGCAGAAGAGAAGGTTGACCAGGTCAGACTTTTACTTCAGGATCTCGTCCGCGATTGGTGGGCATCGGAAGAGGTTGGAATGAGGCGTCCTGTTCCCTGGGATAGCTTCAGTACCAGATTCAAGGCCAAGTACTTTGGCCTGGTAGCGCGATATGAGCTACAGCAGAGGTTTATCAGTCTCAAGAAGGCTGGTAAGACGGTGGATGGTTATGCAGCGGAGTTCTGCAGGTTAAGTAGGTTTGCTCGGATGATGGTGGCGACAGAGCCAGAGAGAGCAATGAGGTTCCAGCAGGGACTTCACCTAGAGATTTTGTAGCTGGTCGAGGGGCACGACTACCAGACATTCGATGCAGTATTGACGGCGGCTCGGAGGCACGAGCTTACTATTCAAAGGTTATCAGCAAGGACTGGGGGCCAGAAGAGGTCTCATACGCAGAGTGCTGGGGGAGGAGCAGTACCTCGGATGTCAGTACCAGTACCTGGCGTCCGTATTCGTGATGCAGCACCAGTCACGACAATTGTGACTGCACCAGTTCGACAGCAGCAGCAGAGGAACCAGCTGCAGCGTCAGGAAGCACCAGTGGGTTGCACTTACTGTGGCAAGGGAGGGCACACTAGGGATGTGTGTCGTTCAGCTAATGGATTATGCTTGAGGTGTGGCAGTACAGACCATAGGATTGCCAATTGTCCTATGATGTAGAGGCCAGGAGGGCCAGCTCAACGGTTTCCGGCGTTGCTAGCTCCAGAGGTAGCACCGTATCAAGGGCCAGCACTAGCAGTGAGGCCACTAGCCCAGCGCCCATTACTGACGCAAGCTCAGATGTACCGACAAGCGCAACATCAGGTTGGACAGCAGGGCCAGGGAAGGCAGGGACAAAGGCAAGAAGAATTTGGAGTATTAGAGCAGAGGTTGGCCGAAGGCGGTCAGATTGTGGGTAAGATTTCAGTATTATTCATTATAATTCCTTCAGTTCTATATTCGAAGAGTGAAGGCGACTTTCTCGTCTCACTCATCTGCTCTTGTATCATGTGATACGTGATATTCATCATGTGTCTTGATTACGAGAGTACGTCCTGGGCAGAGTCTCGTTCTTGATTTAGTCATTGGTACCGACTTATCTCAAGCATTGACCCTTGTCCACTTTGGGTGTCAGTGTAGGACCTCGAGGACGAATTCCTACCTGACTTGAGAGGCATATTTTATTCGTATGTCTCCGATCATTTCCTTCTAGGGTATGATTATTGTTTGTGCTCTTACTTAATTATTCTTGCTTTCTTAAACTGTTCATGTGCCATGTGTTGTTTGATAATTGTGCTTGCTATATGTCATGAGTGTATTTCGTGATCTGAGAGCGTGCTCAACTAGCCTTATCGAAATTTCGAGGACGAAATTTTTCTAAGGAGGGAAGAGATGTCACTCCCCGTTTCCGGAATACGTAAATTTTTGATTTTTCATGTATATGGTATCTGGCACCTGTATCTTTATTGCATTTATCCTGTATTTGTAACTGGCCATGGCATGGAACAGTATCTCATAGCGGATTAGTGTGCCACCCCTTGTCCTTGTCTGGTTGTAGGCGTGGTTCACTGTTTCGATGATAAGATTTCTGAACCGTGTTGTGGTTAGAATTTTATTTAATTAATTTAATTAGTTGTATCATGTAGCATTTAACATGTCATTAGTCATGTGGTTAAGAGCATGCTTAAGCTTAGGGTTTCTTTGAGTCAACCCAACCCCTATATATATTCTCTTCCTCACTCTCTCTCCTCATTCACTCTTTTTATTTCTTTTTCTCCCAACCAATAGGCAAGTACATCTTGCACCAAATGGAGAGATTATTGTATTTTCATTTCTTGATTTTTTTTTGATATTATTTGTCTATATTGTTCTTCTCTTCATTCTCTACAAGTTTAGTTCTTGGAGTTTTTGATTTTAATGGCTAGTTTGGTGTAGATCTAAGTTTCTAAAACTAGGGTTCTATGGGTTTCCATGGTTTTGATCTATCAAACTTGGTTGTTTTCAAAAACTAATGGTCCTATGTTGTAGGAAATTCAATTCTATCCAATTTCGACCTTTGAAAAGTTAGATTTCGACTTGATTTGAGAAAGTTATGGTCAAAATAATTTTGGTCAAACTTCTATGTTCATCTGTCCTGATTCTGGTAGGGACGATGAATAGTGTCTGGCCGCATAAGAATTTCTGGCCGCATGAGCATTTTTGAGCCGCATAAGAATTTCTGGCCGCATAAGAATTTTTGAGCCGCATAAGAATTTCTGACCGCATGACCATTTCTGGCCGCATGAGCATTTTTGAGCCGCATAAAAATTTCTGGCCACATGACCATTTCTGGCCGCATGAGCATTTTTGAGCCGCATAAGAATTTCTGGTCGCATGACCATTTCTGGCCGCATGAGCATTTTTGAGCTGCATAAGCATTTTTGAGCCGCATAAGAATTTTGAGCCGTATAAGAATTTCTGGCCGCATAAGGATTTTTGAGCCGCATAAGAATTTCTGGCCGCATAAGAATTTTTGAGCCGCATAAGAAATTTTGAGCCGCATAAGGCTGATTTTTGGCTGATTTTGATTGTTTGATGCTCTTTTTTGACTGATTTGTGGCCAGAATTTCTCCAAACTTCCAACATGAAAGTTGTAGATCTTTGTCTTGGCTTCAAGGACCTTCATGTCTCACTTTAACCAGAATTTACATGTGACTTTTATGTCACGAGGGGTCCACGCGACTTCCTGACTTGACCATGTTCCTGACGTGATTACCTGTATACGTGCTGGTACATGTTCTAAGTGTGTATTGAGATACAATATTAGATTGCACTGCGGTGCCATTTAATGAGTGCACTGAGGTATGACTCTACATGCTAAGTGATCATTCGTGTTATATGTCAATACATGTGTACCTTCCAGCACAGTCATGGTAATTGGTCAGTAATAGTATCGTGGTATGTTGTTTGCTGTTTGAAGCATTACACTAAGCATGGATCTAGATTGAGCCGATGTGGATTCATACTTAGGGTACACGTACTATGGTACGACATATAGGAGGATGACCATGTGACTACGACATGTAATTCCAATATCGAGATAGGGTTAATCTAAGCAACTTAAATTGGTAGAAGCATTGGGAGGGAACATAATCTCGAGATCGTACGTCACCAGCCGCCCTGGGTCCCGTCTTGGCGCGTCGGGTTGGCCGCCTCGGATACTGTATAGTCATCCGCACTAGTGGAGTGCAGTATCTGATTTGTGACTGCCGAGCCAGCTCTTCCTATAAGAGAGCTGGAACCGTTACTGCTTATTCTAGCGCGGTGGCCTTTCGAGGGACCAGTACATTTTGTGCTTGCTTGTATATAATGGTTTGGCTAGCCCTGCTGGAATGCGATACGATCTGAGGATTCCTATCTATATATATTGCATTACTGGTATAATCCAGACAAATCATAGAAAGTCGTAGGATTGATTGGCCGCTTGTAAGCTGACTTGTTTGTGATATGTTTTCTTTTGTTAGCAACTGAGGAACATGGACTATCGTGGTGCGTGGTCCAACCCATGTCCTTGTTTGGTTGTTGGGTTGGGCTATTGTGCTGCGATAGGCTATGGACCGAAGTCGCGAATCAGAAGCCCTTTTACTTGCCCATGGTTATAGGATATATCTTATCCCGGCACGATATTGGCACCGTTTGTCCTTGTTTGGTTGTAAGGGTGTCGTATTGTCTCGATGATATGGTATAAGCCTATAGCTCGTGAATCAGGTCTTATTTGACTCATTGGATTTATCTCACTCTTTTGTGCTCCCTTGTGGTACTTGCTATTCGGGACCTGACCCCGCTGGTTTTGTTTGGCCAGATCTCGTAGCAGCTCCGGAGGATCCAGCCTTCCACCCGAACAATGGTGCACACCAGGAGTATGGGCGTCAGGGACCATGAGTGGGTTTCTTCTTCACTGCTCTGATATCTTCTATTTTGTACTTGGCGTTTAGCCACCGGCACCTGTTTAGCCGGCAGTTCTGGACATTAGTTTCCTTTTACATAATTGTAATTAAATCAGACTGCAGCTGACTACGGTTATGTACTATTGACTCTCGGTACTAGCTCATCTTTTTGTAAAAGCTAGGCTCATGAATCATTTTGATGAAGCGTCGGGGACGCCTTACTGTTTTGTCTTATATGATCATTATTTACTGCTTCTTGTTTGATTGATTGAGACATAGATGCTCTGTGGGACCATAGGAGACCTGATTGTAGCATGCACCCCCTAGTCTCTTGACAGCCAGGATCGCCGTATGACGTGTATATACCTCATACGGTGTAGCTGGCCTAGTCCGTCTCAGTATTCCGGTACTAGGGCGTGACACATGGAAAGACCCGTCAGCAGATCTCCAGGGCATCAATGGTGCAGATGCAATGCCCGACATCCTATTTACCCCACAGGACATGTTGATCAAGTCCAACTTGCATGATCGCCCCTTGTACTACATTGGATACATAGGCGACATCAAGGTGGATCGGATGCATATCGACCCTGGCTCGTCGATAAGCATCATCCCGAAAAACTTGCAAAAAATTCCGAGCATCCCTATGCGACTGCTAGCGACGACCAATACTGCCATTAGCGGTTTCAACTCGGGAAGGAGCTATCCCTAGGGAAGATCCGATTGAAATGTCAGATTGGTGACCTGAAGACGGAGGTTACCTGCTACGTCATAGATGCAGACACGTCCTACAACATCCTCCTGGGACGTCCGTAGATACATGACTATATGATCGTACCATCCACCCTTCACCAGTGCTTCAAGTATGTCAGTAAGCACGGCTTCGTGAGGACTGAATTCGCCGACATCGATCCCTTCAAAGGGGTTGAATCTTATTACTCTTCGACGGCTTGTCTATATGACGAATCCAAGAAACACATAACTGACGAACTGGAGGCCATCATAGGGCCAGAGGAACCCTTTAGAATTCATCTCCAGGCCCGTAAACCGGGCAAAACCGCACACCTCGTTGTAACTTTACATAAAGAGGTGCCCGGTTCTCCTGCCTCACCTGCACAGTTGGAACCAATGGTCATCCGACTCCCGAGATCCAGCCAGGAGCCAAAAACCGTCATAGGGCCGATGGTGATCCGATTGCCGAAATCCAATCAAAGGCAACAGGAAGATGCGAGGCCCTCTGTGACGCCGATGGTGATCCGATTGCCAAAATCCACTCAAAGGCAACCGGAAGACACAGAGTCCCCTGCCGAGCCAATTGTCATCCGTCTTCCCAAGACGAGTCGGCAGCCAAGTGTCGATCCGACTCCCTCATGCAAGGCAATACCACAAGCTGAACCCTTGGTGGTCAAGTTGCCCAAGACAGTGCCCCAACCTCCGGTCTCGCAGGGGGTAGCCGAAGAGGACGTAGAAATCGCCAAGTACCTGGTTGCACAGGTGGATAGCCCCTCCTGATGATGTAATCCCTGTGGACAAAATTCTTTATTTTATCAATAAGAGGCTGCTGGACTATTCTGAGTGTGATAAGCTTAATCTGATGTATGCTGCACGGGACTGTTTAGACGTTAACCTGTACACACAGGTGACAACCGTCCATACCGCAAATCAACTTGCTCCCATTAAAGGCGCTTACTTTCTAGTCCCAAGCAGATGAGAATGGGGTCACGCGATCATCTTTGGCCGAAAAGAAGGTCCTCAATCTTTTACGCCACAAGAGTTCGATCTCAAACCCGACGCTGGAAGATTTTCGCTCTACCTGTATAGTCCTCAAGCCAAGTACTTCATGCAAAAGCAGGGGTACGACATGGAGGCTACCTCGGGTCTAAATTACGGCAACGGTCGGCGATTGCCTCTACAGCTGTCAACACCGGCTGGAAAATCTCAGGACTATTATCACAAATCCAGACACGGCCTCGGGTATGTTACACCAGCAATAACGTCCGAGAGTTCCGATGAAGAATGCGAGTGGCACTCTCATTCGTCCTAGTCACCCACTTACGACTCCGATGGCAGCATTGGAGATATATTCAGGCAGACATTATCTGTCAACATGACATCCGCCGATATTGAAGAGGAAGACGAAGATCTACTCGAACCGCTTGAGTTGGAGCCATGGGTCCAACAACTGGATGCACAATGGGAGAAGCGCTTTGAACTACGAGACCCTCCCACTGAAGACGAGGTCATGCAAGTTGACCTTGGTGATGAATCCTCCACAAAGCCAATCTTCGTCAGTAAAAGCCTGACGGACGATGAGCGAGAGTCGCTGTTGCAACTCATCAGAGAATACATCAACGTCTTCGCTTCGAGCTATGAAGACATGCCAGGGCTAAATCCCGAGATCGCACTTCATAAGCTCAACATTTATCCGGACGCAAAAGAGTCAAACAACAACAGCGGCGGTTTCGTCCAGACATCATGAACTCTATTGAAGTAGAAGTAAACAAGCTTATAGCTCGCGGTTTCATCCGTGAAGAGCAGCACCCAGCCTGGGTAGCCAACATAGTACCAGTCATCAAGAAGAACGAAAAGATTCGAATTTGCATTGACTTCCGCAATCTGAATGTGGCATGCCCTAAAGATGAATTCCCTCTTCCGATCACCGACATAATGATCGATAATACGTGTGGCTTCGAGCGCATGTCCTTTATGGATGGCTTTTCAGGATACAATCAAATTAAAATGTCTCCTGATGATGAGAAGCATACGTCATTTCGAACACCGATCGGCGTGTATTGTTATACGGTCATGCCCTTCGGCCTGAAGAACGCCGGTGCTACATATCAACGTGCTATGAGCGTCATCTTCAGAGATCACTTGCGCAAGACGGTGGAATGTTATGTTGACAACATCGCCGTCAAAAGCCGCTCCAAAAATGATCACTTCCATGATTTGAGAACAGTGTTCAACCTCATGCGAGCGCACAATCTGAAGATGAATCCCACCAAGTCTTTCCTGGGCGTGTCCAGCGGGAAGTTCTTGGGCTTCGTCATTACTTCCCGGGGAATTCACATAGACCCCGATAAAACAAAAGAAATTCTGGAGATGAGTCCACCGAGGAACCTCCGTGAACTCCGCGGCCTTCATGGAAGACTAGCCTACATTAGGAGGTTCATATCTAACCTCTCAGGGCGATGTCAACCCTTCCCTCAACTCATGAGGAAAGGTGTCTCTTTCGTATGGAACGAGGAATGTCAGTGTGCCTTTAATGACATTAAGGAATACCTGACGAATCCACCAGTTCTGGTAGCCCCGGTCGTCGGAAAGCCCTTCCTGCTTTATGTACGGGCGATGGAACACTCCCTCGGTGCTCTGCTAGCACAGAATAATGACGCGGGACATGAACAAGCTATTTACTATCTCAGCCGAATGATGGTAGGATCGGAACATAGGTACACCGTCGTGGAGAAGGAGTGCCTTGCCCTACTGTTCGTCATTCAGAAAATACGATACTATGTGACAGGGCAGACCATCCCTGTTGTCTCACGAGTTAATCCTCTCAGGATTCTCATGAACAAACTAGGGGCACTCAGTTCTCGTCTAACCACCTGGGCAATACTGTTATCCCCCTACGACATGATTTTTGTTTCGCAAAAGGCTGTCAAAGGTCAAGCCCTGGCCGACTTCTTAGCAGCCCATCCAGGCTCAGAAACAGCCAAAATTTATGAAGAAATTCCCGACGAAGTTTTTGCCTCAAACATGACTTCACATGATGCCATTTGGCGAATGTTCTTTGACGATGCTTCAAGAACGGGATCACAAGGTGATATCGTCACTGGAGTCGGGGTAGTATTAATTTCTCCATCTGGACTGGTGGTCAATCGGGCGTATTCTCTCACAGAATCCTATTCAAACAACGTAGCCGAATATAACGCTTTAGTCATCGGACTCCAACTCACAAATGAGGTGGGGGTCATGTACCTGGAAGCGTATGGCGACTTGCAGCTGATTGTTAATCAGATCCGAGGCTCATACGAGGTTCGCAACGAGGACCTGATTCCCTACCATCAAAAAGCAATTGCCATCATTGCAACCTTAGAGGGGTTCTTTATAGAGCATGTTCCTAGGATCCAAAATATTGAAGCCGATGCCCTAGCAGGTCTCGCCGCTTCCTTGGCAGTTCCAAATGATGCTCATCATCTAGTCGATGTGATAGGCCATGAGCTGGTCTGTCCCAAGAACAATGTTCAACTGGGTACGAGTTACTCCGCCCAGATAGCCAACGACATACAAGATTGGAGACGCCCGCTCATCAACTTTGCAGTCTACGAAATTCTGCCAGAGAATGTGAAGGAAGCAACTTCAATCAGAAGGCGCTCTCAGATTCTTCTATAATATAGAGACGAAAATGTTATATCGACGATCCTACGATGGGTTACTATTAAGATGCCTGTCAAATGCAGAAGCCAAAGATGCCTTACGCGAGGCTCACGATGGCGCTTGCGGGGCTCACCAACCTGGCCCGAAATTGCAAGATCGTCTCCGCCGGATGGGTTATTACTGGCCCACAATGGTAGCAGATGCAATTGAGTATGCAAAGAAGTATAAGGCTTGCCAGATCCACACAGATTTTATACATCTGCCATCCGAATTCTTGCACCCAACAGTGGCCTCTTGGCCATTTGAAGCATGGGGAATGGACATCATTGGGCCAATCATCCCACCATCATCTAGGGGGCATCGGATCATACTTGCAGTCTCCGATTACTTCTCCAAATGGGCGAAAGCTGTCCCGCTTGTTGCGATAAAGACATCAAACGTGATTAGTTTCATAAAACATCACGTCATCTACCCTTTTGGACTGCCTCGGAGGATTATTCACGACAACGGTCCGCAGTTCGTAAGCCACGCTTTCTATCGATTTTGTGACAAGAATCGGATTCAGAACATGGCCTCGACGGCATATAACCCATCGGCTAATGGTCTGGCTGAATCTTTCAACAAAACCATAATCAAGCACCTCAAAAAGTTCGTGTCTTCAAACAAACGCGACTGGAATGAAAAGCTTGACGAATGCTTATGGGCGTATCGCACTACGATTCGGACGGCTATAGGAAATACACCGTTCTCCTTGGTTTACGGGAACGAGACAGTTCTTCCATTGGAGACTCAGATCCCCTCGCTTCGCGTGGCCCTAACTTACCGATTAAAGTCGGATGACAACCACCGTCGACGGCTACAAGAACTGGAAGCCTTAGACGAGAAGCGTTTACATGCTCAACAAAGCATAGAGCTCTACCAAGCACGCATCTCTCGGGCTTTCAACAAGAAAGTCAAACAGAGGATATTCCAAATCGGCGATCTCGTCATGGCCGTTCGCCGACCAATGGTCATGACTCATACGACCCCCGGCAAATTCCAGCCTAAATGGGAGGGTCCGTTCATCATCGAGACTGTATTCTCCAATGGCGTATACCTGCTCGCAAAGCAGAATGGGGACTTGCTCATGATGCCCATAAACGGCAAGTTCCTAAAAAATACTATGTCTAAAAACATCCCCATACTCCCTAGAGTGTCGAGTTATGTACATCAGGTACCTCTGAACTTATACTTTGTTCCCTCCGAGGGGCTCCGAGTGACAAGTAATGTATATTGATACCTCTGAACTTCCGCTCTGATGTTTCGATTGTCGTATATCACGTCCATATTACCTCTGATATAGACAATCTCCTAACTTAACAACTGTACCCAACCCGGGATAAAAGACATGGTGTTAAGACCACAAAACCTATCACGTCCATATTATCTCTGTTGGATTTTTCTCGAATCTATTACTCGTACCACCAGTGCGCAAAAGGGTAATAGTCCACCAAAAATCATTCTTGATTATCGTGTGTCACGTCCATATTACCTCTGATCTCGATAGTCTCTTGACTTAATACCTGTACCCAGCCCGGGATAAAAGACATGGTGTTAAGACCACAAAACCTATCACGTCCACATTACCTCTGTTGGGTTGTCTCAAAATCTATTACTCGCACCACCAGTGCACAACAGAGTGATAGGTCCACCAAAAAATTATTCTTGATTATCATGTATCACGTCCATATTACCTCTGATATCGATAGTCTCTTGACTTAGCACCTGTACCCAACCCGGGATAAAAGACATGGTGTTAAGACTACAAAAACTATCACGTCCATATTACCTCTGTTAGGTTTTGTTTCATATCTATTACCCACACCGCCAGTGCGCAAAAGGGTAATAGGTCCACAGACGTTATCCTAATCTATTACTCGCACCATCGATGTACCAAAGAGTAGTAGGTCCACAAAATATCATTTAAATCTATTTGCTCGCATTTCCAGATGCACAAAAGGGCAATAGGTCCACAAAAAGTCCCCCAGTGGGATGTCCATTTATCAATCACAAATGCTGTATTAGGTCCTCTAGTACAAGCACCCCTTCTCTCACAATCATGTGCTTTTGGAGCCCAGTTGTTCCGTTGCATTCACTCCCCAATCATAGAACTTCCATGTCCATATCATCTCTGATTTGTTCTATGTATCCTCACCGAGTTCACTCCTACCATGTCCATATCACCTCTGAGTAGGAAAGATCTACCACCAACCTCATATTTATCACGTCCATATCACCTCTGAGTAATTATGTTGGTTCCCTCTCTCAACTTATTATCTGTACCTAAAATCAAGGTACGCCAAGGATGATAAGTCCACATAAAATCTCCAACAGAAATACCCAAATCTATCACGTCCATGCTACCTCTGATAGGATTGCCACACCTAAACAGCTCTAATTTCCATGCTTCTTGTTCAAAGTATTCCCAATTTGCAATTTGAAAACTTTGAAGGGGGTCTTGTAGAAGCATGGAAAATAAGATATTGCTTTTAGTCCCACATCGGAAAGGAGAAGAAGAAAGGGCTCATTCCATTCTATATATAGAGCCCCCTTGCCTCATTTAAAAAGGGCACCAAAAAGAAAAAAAAGAAAAATAATCACTCAATTGAGTCACTCGCTGTCATGGCGAGGATGAGTTGGGTTCTGAGTACTATGCTCCTTCACGAGCTAGTATGAAGAAATCCAAGGCGGTACGGGCCATGCGCTCCAAATGTGCTATGCCAACAGTAAACCAGAGAGGCGCGCGCAAAATCATGCGCGCTACCGATGGTCTCAGGTGTGTTTGCACCAGATATGAGCCGACTCTTAAAGTCCCCCTCCAACTTGGGTGCAATTCTTGCGCTTGAACCAAGTCAAAAAGGGGGGGAGGGGAATCTCTTGCGGGCCAGACCCCCATGCGGCACATTGAGAATGTCGAAGCTTCCAACTTGGACTCTTCTTACTACGCACCTACGGGTGCTAAGTCGAAGAAGTCCAGGGACATATCGCATATTTTATGCGTGGGCCTGTCATACCTCGTCCTGTCTCGCAGTGCTTTACTAGTCTCAGATCAGGGAGCAAATATGATGGTCCCAAAAGTCTCCCTACAATGATCGAGAGCAGTGCTTTACTAGCCTCAGATCAGGGAGCCAATATGATGGTCCCAAAAGTCTTCCTACAACGATCGAGAGCAAGTGCGTTACTAGCCTCAGATCAGGGAGCAAAGTGGACTCGAGCCGCAGAAACAAGTGGACTCATGTGGCCAAGTGGACTCGAGCCGCATAAGGAATGCTCCTGAAAATCCTATGCGGCCAAGAGAAACCAAGCCGCAGAGGGAAGGCTCTCGAAGACCCCATGCAGCTAGGTAGACTCGAGCCGCAGAAGCAAGGCTCTCGAAGATCCCATGCGACTCTGCTGGGACGTCCTTCTCCTCTGATGAGAAGCTGGTGACACAATCCGACGCGTCCAAGCTCGGGTCTACGCAGCAAATGCTTGTGGTTCGTTTTGACCAACAAGCCTTCGAAGAAATGCTCTTTGAAGGGAGCGCCAGCCCGTCACAGAAGCGAGCCAACCCAAAGAGAACTCGCATGACGTCGGAGCGCAAAACTGTTGCCCCCGACCAAGTTCTCGAAGAAGCTCCTTCTGCGACCCAAGACGGTGATCGAAGCTCTCCTGTGGATTTGCTTCCAACCGCAGAGGACCCCACTGTCCCCAAATCCAGCAAAGGAAAACACTACGATGCTGAGTTTTTGGGGGCACAAGGGAAATCCATGCGTACGAAGAAGAGGCCGCATAAGAGAAATGGGCAGTCTGTCCATGCGGCAGCTAACTCTGGCCGCAGGCAGACGACCCATGCGGCAGCCAACTCTGGCTGCAGGCTGACGACCCACGCGGCTGCCAACTCTGACCGCTGGAAGATGGCCCATGCGGCAGCCAACTCTAGCCGCAGGAAGACGACCCATGCGGCAGCCAACTCTGGCCGCAGAAAGATGGCCCATGTGGCAGCCAACTCTGGCAGCAGGAAGATGGCCCATGCGGCAGCCAATCCTGGCCTCTGACATGATATCTTATGCGGCCCTGTCAGAAGCTCTGTGTTCGACCGTCTCTCATGCGGGACCGGCTCCATGCGGCCCATTGAGAATGTGGAATATTCCAATCAGGACTCTTCTTACTATGTGCCTTCAGGTGCTAAATTGAAGAAGTCTAGGACAGTGTGGGTCCAACAAGCCCAGTCAACTGTCCAAGCTACTGACCGTCAATGAGCACCGTTAACTGTTATACGGGCTCCTGATGGAAAGTTGTACAGAACCACCCGCGTCCAGTCCCCCCAGGGCTAACGGACAGGGTGGGTCTTTAAAGTCTCCCTCCAACGATCGAGAGCAAGTGCTTTTACTAGTCTCAGATCAGGGAGCAAACATGATGTAGGAACGAAATCGTAAAGCACAATACTCTAGAGGGGGGGTGAATAGAGTTGGCAGCGGAATAATGCTAATTTAAAAATGTTAGCAGCAAGATCACAGAATAATAATCTCAACTAAATAATATAAAGGTAGAGATAAGAAAGCAAACGCAAAGACAGCGATGTATACTGGTTTTCCTCTGTTGAGGACTAATCCAGTCGGTAGAACTCTTGCTACCAGTTGAATCCACTATTGGAAAAACCGCAAGTTTTCTTACGAAGTCCTTGCAACTTCTACAACGCGAGCTTTGATACGAAGAACTCGTCCAACTTCAATTTTGAAGAGTTGAATCTTCTATCAAGCCTCTGATTACAATCACTCTGAAACTTCTAGACCGCACTGAACTGGCAAATCGACTAGAGGATTGTAACTGGCTTGGGATCTGAAATTTGAAGCTCGAGAAAACTCTTTGGAAGACTGAAAGCTTTTTAGAAGAGAGAAGATTGAAAGTGAATGAGTGAGTTGAAATGATCGAAATCTTTCTCTATTTATAGGAATTCCAAAGACAGAATTCTGGCAGAATTCGGGCAGAATTCGGGCAGAACTCGATGAGGAAATTTCGGTCAAATCCGCAACTGCAGGAGGACCAAGTTCCAAAGAATTCAAAAATCAAAACGGCCACTAACCGAACTCTGGCCGAACTCTGGCCGAGTTCTGTCAGGGTTAGGTTAGGTTTTTAAAAATAGTTTTTGGGGATTTTTGAAAACCTTTTTGAAAACCTTTTTGAAGCTTTTGTTAATATGAATGTTTTACAAAACTAAGGACATTTTAAAAGCAGTTTGAAATCGTTTTGGAATAGCCTATTTGCCAGTACGACTCGGTGTACAACGTATTCCTAGACTCAAATAAAATAAAAAATACATTGTTTAAAGAAATACAGACTCGAACAGGCAAACAGCGCTTCGGTCTTGAACTGTGTAGATAGCTGTTCTTGATCATGTCCAAGAGTCCGAGATGTCCTGACTAGCTTCATATATCGAGACAGAGTTTGATCAATTATTAAAATCAGTTTGACCATATGACCAATGGGCCAACAATCTCTTCCATTTTGATAATTGACAAACTATGAATGATATAACATCTTTGCTTGGAATAAAAATCAAAAATAGTAAAATTGTTCATATTCCTGTATTTTCTCAAAAAGAATGTTAGATCCTAATTTCTCCCCCGTTGTCACTTAGCAAAATAATTGCAAAAGAGAAAAACTCCCCCGCAATCAATGCATAAATAACAAACAGTGAAAAAACACTAAAAAAATAATCATGAGAAATGATAGAAATAGGAAGAAAAATAGAATGACATCATAGGCATGTATTTGTCTCAGGCAGTTTATAACAGAGAATTATTTCACAGGCAGTTTATAATAAAGAAGCAGATAAAGATGCTATAAATAAGTAAATAAACTGAGTGAAACATAAACTACGCATCTCATAAAGATAAAAAGATGTCCAAGAGTCATAAAAAAAAATCCAGTACAAGTCCTCAAAAGAAATACTGATAATAAAGTCTAAAGACTTGGAATGTCGGAGCATTTTCAAGTATACAGTAGATAACATCTAAGTCTCAAAAATCAGCTAACATATCACATCTCCTCCTCCTCCTCATCATCATCAGCATGACCGGCATGTCCAGAAGGACCAGCTGCAGAGGTACCAGCTCCAGAAGGGTGAGGAGGAGCGCCAGTGTAAAACTCACCGACATAGTCTCGAGGAGCACGGTCAGAACGGTACCAATCATATGCGTTACCGGGCTGAAAGTAGGCATGAACAGCCTCATCCTCACAGCGGTAACCATAGAAGGCTAGATCTCTAGGAATCGAACCGGCAGAATGTCCAGTCTGGGCGAATCGGAGATCAGCGAGAGAATTTGCTATCGCCTGATAACGAGTGACATCGCGGAACTCACGCTCGCGAGCCATATCCGTCATCGAGACGTGCAAATCCGAAAGGTGCTGGTGTATGCCCTCAAAGGTCATGGCATACTGCTGATTAGGTGGAGGAGGTGGAGCAGTAGGAGGAGCAGCAGCAGTCATACTACGACGAGATAATTTCAGAAACTTGGGCTCAGGGTCTTGAGTACAAGTTGACAAATCAATATCAAAACGCTGAAAGATGCGTGGGAGAATCATCGCATAAGAGAGATTTCTATCTCTTGCACGACAATGTCCCATCATCTGGATAATGGTCTTAGGGTCAGAAAATGGAATCCCCTTAAGAATGTGATACATAGCAGATAATTCAAGAGATGTGACATCATCCTTTGAAGTAGACTTCGGAATGAGAGTGGAGTAGATGATGCGGTGCAATTCATAATTAAACAAGTTCAAGTTATTTGCCTTGAACTTTCCAGAGCGAACTCGATCAGGGGCACAAAGTTCAGCTTTGAAACTAGCAAGTGTCGTGCCGTCGGGGAAATTAAATTCAGTGATATCAACAAGCGGTTCACCTTCGTTGGGAATACCAAGGATTTTTGCTAAGAGAACATCATTGAAATTGACATCTAGTCCGCCAACACGAGTACTTACGTCAAACGTGTTTAATATGATATTGTAGTAGAAAAGTCTAATGGCATTAGTTGCTACTGGGAAACAAAGTTTAACAACGTGTTGTAACCCTAATGCCTCAAAATATTGGCGGTGTTCTGGAAACACAGTCCACTTGATGGGAGCGCCTGTGTATATGGATCGCATGGAAAAGTCTCCATACCACAGAAGGGCTTGATCTAGGGTTTGAAAGTAAAACCCATCGAACGCGCCATCGCTCGATTGGACTGGCAAAAAGAGGGAATCCGTGAGTGGATTCGAAGATGATCCTTCCTCACTAGGATTGGTCGTCTTCTTCCTCTTGAAGGGGTTAAATCCCTTAGGTGCCATTGTGCAATAAAAGTAAATATCCACGAAATTGAAAGGAGGAGAGATACGAAGTTATACCTCCCGAGATTCGAGTATGTTGAAGAGGACAACGATCTCCGCACGAATCCAAGATTTGGATGGATTTCACCACGTAGATAGGGAGAAACGGAGTGGTGAAGAACTAGGGTTAGGGGGCTCTC
This sequence comes from Iris pallida, assembly GCA_029216955.1. Taxonomy (NCBI): domain Eukaryota; kingdom Viridiplantae; phylum Streptophyta; class Magnoliopsida; order Asparagales; family Iridaceae; genus Iris; species Iris pallida. Next base: position 1,460,315 of record JANAVB010043019.1, read on the forward strand.
GCGCGGCTGCTGTTGCTGTGATGGTGGTGTTTAGAAGTAATGAAGAAGAAAGGCTTTCGGGTTCTGGTTATATTACCAGATACCTTCAACCGAACTCGGGCCGAATTCGGTCTGAAGTCTGGCCGAATTCGCGTGGGGTTGGTTTGGAACACTTTCTTTTTCATTTGCTCATTTCAAAGATTAGTAATTTCAACATTCAATTAATATAATTAATGTTATTTTATAGATTAAATATCGTTACACAGCGACTGTCTCAGATTAGCTGTAGGAGTACTGTCCCAGTTGGCGGAGGTTCACCGGGGAACTCTTAAATACCGCTTCGCTTCAACCGTAGTTGTGGTGACAGACAGACTCTTTATTTGCTTGTCTCTAAAACAGTTTTTGCATATTGAAATAAAATCATAAAATAAAATTAATTAACATTATTGACGTCCAAAATTCCTAATTCTCGACGTAAATAATTGAAACGATCTTCTGCTAGAGGTTTGGTGAAAATATCAGCTAATTGATTCTTAGTATCTATGTACACAAGGTCAATCTCCATTCTGATGATGATCTCTAAGAAAATGATGTCGAATCTCGATATGCTTAGTACGAGAATGACATACTGGATTCTTAGTCAAATTAATAGTGCTCGTGTTATCACATAAAATGGGAATGTGTGTGTAAAATAAATCATAGTCTTCTAAGGTTTGTTTCATCCACAAAATCTGAGCACAACAACGTCCTGCGGCGATGTACTCAGCCTCTGTTGTTGATAGGGCTACAGAATTTTGCTTTTTACTAAACCATGAGACTAAAGCCTTGCCTAAGAAATGACATGTGCCACTGGTACTTTTTCTATCAACTTTGCATCCAGCAAAATCTGCATCCGAGTAACCAATAAGGTCAAAGGACTTAGTTTTGGGATACCATAAGCCAACAGAAGAAGTATCCTTAAGGTATCGAAAGATACGCTTAACTGCGCACAGATGTGATTCCTTTGGATTAACTTGAAAACGTGCACACAGGCAAACACTAAACATAATATCTGGACGACTAGCAGTTAAATAAAGCAAACTACCGATCATACCTCGATACTTACGTGTGTCTACAGGCTTGCCTTGTTCATCAATATCAAGCTTTATTGAAGTTGCCATCGGAGTGCCAATAGGTTTGACATTGTCCAGATCAAACTTCTTTAGCAAATCTTTTGTGTACTTGGCTTGATTTATGAATGTCCCATTGTCAGTTTGTTTGATTTGCAGTCCGAGAAAGAATTTCAGCTCTCCCATCATGCTCATCTCCAACTCATTCTGCATACACTTAGAGAATTCTTGACACAGAAATTCATCAGTAGATCCAAATATAATATCATCAACATAGACTTGTATTAAGAGAAGCTTGCCATTAAAAGACTTAATAAAAAGTGTAGTGTCAACCTTGCCTTTTGAAAAACCGTTGTCAAGTAGGAAGGAGCTTAGACGATCATACCAAGCACGAGGGGCTTGTTTTAAGCCGTATAAAGCTTTCTTCAACTTGAAAACATGATCAGGGTTTTTAAAATCTGTGAAACCTGGAGGTTGTGCTACAAAAACTTCTTCTTTTATAAAACTATTTAAAAATGCACTCTTGACATCCATTTGAAATAATTTAAAATTATAAAAACATGCAAATGCACATAACATGCGAATGGATTCTAATCTCGCAACTGGGACATAAGTCTCATTGTAGTCGATACCTTCTTCCTGATTGTATCCTTGAGCTACGAGTCGAGCCTTATTACGAGTCACTAAACCATTCTCGTTCAGTTTATTTCGGAATACCCAACGGGTGTCAATGACCGGATGATCAATAGGCTTGGGAACAAGTTCCCAAACTTGATTCCGTTCAAATTGGTTTAATTCCTCTTGCATAGCATCTATCCAAAAATTATCACTAAATGCTTCATCAATAGTTTTGGGTTCTAGCTGTGAAATGAATGCAACACTAGAAATAATATCTCTACTGGATATACGAGTACTTACACCTTTGGTAATATCACCAATTACCAAATCCTTTGGATGATCAGCCGTAAATTTTAATCTTTTCGGCAGACTCTGAAGGTAGCTGGTTCCTGGATCTTCTCTAGGAGGATCAGCTAGTGCCGAGCTTGGTTGAGAATCAGCTGTTGTTGAGCTTGGTACTGTTAGATCTTCGTCATTGTCATCGATAGTCATTTGATTCAGTTCATCAAAAGTGACGTTGATTGACTCTTCGATGATCATAGTTCGTTTGTTGAAGACTCTGTATCCTTTGCTCTTGGCCGCATAACCTAAAAATATACCTTCATCGGCCTTTTCGTCAAACTTTCCCAAATTATCTTTTGTATTAAGAATAAAGCATTTACAACCAAATATTCTAAAATATGAAACTGATGGAATTCTATCAAGCCATAACTCAAATGGAGTCTTCTTCGATTTGGGTCGAATTAGAACTCTATTGAGAACAAAACAAGCTGTATTGACAGCTTCAGCCCAGAAATATTTGGGTAGACTAAACTGGTTTAACATTACTCTGGCCATTTCGGATAGAGTTCTGTTCTTACGTTCCACAACTCCATTTTGTTGTGGAGTCCTAGGGCAGGAGAACTCGTGTACAAAATCGTGTGTGTCACAAAATTGCTCAAACTCTGCATTCTCGAATTCGCCACCATGATCGCTTCTAATACGAGTGATCATGTAACCTTTTTCATTCTGTACTTTCTTGCAAAAGGCGACAAATTCGGATAATGCATCATTTTTGCGTGTCAAGAAGTATACCCACGTGTATCTAGAGTAATCATCTACAATTACAAAAGCATAAAGCTTACCTCCGAGGCTAGCAACTCTGCTAGGACCAAATAAGTCCATATGTAGCAATTGTAGAGGTCTAGTAGTACATACTGCGTTTACTGACTTGAATGTGGATCTGGTAGCTTTGTTCTTTTCACATTGGCTGTATACCGAATCCTTCTTGAATGTTATGTCCGGTAAACCGCGTACTAGCTTCTTCGTGGATAATCTTGAGATTGTGTCCATATTTGCGTGACCGAGTCTCATATGCCACAGATGACTCTCATCACTTTTAGCCATTAAGCATCTACCTGAAATGTTAGTTTCTTCCAACAAATAGAAAACATTTATGTTGTCTTCCCTGATACCTTCAAAGATAGTACTACCAGTTGAGCTATCAACTATAGTACATTTGTCTTTGCCAAAGTTGATGCCATAACCATGATCAGCTAGATGACTTACGCTGAGTAGATTATGTTTCAACTCGGTAACCCGACAGACATCCTTAATCACAGGATAGGAAGACTTACCAACATCACCGATACCAATGATATGCCCTTTCAAGTTATTACCAAAGGAGACATAGGCTTCCTTCTTCTTCTTCGACAGTGTTGCAAATAATGTAGCGTCACCGGTCATATGTCGTGAACAACCGCTGTCGAGGATCCATTTGCTTTTAGCATGTGTAAGGTGTTCCACCTACAAAATAGTTTGCAGATGAAACTTTTGGTACCCATTTCTTGTAGGGTCCTGAAATGTTAGCTTTTGGTATCCATGCATAAATATTTAAATCAACAAGCTTTCTGATTCTACATGCAGAAGAAATATGACCAATGTGGCCACAATAATGACACTGTGCATGTTTAGTGTTGAAAGCTGAGTGATGTGCACGGTTGGTAGGTTTAGGTTTTCTAGTATAGAAGAAAGCATACCTATAATCCTGTTTGGGCTTAACCTTTTGGGGTAAAGGTTTGATAGGGTTAGGTCTGACAGTGTTTGGTTTGGGAATGTTCCAATTTTTCGGTAAGTGACACGTGTTAGGGTAGGAAGCAGCAGTCTCATGCTGTTTTCCCAGCCTAATTTCCAATCTTTTGGAAGAGTCATACAACTATGTATAGTCAGAAGTGAGTGCTTCCATTCTGACTTGTGCACTTTGAAGACTTTTCTTATCTTTAGAAAGTTCTTCCTTCAGTTGGTCAATAACCTTGTCTTTCTCTTCAGATGACTTGGTAGTCTCGTGTAATAAGAGCTTAATAGAGGAAAGCTCACCAGACTCACTAACATTATTTCTAACCTCAGCTAGTAGGTCGGTAAGTCTTCCTATTTCACCTTTGTACTCTTTGAGTACCTTCTTAGAGGTCTGATATTTGCTACGCAGTTTCATGTAATCACTTATCAGTTCACTGAAGGCATCTCCTAATTGCTCAAAGGTAAAGTCATCATATGTATCAACTACAGGTTCAGTAGGTACCTGATCGGATGCCATAAAGCATACGTTTGCAGCGTCTTCTGCTTGTTCATCTTCTGAGTCGCTGGCTTCACTTTTATGCCATATGCTGGTGTTGGCATATCTCCGAGATGTTGATCTCTTCAGGTTCCCTTTCTCATACCTGTTGCTCTTCTTGCTTGATGATGAGTTTGTAGGACAATCCTTCTTCATGTGTCCCTTCTTCTTGCAGCCGTAGCAGACAGCATCATCTTGATACCAGTTGTTGCTGCTATTGTTTTCTTTGACTTTCTTCTCATATCTCATGAATCTTTTGAATTTCCTTGCTAGGAGTGCTTGATCTTCAGCATCAAATTCACTGCCGTCTGAATCACCTTCAGCAGCTTTTCTGTGCTGAGCCTTGAAAGCGATTGTCTTCTTCTTTGGTGCAGGCTCTTCAAAATCTTGTAGCTCCAGTTCATGAGTGAGTAGCTTACCCATGAGTACTTCGAGGGACATAGTTGTGAGGTCGTTCCCTTCAATGATCGCAATAGCCTTTGGAATCCAGTTCTTGGTAAGTGCTCGTAGGAGTTTGCAAATCTTTTCATGGTTACTGTAATCTTTGCCTAGGGAGGACAAAGGATTTACAATATCCAAGAATCTTTCGAACATCTGAGTAACTGTTTCGTTGGGCTTCATCTTGAACACCTCATACTCTTGAGTAAGTCTGCTGACCTTTGATTCTTTGACTTGAGTCTTGCCTTCATGTGTGACTTCAAAGAGCTTCCACACTTCATTAACAGTTGTACAGATAGACACCCTGTTAAATTCAGTTCTGTCTAAAGCACAAAATAAAGCGTTAATAGCACGTGCATCAAGACTGGCCTTTTTCTTTTCTTCCTCTGTATATCTGTTGTGGGGTTTTTCAACTAAAACTCCATCAACATTTATACGAGGTGGCTTTTGATAGACATCAATAACAATAGACCATAAATCAAAGTCAAGTGATTTCAAGAAGAAACTCATCCGTGTTTCCAATAGGTATAGTTCGTACCATCAAACAGTGGAGGTCTGTTTGTGGCCTGGCCTTCACTTATGAATTTCACTAGTTGCCATGTGTTGTGCTGTGATCTATATAACAATTAATTAAATGAATAAATAATTGCAATGTTACCTTGCTTTACCTGTAACACCCGCTCTGATACCAATTGTAGGAACGAAATCGTAAAGCACAATACTCTAGAGGGGGGGGGGGGTGAATAGAGTTGGCAGCGGAATAATGCTAATTTAAAAATGTTAGCAGCAAGATCACAGAATAATAATCTCAACTAAATAATGTAAAGGCAGAGATAAGAAAGCAAACGCAAAGATAGCGATGTATACTGGTTTCCCTCTGTTGAGGACTAATCCAGTCGGTAGAACTCTTGCTACCAGTTGAATCCACTATTGGAAAAATCGTAAGTTTTTTTTACGAAGTCCTTGCAACTTCTACAACGCGAGCTTTGATACGAAGAACTCGTCCAACTTCAATTTTGAAGAGTTGAATCTTCTATCAAGCCTCTGATTACAATCACTCTGAAACTTCTAGACCGCACCGCACTGACAAATCGACTAGAGGATTGTAACTGGCTTGGGATCTGAAATTTGAAGCTCGAGAAAACTCTTTGGAAGACTGAAAGCTTTTTAGAAGAGATAAGATTGAAAGTGAATGAGTGAGTTGAAATGATCGAAATCCTTATCTATTTATAGGAATTCCAATGACAGAATTCTGGCAGAATTCGGGCATAACTCGATGAGGAAATCTCGGTCAAATTCGTAACTGCAGGAGGACCAAGTTCCAAAGAATTCAAAAATCAAAACGGCCACTAACCGAACTCTGGCCGAACTCTGTCAGGGTTAGGTTTGGTTTTTAAAAATAGTTTTTAGGAGATTTTTGAAAACCTTTTTGAAAATCTTTTTGAAGCTTTTGTTAATATGAATGTTTTACAAAACTAAGGACATTTTAAAAGCAGTTTGAAATTATTTTGGAATAGTCTATTTGCCAGTACGACTCGGTGTACAACGTATTCCTAGACTCAAATAAAATGAAAAATACATTGCTTAAAGAAATACAGACTCGAACAGGCAAACACGGCTTCGGTCTTGAACTGTGTAGATAGCTGTTATTGATCATGTCCAAGAGTCCGAGATGTCCTGACTAGCTTCATATATCGAGACAGAGTTTGATCAATTATTAATATCAGTTTGACCATATGACCAATGGGCCAACACATGATACCTACGCATTTGTGTTCTCGGGATACCCGGGTCCACAAGTTTGATGCAAAGGTAGATCAGCCTGCTATGGACTTGCGTGAGGTGATTACTCACAAACGCAAAGAGGCAACCTTGGCATGCGATGAGTCCCTCTTGGGACGTCTTTGCACCCAAGTCATCATCAACTGCTGCTGCGACAAGTTGGCAGCACCTGAAGATCGGCAGTACGTTTTCCAACGACTGCAGCAACCAGCAACTGTCCGACAACAACTCGAGAAACATGTACAAATTCATGGAGACGAGGAGTTTCCTTTCGCCTCCTGTAATTCAACTCGGAAGGTTCCTCCCGGCAAGGGAGGAAAGATGACAGGCTCTTCAAACCTGGCAATCTCAGCCAGCACTGCAAGAAAACTCTCATTGGAGGGTTGCCGCCGACAGCCACATGGGGTGTCTATTTAGGCACTCGATCCAAAAAGAAGCTTCCGGCACGTAGGGGTGCACCTTCGGCCTCCTTGGGAGTAGATGAAGCTGGGGGTAGCAGTCCCCTCAATATATGCGACAATCCGGTGTACCAAGAGCATACACAGGGGGTAGAGATTCCTCGAAATTACGTAACAGACTTGGACTTCCCTGAGGGCGATCGCCCTCGCCAAGACAATGTGGCTTCCTGCACAGGGGGTAGCACTCCTTCCGAGTCCGAGGAAGATGACATTCCGACATTCTCCGACGATTTCTCTGTACGAGAATACGACACGGAGAGCACCTCTTCTACGGTCCCTTCCATGTCTACCTACGTACGGACAGTCTTTATGGCCGGCGACGATCCTGAAGGACCAACTGATCGACAACGTCTAGAAGTACTTGAAGCCATGCTATTATCCTTGGTCAAGTCTGTAGACGAAATCAAAGCCGCCTTGCCAACTCAACCAGCAAGGACGTCCGGACAAACAAACTTGGGACCCGCAGTCAACGCGGACTCCAACACGACCGCCCCTCCTTTGGGTGATGATCCTTTAGGAGAATCCGTTTCTTCAGCTGCGGATGAAGCCAAGGAGGCAAGGAGGGAAGTCCAAGAGCCTCGAGCAATGTTCAATGCCCGAGACTCCTCCCGAGACCTCAGAGTACGACAGCCATATCCCGTCGCGTGGAGAGAAGTTCCTTTTCCCATACGCTACAAACCATTCCATATAGATTCGTATGACGGGAAGACCTCTGCTAGTCGGTACATGACTTATTTTGAGGTCACAACCGACCACTTACCGCATAGCGGCGCCATCCTCACACGATTATTCATCGGAACATTTGAGGGGATCGCAGTTCGACTAGTACCGCAATCTTCTCGACAACTGCATCCATTCTTTTGATGGCTTCAAGCACATGTTCCTGGAGAGGTTCTACGAAGTAGGGCATGATGTGACATTGTCGTCTCTCATGGACGTCGTTCAGGGAGAGAGGGAGCTAACAAGGAACTATATCGAGCGGTTCCGCCAAACCGCAATGAGATTGCCCCAAGGCAATCCCGAGAGCTCCTTGATTGAAATCTGTCAGAAGAAGTTGCTCCCCGCAATTAGCCTCTGGATGGACGTTGATCAGTTCAGAGATTGGACGACCTTCATCATAGGTGCTACCAATGCAGAGGCAAAATTGAAGAAGGCTCGCTAATTGGGATTACACATCCCATATGGAGAGGATAAGGGCAAACGTCCTGGTTCCACCTCCAGCAACAACAACAGTGGCGGCACCTCCAACCGGGACAATAAAGGCAAACAGGACATGGTTGTTGATGCGACCAAGAAGCCTAAACATAAACATGTGGAAGGTCAATGGCCCAAGGTGAATTACTCATTTGAAGATAGTCATGTCAAACCTATCTTCGATATGCTCTTGCAAGGGGGTAGGATCCAGCTCCCTCCACCAAGGCGCGAGCCCCGAGCGGCAGAAATGGAGGACCCAAAATATTGTCACTTCCACCGCTATGTCCATTATTCCACTCATGACTGCTTCCAATTAAAGCGGTACATCCAGAGTCTTATCGACTCCAAAGCTCTGTCAATAGATTTCGAAGAGGTTACTGCGGCTGCGAACATGGTATCTGTTCAATTCGGTGACTTTTCCCAACAAATACTCCAGACGGGGTAATACCTGTCCCTCGGGCAACGATGGAGGTTACTAATCTTCCACCCGTCTGGAACCAGACATCTGGTTTGGTACCTCTCACCACATCGCGAGGAGAGATCATGTGGGTGCACCCGGACTTAGTGCCCGAAGTTACCCAGGCGGTGTCATCTCCTACCAACGAGAAGAAGGGCAGGAAGTCTAGATCTTACCATACAATTTTAGCCAAAGCTGAGGAAGCGGCAACCATTGTTACCCGGTCTGGGGCACAAGTCCAGCCCACACTGGGCAGTTCAGTCGAAGATCCTCAGCCCGTAAAGTTGTCTGCCTCTGGTGTTCCAAGGCCGTCTCAGCCTCCACCGGCAGATAAGTCCAAGCCAAAGGAAACCCGCTTCGACAGGCCACTCCGTAACGATGCACCTCAGGGGTCGGAGAAACTTTACAACTTTGACATATTAGCACAATTAGCTAATACGCCAGCAAAGTTGTCGTTATACGAGCTTCTAAGGCTCTCCAAGGATCTTCGTGCCGCATTGAGCGAAGCACTCCAAAATGCTGACGCCTACTTAGCCCAGGTCAAGCCTCCAGGGGAAGACCCGTCAGCAGATCTCCAGGGACAGATGCAATGCCCGACATCGTATTTACTCCACAGGACATGTTGATCAAGTCCAACTTGCATGATCGCCCCTTGTACTACACTGGATACATAGGCGACATCAAGGTGGATCGGATGCATATCGACCCTGGCTCATCGATAAGCATCATCCCGAAAAGCTTGCTCAAACTTCTGGGCATCCCTATGCACCGGCTAGCGGCGACCAATACTGCCATTAACGGTTTCAACTCGGGAAGGAGCTATCCCCTAGGGAAGATCCGATTGAAATATCAGATTGGTGACCTGAAGACGGAGGTTACCTGCTACGTCATAGATGCAGACACGTCCTACAACATCCTCCTGGGACGTCCGTGGATACATGACTATATGATCGTACCATCCACCCTTCACCAGTGCTTCAAGTATGTCAGTAAGCACGGCTTCGTTAATACTGAATTCGTCGACATCGATCCCTTCAAAGGGGTTGAATCTTATTACTCTTCGGAGGCTTGTCTATATGACGAATCCAAGAAACACATAACTGACGAACTGAAGGCCATCACAGGGCCAGAGGAACCATTGAGAATTCATCTCCAGGCCCGTAAACTGGGCAAAGCCGCACCCCTCGTCGCAACTTTGCATAAAGAGGTGCCCGGTTCTCCTGCCTTATCTGCACAGTTGGAACCAATGGTCATCCGGCTCCCGAGATCCAGCCAGGAGCCAAAACCCGTCATAGGGCCGATGGTGATCCAATTGCCGAAATCCAATCAAAGGCAACAGGAAGATGCGAGGCCCTCTGTGACGCCGATGGTGATCCGATTGCCAAAATCCACTCAAAGGCAACTGGAAGACACATAGTCCCCTGCCGAGCCAATTGTCATCCGTCTTCCCAAGACGAGTCGGCAACCAAGTGTCGATCCGACACCCTCAGGCAAGCCAATACCACAAGCTGAACCCTTGGTGGTCAAGTTGCCCAAGACAGTGCCCCAACCTCCGGTCTCGCAGGGGGTAGCCGAAGAGGACGTAAAACTCGCCAAGTACCTGGTTGCACAGGTGGATAGCCCCTCTCCTGATGATGTAATCCCTGTGGACAAAATTCTTTAAATAAAAGGCTGTTGTTGGACTATTCTGAGTGTGATAAGCTTAATTTGATGTATGCTGCCCGGGACTGTCTAGACGTTAACCTGTACACACAGGTGAAAACCATCCATACCGCAAATCAACTTGCTCCCATTAAAGGCGCTTACTTCCTAGTCCCAAGCAGAAGAGAATGGGGTCACGCGATCATCTTTGGCCGAAAAGAAGGTCCTCAATCTTTCACGCCACAAGAGTTCGATCTCGAACCCGACGCTGGAAGATTACCGCTCTACCTGTATAGTCCTCAAGCCAAGTACTTCATGCAAAAGCAGGGGTACGACATGGAGGCTATCCCGGGTCTGAATTACGGCAACGGTCGGCGATTGCCTCTACAGCTGTCAACACCGGCTGGGAAACCTCAGGACTATTATCACAAATCCAGACACGGCCTCGGGTATGTTACACCAGCAATAACGCCCGAGAGTTCCGATGAAGAATGCGAGTGGCACTCTCGTTCGTCCGAGTCACCCACTTACGACTCCGATGGCAGCATTGGAGATATATTCAGGCAGACATTATCTGTCAACATGACATCCGTCGATATTGAAGAGGAAGACGAAGATCTACTCGAAACCGCTTGAGTTGGAGCCATGGGTCCAACAACTGGATGCATAATGGGAGAAGCGCTTTGAACTACGAGACCCTCCCACTGAAGACGAGATCATGCAAGTTGACCTTGGTGATGAATCCTCCACAAAGCCAATCTTCGTCAGTAAAAGCTTGACGGACGATGAGCGAGAGTTGCTGTTGCAACTCGTCAGAGAATACATCGACGTCTTCGCTTGGAGCTATGAAGACATGCCAGGGCTAAATCCCGAGATCGCACTTCATAAGCTCAACATTTATCCGGACGCAAAACCAGTCAAACAACAGCAGCGGCGGTTTCGTCCAGACATCATGAACTCCATTGAAGCAGAAGTAAACAAGCTTATAGCTAGCGGTTTATCCGTGAAGAGCAGCACCTAGACTGGATAGCCAACATAGTACCAGTCATCAAGAAGAACGGAAAGATCCGAATTTGTATCGACTTCCGCAATCTGAATGCGGCATGCCCTAAGGATGAATTCCCTCTTCCGATCACCGACATATTGATCGATAATACGTGTGGCTTCGAGCGCATGTCCTTTATGGATGGCTTTTCAGGATACAATCAAATCAAAATGTCTCATGATGATGAGAAGCATACGTCATTCCGAGCACCGATCGGCGTGTATTGTTATACGGTCATGTACTTCGGCCTGAAGAACGCCGGTGCTACATAACAGCGTGCTATGAGCGTCATCTTCAGAGATCACTTGCGCAAGACGGTGGAATGTTATGTTGACGATATCGCTGTCAAAAGCCGATCCAAAGATGATCACTTACATGATTTGAGAACATTGTTCAACCTCATGCGAGCGCACAATCTGAAGATGAATCCCACCAAGTCTTTCTTGGGCGTGTCCAGCGGGAAGTTCTTGGTCTTCACCATTACTTCCCGGGGCATTCACATAGACCCCGATAAAACAAAAGAAATCCTAGAGATGAGTCCACCGAGGAACCTCCGTGAACTACGCGGCCTTCGTGGAAGACTAGCCTACATTAGGAGGTTCATATCTAACCTCTCAGGGCGTTGTCAACCCTTCACTCAACTCATGAGGAAAGGTGTCTCTTTCGTATGGAACGAGGAATATCAGCGTACCTTTGATGACATTAAGGAATACCAGACGAATCCGCCAGTTCTTGTAGCCCCGGTCGCCGGAAAGCCCTTCCTGCTCTATGTACGGGCGATGGAACACTCCATCGGTGCTCTGCTAGCACAGAATAATGACGCGGGACATGAACAAGCTATTTACTATCTCAGCCGGATGATGGTAGGACCGGAACATGGGTACACCGCCGTGGAGAATGAGTGCCTTGCCCTAGTGTTCGCCATTCAGAAAATACGACACTATGTGACAGGGCAGACCATCCATGTTGTCTCACGAGTTAATCCTCTCAGGGTTCTCATGACCAAACCAGGCGCACTCAGTTCTCGTCTAACCACCTGGGCGATACTGTTATCCCCCTACGACATGGTTTTTGTTCTGCAAAAGGCTGTCAAAGGTCAAGCCCTGGCCGACTTCTTAGCAGCCCATCCAGGCTCAGAAACAGGCAAAATTTATGAAGAAATCCCCGACGAAGTTGTCGCCTCAAATATGACTTCACATGTTGCCATTTGGCGAATATTCTTTGACGGTACTTCAAGAACGGGGTCACAAGGTGATATCGTCGCTAGAGTTGGGGTAGTATTAATTTCTCCCTCTGGAGTGGTGGTCAATCGGACGTATTCTCTTACAGAACCCTGTTAAAACAACGTAGCCGAATATAACTCTCTAGTCATCGGACTCCAACTCGCAAAAGAGGTGGAGGTCAAGTACCTGTAAGCGTATGGCGACTCGCAGCTGATTGTTAATCAGATCCGAGGCTCATGCGAGGTTTGCAACGAGGACCTGATTCCCTACCATCAGACAGCAATTGCCATCATTGCAACCTTAGAGGGGTTCTTTATAGAGCATGTTCCTAGGCTCCAAAATATTGAAGCCGATGCCCTAGCAGGTCTCGCCGCTTCCTTGGCAGTTCCAAATGATGCTCATCATCTAGTCAACGTGATAGGCCATGAGCTGGTCTGTCCCAAGAACAATGTTCAACTGGGTACGAGTTACTCCATCCAGATAACCAATGACATACAAGACTGGAGATGCCCGCTCATCGACTCTGCAGTCTACGGAATTCTGCCAGAGAATATGAAGGAAGCAACTTCAATCAGAAGGCGCTCTCTCAGATTCTTCTATGATACAGAGACGAAAATGTTATATCGACGATCCTACGATGGGCTACTGTTAAGATGCCTGTCAAATGCAAAAGCCAAAGAAGCCTTACACGAGGCTCACGATGGCGCTCGCGGGGCTCACCAACCTGGCCCGAAATTGCAAGATCGTTAACGCCGGATGGGTTATTACTGGCCCACAATGGTAGCAGATGCACTTGTGTATGCAAAGAAGTGTAAGGCTTGCCAGATCCACACAGATTTCATACATCTGCCATCCGAATTCTTGCACCCAACAGTGGCCTCTTGGCCATTTGAAGCATGGAGAATGGACATCATTGGGCCAATCACCCCACCGTCATCTAGGGGCATCGGTTCATACTTGGAATCACCGATTACTTCTCTAAATGGGCAGAAGCTGTCCCGCTTGCAGAGGTAAAGACATCAAACGTGATTAGTTTCATAAAACATCACGTCATCTACCATTTTGGACTGCCCCGGAGGATTATTCACGACAACGGTCCGCAGTTCGTAAGCCACGCTTTCTATCGATTTTGTGACAAGAATCAGATTCAGAACATGGCCTCGACGGCATATAACCCATCGGCTAATGATCTGGCTGAAGCTTTCAACAAAACTATAATCAAGCTCCTCAAAAATTTCGTGTCTTCAAACAAACGTGACTGGAATGAAAAACTTGGCGAATGCTTATGGGCATATCGCACTACAATTCGGACGGCTACAGGAAATACACCGTTCTCCTTGGTTTACGGGAGCGAGGCTGTTCTCCCATTGGAGACTCAGATCCCCTCGATTCGCGTGACCCTTACTTACCGATTGACGTCGGATGACAACCACCGCCGATGGCTACAAGAACTGGAAGCCTTAGATGAGAAGCGTTTACAAGCTCAACAAAGCATGGAGCTCTACTAAGCACGCATCTCTCGGGCTTTCAACAAGAAAGTCAAACAGAGGATATTCCAAGTCGGTGATCTCGTCTTGGCCGTTCGCCGTGACTCATAAGACCCCCGACAAATTCCAGCCTAAATGAGAGGATCCGTTCATCATCGAGACTGTATTCTCCAATGGCGCATACCGGCTCGCAATGTAGAATAGGGACTTGCTCATGATGCCCAGAAACAGCAAGTTCCTAAAAAAATACTATGTCTAAAAACATCCCCATACTGCCTAGAGTGTCGAGTTATGTACATCAGGTAACTCTGAACTTACACTCTGTTCCCTCCGAGGGGACTCACATTGTATCTCTCCGAGTGACAAGTCATGTATATTGATACCTCTGAACTTCCGCTCTGATGTTTCGATTGTCATATATCACGTCCATATTACCTCTGATATAGACAATCTCCTAACTTAACAACTGTACCCAACCCGGGATAAAAGATGATGTTAAGACCACAAAACCTATCACGTCCATATTACCTCTGTTGGGTTTTGTCTTGAATCTATTACTCGCACCACCAGTACGCAAAAGGGTAATAGGTCCACCAAAAATCATTCTTGATTATCGTGTGTCACGTCCATATTACCTCTGATCTCGATAGTCACTTGACTTAACATCTGTACCCAGCCCGGGATAAAAGACATGGTGTTAAGACCACAAAACTTGTCACGTCCATATTGCCTCTGTTGGGTTTTGTCTCAAAATCTATTACTCGCACCACCAGTGTACAGAAGAGTAATAGGTCCACCAAAACATTATTCTTGATTATCGTGTATCACGTCCATATTACCTCTGACATCGATAGTCTCTTGACTTAGCACCTGTACCCAACCCGGGATAAAAAACATGGTCTTAAGACCACAAAACCTATCACATCCATATTACCTCTGTTAGATTTTGTTTCATATCTATTACCCGCACCGCCAGTGCGCAAAAGGGTAATAGGTCCATAGACGTTATCCTAATCTATTACTCGCACCATCGGTGTACCAAAGAGTAGTAGGTCCACAAAATATCATTCAAATCTATTTGCTCGCATTTTCAGATGCACAAAAGGGCAATAGGTCCACAAAAAGTCCCCCAGTGGGATGTCCTTTATCAATCACAAATGCTGTATTAGGTCCTCTAGTATAAGCACCCCTTCTCTCACAATCATATGCTTCTGGAGCCCAGTTGTTCCGTTGCATTCACTCCCCAATCATAGAACTCCATGTCCATATCACCCCTGAGTTGTTCTATGTATCCTCACCGAGTTCACTCCTACCATGTCCATAACACCTCTGAGTAGGAAAGCTCTACCCCCAACCTCATATTTACCACGTCCATATCACCTCTGAGTAATTATGTTGGTTCCCTCTCTCAACTTATTATCTGTACCTAAAACCAAGGTACGCCAAGGATGATAAGTCCATATAAAATTCCCAGCAGAAATACCCAAACCTATCACGTCCTTGCTACCTCTGATAGGATTGTCACACCTAAACAGCTCTACTTTCCATGCTTCTTGTTCAAAGTATTCCAAATTTGTAATTTGGAAACTTTGAAGGGGGTCTTGTAGAAGCATAGAAAATAAGATATTGCTTTTAGTCCCACATCGGAAAGGAAAAGAAGAAAGGGCTCATTCCATTCTATATATAGAGCCCCTTGCCTCCTTTGAAAAGGGCATCAAAAATAAAAAAAAGAAAAAGAATCACTCAATTGAGTCACTCGCCGTCATGTCGAGGATGAGTTGGGTTCTGAGTACTATACGCCTTCACGGGCTAGTATGAAGAAATTCAAGGCGGTACGGGCCATGCGTTCCAAACGTGCTATGCCAACAATAAACCGGAGAGGCACGCGCAAAATCATGCGCGCTACCGATGGTCTCAGGTGCGTTTGCACCAGATATGAGCCGACTCTTAAAGTCTCCCTCCCACTTGGGTGCAATTCTTGCGCTTGAACCAAGTCAAAAAGGGGGGGAGGGGAATCTCTTGCGGGCGAGACCCCCATGCGGCCCATTGAGAATGTCGAAGCTTCCAACTTGGGCTCTTCTTACTACGCACCTTCGGGTGCTAAGTCGAAGAAGTCCAGGGCCATATCGCATGTTTTATGCGCGGGCCTGTCATAGCTCATCCTGTCTCGCAGTGCTTTACTAGTCTCAGATCAGGGAGCAAATATGATGGTCCCAAAAGTCTCCATACAACGATCGAGAGCAGTGCTTTACTAGCCTCAGATCAGGGAGCCAATATGATGGTCCCAAAAGTCTTCCTACAACGATCGAGAGCAAGAGCAAGTGCTTTACTAGCCTCAGATCAGGAAGCAAAGTGGACTCGAGCCGCAGAAACAAGTGGACTCATGTGGCCAAGTAGACTCGAGCCGCAGAAGGAAGGCTTTCGAAGACCCCATGCGGCTAGGTAGACTCGAGCCGCAGAAGCAAGGCTCTCGAATATCCTATGCGGCCAGGTTGACTCTAGCCGCAGAAGCAAGGCTCTCGAAGAACCCATGCGGCCAAGTGAAACCGATCCGTAGAAGCAAGGCTCTTGGAGACCCCATACGGCCAAGTGGACTTGAGCCACAGGAGGAAGACTCTTCAGACTTCATGCGTCCAAGATGATCCGAGCCGCAGAAAGAAGTATCTTGAACACCTCATACGGCAAAGCCAATTCGAGCCACAGGAGGAAGACTCTTCAGACTTCATGCGGCCAAGATGATCCGAGCTGCAGAAGGAAGTCTCTTGAAGACCTCATGCGGCCAAGCCAATTCGAGCCGCAGAAGGAAGACTCTTGAGACCTCATGCGGCCAAGATGATCCGAGCCGCAGATGGAAGGCTCTTGAGATTTCATGCGGCCAAGCCGATCCAGGTCGCAGAAGAAAGACTCTTGGTACCGCATGCGGCCAAGTTGATCCGGGCCGCAGAAGATTGATTTTACTCTGTTGTGGGGGGACACATGGCAATTTGACCAAGTCTCAACCACCCAGATTTGTTTCAACAAAGAAATCTCAACCAACCACCAGCTGGCAGTCAAAGAATTAGTCTTCATGTGCTGTTGCAGTCACGTGGCCACGTGGCCATCTATGCGGCTCAAAATATCCTTTATCCCGAAATTACTATAAATAGCAGGGCACCACACCCATGCAAATGATTGGCAATCCAAGGTTGGCAACCTACGAAGGGAAATTTCTTCAAGAGCTAAAGACTGTATCAGATAGTCCAAGGAGTAAGGCAGAGTTGATACACTTTTCCGAGCCTCCGTCGTCACCCCCCAGAATAAAAAACTAAACAATTGTACTTAGATTGTTTCCTAGTATTTTTTTCTAGACTTTTTTTTGTACAAACGAGTTTGCAATCAATTTTAGTATTTCTGTAATACATGTCTTTGATATTTTAATGGCAAACACTACTGTCACAAGGCTTGACATAGCTTTCGCCGTGGGAATGCTGAGTCGGTTCACGAGCAACCCAGGTATTGAGCACTGGAAAGCTGTAAAACGGGTAATTAGATATCTCAAGAAGACTCAGACATATGTACTACACTACAGCGGAGATCCGTCGGTAGTAGAAGGCTTCAGTGATGCCAGCTGATGCTCAGAGTTGAAGAGCGAGAGATCCACAGGTGGATTCATTTTCATAAAGGGTGGAGCTGCTATATCGTGGAAGTCGAAGAAGCAGACTATGCTCTCTCGTTCCTCCATGGAATCTGAGTTCTTTGTACTTGATACCGCAGCGAAAGAAGCATAATGACTTCGAGAGCTCATGTATGATCTTCCAGTGGTTGGGGCGCAGATACCGATAATTTAGATATACTGCGACAACCAGTCGACTGCGGTGGCGACATCAAATGATCTCTTTAACAGGAAGAAGAGAACTGTGCGGTTAAAGCATAGGACAGTGCACGATCTCATCAAGAGAGGTGTCATTGCAGTGATTGATGTTCGGAGTCAGGAGAACCTGGCGGATTCGTTCACAAAGGGCCTCAAGCGCCAGCTGGTCGATGACACAGCTTGTAAAATGGGCTTGAAGGCATTCTGATATTGTGTTATTGTAATCCTACCATAAAGTTTTATGCTATTAGTTCAAAGAGAAATCTACTAGGCATCTAGCTTTTGGTTCAAGGGAGAACCACAAACTAGGAAAATATCAGGAACAGTGGGTATGTCCTCTGTGGCATGAAAATGATACGGACCTACAACCACTGTTGTCTACTATATATTTTCAGCGGAGAACAGATCTTGTGGTGAGGATGGCTTAAACGCCTTAATTAGTTCTCAGGCAGAGTGAATGTCTGGTGTGCTTTATAGGAAGCACGGTAGCACAGCACTACAAGGAGTATAACTCCATGCTACAGTGGGGTGACTCCACCATGAGGTTTCCAGGTAGGGGTAATGTCTCGGCTTTGCGAGCCAAGTTATAGCAACGTAGCACCGCAAATAGACACGTAGGCTAATGTTGTATGATGAAATTAAATAATTGTAGACTATACTACAAAAGGGACGATGTCCTCATGTTACAGTGGCACGACACCACGATGAGGTACCCAGATAGGGGTAAAGCCTCGGCCTCGCAAGCCATGTCGTTGGGCCGAAACACCGCAAGAAAACACAAGGCTTTAAGCTGGATAGTTTGGCACTACAAAGAGGCTTGTAACCTCATGCTATAGTAGTATGATAATACGATGAGGTTCCCGGGTAGGGGTAAAGTCTCGGTTTTAAGCCATGTCATAGCGACGTAGCACCGCAAGGGAAGAGCAAGGCTTCGTGCCATGTCTCTTTAATAAAGAACTCACCTATAGTGTATGGACATAGATAGCAAGCCGTCTCTTGAGGGTGAACTTGTAAACGTCCAAAATAATATACTGAAACCAGGCTGACACAAAGTCTTTAATGTGCAGCCGGAAGCACATGGGACTAAATTATGTGAGTGGAAAGAATTGCAGCTATGGTGCATAATTCAAGGCTTAGTCCATTTTTGTATTATAGTATGTTGTTTGAGACATGCAGAAAGATTCAAGTCGTTAGCGACATCTATCCTAATGCATGATGGACAGTTACTGTGGGGAACACTCAAATACCATATATCAAGATATGTGGAGGATTGTTGGAGCTTTTCCTTGACATGTAGAAAGAGCTTATTCTCAAAACATGCCTAGTATTTAGTCCCACATTGGAAAAGCACCATGAAGTGTATCTCAATATATACTTGGTGTGTTGTTGAGATATGCACATGGGGTGGTGACCCTAAGGAGGGAACCATGTAGGTAATTTTACTAGGAGGTAAGGATAAGACTCCATATTAAAGCATTAATACTTTTTTCTCTTGGAATTAATTTCCTTTGGAGCTAAACGGGGCTTAGCGACTCGGACTCGGACTCGGATTCATGGGCTCATGAGGCGTAATATGGCGTTTTGTTGGCTCACTTAGCATGTCAGCAACGTCGCTAGGCGCATAGTGCGTTTAAGTTGTGCTCGTTGAGCAACCGATCGCGCGTCCGTTCGCATGGCCCGATCGCACGGCTTGGTGGCGCGAGTACGCGCTATGCGCAATTGGCGCAGCAGTGCGCGAGTACGCGCGCTGTGCTCAATTGGCACAATGGTGTGCGAGTGCGCGCGCTATACGCAATAGGCGCACGCTGTGCGCCTGTTGGCTCAATCGCGTCTGTGCATGATTTGAGCATTTCATTTGAGCGGTTACGAAACGTTCGGGAGCAGTTTTTTTTACGTCCCGAACGTTTTGTATACTTGACGGTTACTGCGCGCGTCTATATAAGTCGCTCTCCTCTCTCTCTATCTCTCTCTCTTACTCAGCATAGTGCAATCATAATTTCCTTACGAAATATTTCCATAGTTGAGAGCAGAGAAGAGAGAAGCATAAGGAGCCCGCGCCATCCGAGGAGTCAGAAGAGCAGAGTGTTCCAGAGTCAGAAGCGAGAATCATAATTTCCTGGAAGCTGTTCGTGTGGGACGAATCAAGCTTTGAGCGCCGGTGATTATTCACCCGACAGTCCGTTCTCTCATTCCTTCCATTTCATCTTCTACACATCCACTTTTAACTCGTTCTAAACGAGTACAGTTCTGATCTAATCAGGAACTGTTAGTGGACATTTGCTGCTGCTGCTACCGCTACCGAATTCTTTTGTGCCTTCTTCGAAGAGTTAGAATCGATTTCGTGTCTCAGAATCCTCCAGAATCTCTATCGTACATCTTCGAAGTGTTGCATAAATGAGTTTTCCGTCGATCCTAACTCTAACATCATTAGGGTTTCACATTAAAATAAAAACAATTATTTTTTCCAATTATTGATTAGGATTTCTAGGAAATTTTTTTTTTCCTTAAAAATCAATCAACAAATGTATCTAAACATATAACAAAAGTCAATTTTTGTTCAATTTACTACCACCTACAACTATTATACTCTACCACTACGCATCTTTCATACTAATTCTTCTTAGAACCTTCATCATCTCTAACTAATCTCAGCCTTCTCACTTGGATAGGTTTAACACTCGTTCTCTACTATAGCACCACTACTTCAGTTCTGGAGGTCATGTGCTTGTCTTCCCCTTGGGAGTATGGTCAATCGCCTTGGGAGCACCAACTGCCACTCTCATCTGGGGCCTCGTTTGATTCACGGAATAGAAGGGAAATTCTTTATCATTTCCTTTCCTTTGAATTTTTTTATTCTTTATTGATTTTTCTTTTCGATGTTTGAAAATGTCAAAGAATTTAGAAAAGAAAGTAATTACTTAAATGTGGGAAAGTGATTCCTTGCTTGGATGGATGAAATCACTTTTCCTCCTAATTTTTCTTTTATTGGAAATTACTTTTCTTTCCTTCTTAATTCCTTTGGCACCCAAAAATAGGAAAGTAATCCCTTTCTTTTCCCAATCCAGAGATTCCACGAACCAAACGAGACCTAGGAGTTGTTTGACCTTTTCATATATATATATATATATATATATATATATGGAAAAATTTTAATACATCCCATGGAAAAATTTGTATCGATACATCCCAAAACTGAACCATTGGATGTTGATCCAATGGTTCAGATTAAATAACTTTTTTTAGACTATTAATAGAGTAGGGAACATCATTTAATACTGATTTTGACTTTTGACCTCTTGGTAACTTGCTATAGCAGGTCATTATTCACTTCAATTTTTTCAATGAACACCCTAAATTAACTCATATTTACTTTCTCTTTTGTCCATCCAATTTAATATTTTGTACATCTACGTATATATAACAATAATTGTGAATCTACGTATATATTTCGTATTTTTTTTTCATCTAACAATTTAATATTTTGGTTATAAAGCTACAGGTCGTGGTGGTGGTGGGGGAAGGAGAAACGGAGATGAAGAAGGAAAGAAGAAGAATGTCCGGTTCGCGATGGACGTCGTCGAGCCATCCTCGAACAACGAAGAGTACAAGTGGAGCCGCTCCTGTAGGCTTCCGGCTTAGTAACATTTACTATCCATGCCATTGTCAGGAAAGTAGATTAATCAGGAAGAAATTAACCGACTGTTTAATTAATTCCTCGTGGAAGGATCCCAAATCTAGAGTTCCTCCAATTGTTAATCATGATAATCTTTCATCATAACCTTTGTTGTCATTTCATTGTTAGTCCCAAAATTTATTTGTCTTTCCATTTTTCTCACAATTTGTATTTTTCTCTTGTTATATACAATAGTTTCTTGTTTCAATTATTATTTATTCTGAAATACATAGAATAATTTTCTTCTTTCATTTTGTAGTACTGAAGAAAGATGTCTGCTCATATGGAAGATGTAGAAGAGGTAGAAGATTGGATGCCAGCTTCAAATGAAACCTTCATTTCGCGTATGATGCATAGGTTTGAAGAACATCTGACGAAGATTTCAGCTCAACTTGTTTCGATCAATTATAAGCTTTATTCAATCGAACTTGAACAAATCAATATATCTCGGCGCTTGGAAAGAAAATAGAAGAATCTTTCGTTTTGAAGAAGGCATCTTTATCTAGAGTAATTAATATTAAGGAGAAGGTTGATAATGAATCTTCTGATGAGGAAGAGAAGCTGAAAAAAGTTGAACAAACAATCCAGCAAATTTTTTGATAAACTCCCTCTAGAAGAACCTGACCTTAGCAGTTCTTTGAAAAGTATGTGAGGAAATTTAGTACCAGTCACACCTTTGAAAGTCTAACAAGAAATTTAACCTCGAAGCCTAGCGAGTGGACTAGTAGTTGTTCGAGTATTTACAATTATATTTTTGCGGATGGTAAACCTGACGAATAAGTAATATAAGTTTTCATTTTATTTCAACAATTTACTTATTTTGTTTTCCTAATCTATCCGTTTATTTTCTTAGCGAAAGAATATCATCTTGCAACAAGGTTTATATGACTCGGGCTGAGATGAAGTCCTTTTATCCAGGAAGGAGAATTAAAGATGGGGTATGTAGATAGTATATTTTTTCAGATGTCATCTATGTTTACTTCGATTCTATCGCTGTTTTTTTAATGAGATACTCAGATTGTTAGCACGGTATTGATGCCATCGATGTTTACTACGATGCAATTGTTATTTTTAATGAAATGTTCTCAGATTGTAAGCCTGGTCTCTGCTCTTCTAACCGCGGAGGAACGGAAAAGAACAGTCAATAAAGCTAATGTATGGTATTTATCAGTAAAGTTAATGGTGAGTGAGCATTTTGTTTTTTAATGATTATGTATTAACAATTTTTTCTCTTTTGTTTCTCGTTCGTAATGTATTAATTGATTTGTATGTAGAGAGCATGTTACCTCCATCTAACAACCATCTTCATGAAATATGGAAGAAGTATAAATATTTCGAGGATTATATGGGATCTTTAAGCATTTGTAATGAGATATTAATTTATTTCTGTTTAAAATTAAAATTTGAAAATTGCTGGGAAACCCAATTTCGGGGTTGGTTTGTATGAAAAATTCACTCGCATGATGGCTTTTATGAAATGTCCAGAATTATATAATTCCACGTTAAATATTCCAAGATTCCCTTTAGATGCTATGTATTTACAAAATTAACATTTTTATAGTACCAAACATACCCCTTCGCGTAAATTTGGTCATATATATATATGATTTTGAATTAAAAACTCAGATTTGGATTACGATTTTCGTCTTCTTCTTCTTCTTCACGAGAGATCCGAATTCCATTGCTCTCATCTTCGGCAGAGATCGCAAAGATCGTTCGTAGTTCACTGTGATTTTTCCAGTCGAACTTTGATCATCGCTCACCATCACAGCTCATCATCATCATCATCATCATCATCATCATCATCATCTTCGTGGAGAAATTTGAAGTTTTTCAGTGATTAGGTTAATTATGGAGAAAAGATCTTCTTCTTGTCTTTTTATAGATCTTAAAACAAGGTGAGAGTTCAGATATGTAGAAATTCATTCATCATCTTCGTATATCTCAAAATTTTTGCTGAATTTGAATTTGTTATGAATATTTATAACTGAGAAACGACTAGAGAGATCTTTAATCTCGTTCTTTTGTGCGAATATGAAGGTGAATGATATTCGCCGTGCTAATATGACTGGAATGGTCATCCTCCGTTCACTTGTCACAGAGAATTACCATTTTCCGTGTAATTTAACACGGAGAATGATCATTCTCCATGTAATTGAACACGGAGGATGCCATTTCCATGCGTTTTAACACTGGGAATGACTGTAGCTCCCCTTCCCGAAATTTTTTGAAATATTTTTTATTATTATTTATTTGATTTAAATGGTAATTTTAGAATTTTATAAATAATTATTTAGTTAATTATTACGGTAGATGACTTTAGCCATGGTTGAGTTTTGAAGTACCAGACGACTAGAAATCATGGCACGGATAGTGCAGTAGCGTGCCTTGACTAGTGTATTAGGCATGCCAAAGAAGACCAAGCCATAAGTGTGTCCTAACTAGAAAAATCAGGCCAAGTTGCAACTTAACCTCTAAAGACATTTTACTTATTTATTAATTATATTATTGACTTGTAGGAGACCCGGTTGTGTCGATTTAGCTCGGACTAGACCCGAACCAAAATCGAGCCCATGTAATCTTGTAGTGAGACCAAAGACGTCCATGTAAACGTACATATTACATTTATTAATTTTGATTGTCCAAATAGGCATTTCATATATAAAGGATTTATATACATATATATAATACATATTTTATTGTTACTGAATTGATATTCAATTTTTAGAAATATGATAAATACCTCCCTAATTACCCTTATGCATGTTGGGATATTTAGACTTCATATTTTGTATGTACACTTATTATAGATTTCCTTATTAGTTATCATTATTATTGTTATTTATATCGTTATTAGATTTATGATAATAAAAATATATCATTTAATATTCTAGATTATTTATGAAATAAATATTATTGTATGTATACATTTTAGTATAAGCCCAACACAATGAGAATATATTCCTAAGATTTATTTTTGGACTTTTGGAGTATTTATGCATATATAGGAAATATACGTATATATGTATTGATATATAGTTATATATATATATATATATATATATATATATATATATATATATATATAACAAAGAAAGCAGCAGCAAGCCCAACCCAATCCTAATTCCCCCCCCCCAGCCCGAGCTCTTCACAGCCGACCCCAAGTGATGGGCATACGCAGTATATATAGAACACAGAGAGAGATCTCTCGAGAGTATAACCTAACCCTAACTACTCCACCTTGCCTGCGGCGTTCCCCGACCCTGCGTGCCCCAATCGTCGTCGGCGCCACCGTCGCGCGCGGCCAGAGCCGCAAGAGGCAGCGCGCGTGCAGCAAAACAGCACGGCGACAGCAAAGTGGATCCTGAACAGAGCATGCTCTGTTTCACCCACAGTCAGGTACCCAGGTTCTTCACAATTTTTCTCCGATTATACTATATCAAAGTTTGATCTAGAAGACCCTACATAAAGCCAATATAACCCATTTTACTTCCCTTTAATTGTCTTTATTTAACTATCATTAGATGTCTCAGGAAATCTTCCGAAAAACCGATGAAAAACTGTTTCGAGAACAGTTTAATAACAGTCCCAAACCCTATGTTTACAGGAAGTTTATGAACAGAGTAGTAGCAATTTCATAAATATAATTCATGACAGTCCTAGACAACCTATAGGGCTTCATAACTCTTTTCACGGAATCCAATTTTGTCGACCAAGCATCGAGAAATCGTTTTCCCAAATTGACAGAAAAACTGTTTTCCGAAAACACGAAAACCCTCGATACGACGTGCGTTCCGCCAATCCGGGCGATGTGGTCGCGAACCAAAAGTATTGAAAGGTGCGTATCGGCTTCGTGAACGTGTGAGCTTTGACGGAATTCAAATTGGTTGCGTGTGCGCGACGAATTTGATGCATATCTGTCGAAATTCACCATATCGGTCTCTTTGTAAATTTTATAATTACTTTGTGCACGTTCTTCAGATCGAGACGAAACTTGCGCCAACATGACCGTATCATTTTTCAGGTCCTGTATGCCTAGTTTGGTCCGATTCCGAGAGAGTTGACCGGATCGCCGTTTTGCGGGCCCCACGATCCGATTCAACGGACGATTTCGTGCACGGCCCACCGGAATCCAAAATTGGACATACCGTTGGGTTCGTATCATCAAAAAGAATTCGTAGACATGTAGTTTGACGAATTTAGAGACTATTGACTCTGGCACGCTTTTTGGTGCAAAGCGGGTCCAACGGCGGATACCGTTTTGACCTGAAATTACCGTTTTACCTTTGTGTCCAGAATTGGACTTAAGGACAGGCAATCTTAGCTAATTTGACTATTCTGAGAATGTTGGTTATGTCTGTTTTAGCTTCTGGAGGCAGTTGTGAGACTTGAATTTTCTGACTGTTGATTAGCGATATATTGTTGGTTCTCCGTGCAACCCTCAGGCAAGTATATCTTACCGAACTTATACAATATTTACATGTTTCCTTGTTTGTTGTATTTCTTTCATATGGTTACCTGTTTCTCATATTGTGATTGGTTTGTCATCGACTGTTTTACTTATTTCTAGATTTACGTACACGTATAGGATATTCGATATTGCTTGATTATTGGTCTTTTCATGTTACCTTGTCTCGTGATTGAGTTGTCAGTTTCTATATCTTGTTCTTGACTGGACCATTCTTGACTGGGAGTATCTTGCATTGTACTACAGTTGAGATATACTATAGAATAGGAGTATCTTACATTGTACTACGATCTATAGCCGATTCTTTTATCTTGATATTGCTTGATTGACTTGAGATATACTATAGATTGGGAGTATCTTATATTGTACTATGACCTATAGCATATTGATTGATTGATTGGCTTGATTTACGAGTGAATTGGGAGTATCTTGCATTGTACTACGATTTATAGGAGTCTACTTGACCTTGTATCCTTTAGGAGGGGAGATCGATACTAGAATTGGCTAATCTCGACTGAGAGTATCCTACTTTGTACGTCAATTGAAACACTATAGATTGGGAGTATCTTGCATTGTACTACAAGCTATAGGAGTTCTGATTGATAGTTAGCCAAGTCTAGTATTACATTTCCACACGACTCGTTGTCCTTAGATGTTCTTCTTGCAGTGTTCTTATCCTCCATACATGTTATTTACTGTCATATTAGTAGGCATATTTTATGTATCTTGCTAGTCCTCTGAGGACCTGATGATCTCTTCAGGTAGCTGATTGTACGGAGTTAGTTAGATGAGCATGTTGTAGTTGACTTCAATCGCATGATTCAGGTATTTTGTTAGTGTTATTGATTTACTATATTTCTCGTGCTTTTATGATATATCCTGCTTATCAGCCTAGCTTTATAGACTAATATTATTCTTGGAGTCTAATCGGACATATATGCTAGTGGGCTGCAGACCACGACCCATACTTGTTCATTCTTGTCTTATATATTCTTGTGGATTGAGATACACTGTAGATTACCATATTAGCCAAGATACCATGATCTTGACAGCTTATACGTACTCGAGTCGGGCTGGAGTCCGCTTGATACGTAGCAGGCTTGCTCACGCACTTGCATCCCGAAAAGCGGGTGTGGGTCGTGACAAGTTTTTGTGGTGGTCCATGCAGGTCAGAGCATATCGTATCGGTTACGTAACTGTACTGATACGAGCCTGCGACTATGACTAACCCTTAGAAATCTCATTCCACTCTGCCTTGAAAATTCTCTTAGAAATTTCTCTACCGTCTTTGAAACTTCGTATTCGTTTTCGATCATTCTTCTTTGCCTTCCCGTACCATTAATTCTCGTCTCTTCCTATTTCGAAGTGACGAACGATCGTGCTGTCTAGAATTTATCAGAAATTCTTAAGTAATAGTATAATATTGTTTGACTATTGAATATTTGGTTGTTTATAGATA
Organism: Iris pallida; assembly: GCA_029216955.1. Lineage (NCBI taxonomy): Eukaryota > Viridiplantae > Streptophyta > Magnoliopsida > Asparagales > Iridaceae > Iris > Iris pallida. Next base: position 1,487,786 of record JANAVB010043019.1, read on the forward strand.
TGGGGGATTATAGATGCCATACGTCCTAGATATCTGTTGGTAGAATTGTTAGTAACTAGTTAGAAGATTATAAGACTTTAGTGACCGTGTTTTGAGAAATAGTGTGACCAAAGGTGGGTATAAGTCCTCAAGTATTCAGAGTTATAAAATGAATAGAGAAGGTTATAAAATATTTTTGAGAAATTAAATTTGAGGAGATTAGGGTAGTAATAGACCTTGAATTTTAAGGAATAGTTATGAATTAGAATTTCGAGGACGAAATTATTTTTAAGGTGGGTAGATTTGTAGCTCCCCTTCCCGAAAATTTTTAAAATATTTTTTTATTATTTATTTGATTTAAATGGTAATTTTAGAATTTTATAGATAATTATTTAGTTAATTATTATGGTAGATGACTTTAGCCATGGTTGAGTTTTGAAGTACCAGACGACTCGAAATCATGGCACGGATAGTGCAGTAGCGTGTCTTGACTAGTATATTAGACATGCCAAGGAAGACCCAGCCATAAGTGTGTCCTAACTAGAAAACCAGACCAGGTTGCAACTTAACCTCTAAATACATTTTAATTATTTATTAATTATATTATTGACTTGTAGGAGACCCGGTTGTGTCGATTTAGCTCAGACTAGATCCGAACCGAAACCGAGCCCATGTAATCTTGTAGTGAGACCAAAGATATCCATGTAAACGTACATATTGCATTTATTAATTTTGATTGTCCAAATAGGAATTTCATATATAAAGGATTTATATACATATATATGATATATATTTTATTGTTACTGAATTGATATTCAATTTTTAGAAATAGGATAAATACCTCCCTAATTACCCTTATGCATGTTGGGATATTTACACTACATATTTTGTATGTACACTTATTATAGATTTTTCTTATTAGTTGTCATTATTATTGTTATTTATATTGTTATTAGATTTATGATAATAAAAATATATTATTTAATATTCTAGAAGATACGAGTAGAGATCAAGGACGAGTAATGATTGAGACATCTATTCAGTGAAACCCTCACACATCTTGATTTATAAGACCTGCATGGGTCACCACTTAAACCGTGTCACGCCCCAGAACCAGAATACTGGAGAGCGGGGACAGACACAGCCAGCTACGTATGTAGAAGTGCATTCCACCTCCATATACGGTCACGACTGTCTAGATGCATGAGGGTTTACTACAAGCCATTAGTTTCTTAGGGTCAAGAACAAGCCTAGTGTCTCAATCTCAAGCAAGTAAATGTAACAAGATGGTAGATCATCAGACATACAAAGTAAGGCGTCCCAAACATTACATATTCAGATGATCATGAAGCTAGTAATACAAAATGCGAAGACTAGCAAGAGTTTAAGTCATATATGATCAACTCTAGGATATGTCAATCATGTTACAGCCCTTAGGAAGACAGGAAATATAAGTATTCAACACGAGCTAACACTTGCTCGGCGGCTAAACGCCTCAAAAGAATAATTTTACAATAGAGCGGGAGAGCAAAATTAAACCCACTCGTTGCCAAGATTTTTTCTAGTGTTCACCATCTGGCTGGAAGGCAGGGAGATCCTCGGGAGCTACTCCAAAATCTGGTCATACAAAACCAGCTGGGTCAGACCCCAGAAAGAGCAAGTGCTACAAGGGAGGCTTCACTTAGGAACTAAAACTAGCAAGTTAGAAAACAAAGCATAATAATAACAAAAAAATTGGAGGCATGAAAGTAGGGTGATAAACGGTAAGATAACTAAGGAACTATTTCGGTAACCAAGTTACAACCCGTAAACCAAACAAGGACCGGGGTTGTAACCCTTCGCCTGAACAGAACTTAGTCTTTAACCAATTATTGACAAGTAAGCATAAACTGTATAATGTCCCGAGGTAACCATATACTGGCATGGTCTAGACAAGACTAGACTCCATCCATCAATCACGGCCAAACAATGAGTACGGCTTGATACTTTAACTAACTAGGGTTATCACAAGCCTAGTTACTAACAAGATGCAATGAGATGTTCCAACAGTCACAAGCCCTGCAGCTATCCAGTTATCCTTCCGCAGGTTGAGAGTTGTATTAGGTGGATACATCACCCAGGAGACAAATATATCCTATGGTGACTTGGGGGTGCAACTCATGACAGTGTGCTGGAAATGTGCCCTACTCGACGACAGGCTACAAGTCCAATTAAAGCGCCTAGATAACAGGATTGTCTGTGACTGAAAAATCTCTTTATGAACTACTTGATCAATCTCGTCATTAACCTAGTAAGATTCAGTATGAATCCCTGACCATGGTAACCAGGGATGCAAGTCCTAGACATGATGCAAGGCGAGACTGGTAGCTTACACAAGCACATTCAAGAACAATCACCCACGGTGTCAAGACGAGTTATTAATCAGCATGTCAAGATAGCCGTCGTAACAGCATTCAAGATTATCATGTTAGGTTACTTATCAAGATTACTTATCATGTCAAGAGTGCGTCACGACGAACCACCATCAAGAATTATCATGTCAAGTTACCTATCAAGAGTGCACCACGATGGGTCACTATTTAGGAGTTATCATGTCATGTTACTTATTAAGAGTGCGCCACAATGGACCACTATCAAGATTATCATGTAAAGCAGAGAAAGACATGTTCAAGAGTGCACCACAACAGGTCACTATCATGTAAAGCAAAGAAAATGCATAAATCATGAGTACACCACAACGGGTCACTATAAAAAAATTCTAATCATGGCATAGATTGTAAGGTACAATAAATCCAGAAAAGTAAGGAAACACATATCATATCACATAAGAAATATTCGAAGGGAAGGACATATCCTTACATGTGAGAGGGGATAAGTAAAAGTAACTAATTGGCATAAAACAATAATTGATTCTGTGCTAGTGTTAAGAATATAAGGGGGTGTAATTATTCTCTAATTGTATAAAATTATCTAATCATGTTAAGAAATTCATTTATTGAAGAAATATCACCCTATTAGGTAGGGTCGTCGCAATTTAGGCCAAGATAGAAAGCATGCAATACAATAATAAGATCCATATCAAGAATGAAAGAAAATTGCATAAAATAGTTGATAACATATTCTTGAAGCCAAGGAAAAGATCTACAACTTTCATGTTGGGAGTTGGGAGAAATTCTGTCCAAAATTCAGCCAAATAGAACATAAAACAGCCAAAAATAGCCAAAATAGGCACTATACGGCATTCTGTGGCACTATTCATCCATGCGGCACTATTCAAGCCTGCGGTACTATGTAAGCCATGTGGCACTATTCATCTATGCGGCACTATGCATGCCTGCAGAACTATGCAAGCCATGCAGCACTATTCATTCCTGCGGCACTATGCAAGCCTGCGGTACTATGCAAGCTATGCGACACTATTCATTCCTGTGGCACTATTCATGTGGCACTATTTATCGTCCCTGCCAGATTCATGACAGATGAACTAAAAAATGTCCAAATCTTATTTTGGCCATAATTTCCTAAAACAAGTCGAAATCTAACTTTTCAATGGTCCATTTTGGGTAAAATCGAATTCTCTACAACATAAAACAATCAAAATTTGAAAATAATAAATTTTGGTAGATCAAAACCCAAGAAAACTGAAAAGGCTACAAAATTAGATCTACAAAAATCTATCCGTCCAAACCGAAAACTCCAAGTTCTAAAGATGCTTATAATCATGTAGAGAAGATGCTAGAACAATAAAATGGAAGATCCATCATGAAGCAACTTGTACTTGCCTGAGCTCTCTAGGTTGGTGGGAGAGTTAAGAAGAAGAAGAAGAAGAAGAAGAAGAGTTAATAGAAAATAATGAAGGAGAGAGAGTGGAGTTGACTTATATAGTAAGCCTCACCATCTCAAACCAAACCAAAACCAAACCAAAATAAACCAAGCAAGCTAAACCAAGTCAAATCAAATAAACCAAGTCAAAATAAACTGAATCAAGATTAAGCTAAGCAATGAAAGTCTAATTACGGGTCGGGATTTTGTACACGTATACTGGAAATACGTATAACAGAAAACGGGAGTGACATCAGCCTGGCTTTATAGACTCATATTATTTTTGGAGTCTAATCGGACATATATGCTAGTGGGCTGCAGACCACGATCCATACTTGTTCATTCTTGTCTTATATATTCTTGTGGATTGAGATACACTGTAGATTACCATATTAGCCAAGATACCATGATCTTGACAGCTTATACGTACTCGAGTCAGGCTGGAGTCCGCTTGATACGTAGCTGGCTTGCTCACACACTTGCATCCCGAAAAGCGGGTGCGGGTCGTGACAATGACTATTCTCCGTGTATTTTAAAACGGAGAATGACATTCTCCGTGTTAAATTACACGGAGAATAGTCATTCTTATGCGTTTTAACATGGAGAATATCATTATCCGTGTAATTTGACAAGAAGAATAACATTCTTCGTATTTTTATACACAGAGAATGGCATCCTCCGTGTAATTTAACACGGAGAATAGCCATTCTCATGCGTTTTAACACATAGAATTCTATTATCCGTCTAATTTAACAATGAGAACTACATTCTCCGTGTTTTTATACACGGAGAATGGCATCCTCCGTGTAATTTAAATTATTCTCTGTGTTAAATTATACGGAGAATGGCATTCTCCGTGTAATTTAAGACGGAGAATGGTCATTCTCATGCATTTTAATGCATGAGAATGCCATTCTCCTTGTAATTTAAGACGGAGAATGGTTAACGCTTGAGAATGCCATTTCTCTGTGTAATTTAACACGGAAGATGCCATCCTCCGTGAAAGAGTGACGGAGAATGACCATTCTCCGTCATTATTACACGAAGAATGACCATTCACCGTGATTTTATTATAGAAGACACCGGAGATGTTACAAAAGATACAGACACAAAAAAATAAATTTCAAACAGAAGGTATGGAAATAAGTTCTTTTATTACTATGTCTACAAAGGATCTATTACAGATTCAGAAAGACTCATACTGTTCTTCTACAAAGGATCTATTACAAAGACTAATATTGTTCTTCTACAAAGGATCTATTACAGATTCAGAAAGGCCTAAAGAAGTCTATAATGGGTTTAATCTTCACAGAAGTGCAACCCTTATTCTTCTTAGTGCACATATTAGAAGATTGATCTCCATCGAAGCGTATTCCTCCACAGGGAAGAGCACAACCTGTGGCTCTTCAAGCATAACGGGCTGCTAGACCGTTACTGAGAAGGGCATAGCATGACCCCTAACTTTTTGACAAAGCACGAGGATTGCCAAGATGTTGTTCAGGTTCGAACAAGGTGTTCCGATGCATCTCGAGATTCACTACTACGTATTCTTCTACAAGGACATAACTACTTTGAACGAAGAGATCAACAGCCAACAACCAACTGATGCCAGGCCAGGGTCCTCTTAAAGTTAAGTCAGGGTTGTGCATAATGGGAATGCTATGAAGATGATGGAGTTTGCTCCTCAAGAAACCCCTTTTTATAGGCCATATTGGCCAATAAATGCAGATGAACCGAATAGTCAGCATAATGAATCTCATTTAATAGGTTCGTTACAAGTGGATGCCATGCCGCAAACTCCTCACCTTTCCCCAAGAAAGAAGGTGGCAATTAAGACTTGTTCAAAGACAATCGTTAAGGAAAATTCAAAGACAGTCATTTAGCATTGTTTTGAAAGTAGAACGGAAAACTCTTGATTTCTTATTCCCGACAGATTTTTTTCTACAAAAAAACAAAACAAAAATTTAGGTTTCTGTCAACTGTTCTCCGTCGATATAATACTGAGAATAGCCATTCTCCGTCATTTTGACACGGAGAATAGTCATTCTCCGTGTTATTTAAACACTGAGAATGCCATTCTCCGTGTAATTTAACACGGAGGATGATATTCTCCATGCCATTCTCCGTTTTAAATTACACGGAGAATGAACATTCTCATGCGTTAACACTGATAAAGCCATTCTCCGTGTAATTTAACACGGAGAATGATACTCTCCATATTTTTGTACATGGAGAATGCCATTCTCCGTGTTTTTATACACGGAGAATGCCATTAAACGTGTAATTTAAAACGGAGAATGGTCATTCTCATGCGTTTTAACACTGGAAATGACCATTATCCGTGTAATTTAAAACGGAGAATATCATTCTCCGTTTTAAATTACACGGAGAATGGTCATTCTTATGCGTTTTAATACGGAGAATATCATTATCCGTGTAATTTAACAAAAAGAATGACATTCGTGTTTTTATACACGGAGAATGGCATCCTCCGTGTAATTTAACACGGAGAATGATATTCTCCGTGTTAAACTACACGGAGAATAGTCATTCTCATGTGTTTTAACACATATAATTCCATTATCCGTGTAATTTAATAAGGAGAATGACATTCTCCGTATTTTTATACACGAAGAATGGCATCCTCCGTGTAATTTAAATCATTTTTCGTGTTAAATTACATAGAGAATGTCATTCTTCGTGTAATTTAAGACGGAGAATGGTCATTCTCATGCGTTTTAACGCATGAGAATGCCATTCTCCGTGTAATTTAACACGTAGGATGCCATTCTCCGTGTAATTTAACACGGAGAATGGCCATTCTTCGTGAAAGAGTGACGGAGAAAGGTCATTCTCATGCGTTTTAACACGAAGGATGCCATTCTCCGTGTAATTAAAACAGAGAATATCATTCTCCGTGTTAAGATTACGAAGAATGGCATCCTCCGTGTAATTTAACACGGAGAATGAACATTCTCATGCGTTTTAACCTCCGACATGGTGTGAAGATTGCGAATGGAGAGGAATGTTTGAAGATTTTGGAGGAAAAAACCTAGATTCGAAACTGAGCGGCGTATGGAAGAAGAGGAAGAATCGAAACATTTTTTTAAGAGTGGGGTTCGGGGGTGTTCTCAATAAATTAGAAGGGCAAAAAGGTCATTCAGAACCCTTTTTATATATTCATCGCTAATTTTGGGCACGCGATGAAATGTTATTTTGCGGTGGGTTTTACATAAAACTTTTACAATTTTTGGGCATTTCATAAATTTTTCCAATTAAAATTCCAATTTACTGAAAATTGATTAATTTGTTTTACCTAATTAATCCTGATTCAGATATACATACCCATCCTTATATCTGACCACTATACTCTTGCAAGAGTAATGGTTAAGACAAAGACTGTTGAAGTTTTGGACTCCTTTTCATCTACAAATAAGGCGATTTATAACAAAGCGGTCATAAAAAAAATAATAAGCTCATATTCATAAATTTTTATGAATTGTATACTAGATTCGCGATATACTAATACATATTGTATTCTGGTAATTGTAGCTTTCAAACTTGGATCTCTTTCTCGAGGAAGAGATTTGGAAGTTGAGAGATCCTAGGTTCAACTTTTCTAATTTCTTCATAATCTTTCGTTCTCATATTTTCCGCCAGGACAATACATTTGATTGTGGTATTTTTATAATTTTATTCATGAAAGACGGATGTAGTTTGGACTCCCGTTCTTTCGATGTAAGTCTGAAAATGACTTCAATACTTACACTTTTTAGAGCAATTTTTTTGATGTTATGTTTGTTATATGCAATTTGATTCGGAATTGAAACGGTGTAAAGTTGCTGTATGGATTGCATCTTCAAAGCACAATGCAGAAGAATCCAAATTGCGCAACAATATAATTATGCAGCGAAGGTTGAAAGGAGTCCACTCTGATGGGTAAAGATTGAAGTTGATGAATTTTTTTTCTTTTATCTAATAAAATATGTTTATTTATTTTGTAACAAATGTTTAGGAATAAAGTTTTGTGGAGTTATAATGTTCTTAAAATGTGCGATGAAAATTCTATCAAAATGAACTCTTGCCTCGTAATTTCCACAACCATAGAACACTTTATCTTGGCATTTGAGTAAATTAAGATCTAGTGAGTTAATATAGGATTTCTGGTATTAATATTTCATAATCTTGCTAGATTGTTTCATAATCTTGCTGCCATATAATTTTTTTTTTGTCATGAAGAAGTTTTCTACTGCATTTGGAGGAATTTTATGGAAAACCAATAATAAAAGTTGGGTAAATGAAAGAAGAAAAAAATAGTACGTAACGATAATTAAATCAACAATGTATCGCTTAGTTCATTTGATTCCATTGGCTCTTTCTCGCTAGCTCGCTTCCGTACTTCACAATGATGAAAAACGTAACCCGATTTTCTATAAACTCTACAAATGCTAGGCCTAGGGATAGTATGACTTTCTTTATTCTGGCTTGATTTTCCTTGAGAAGGCCTTCCTTTTGTTGCTACCGGATTTTGCTCTTTAAAATCTTCATGCACTCCACGAACTGCATCAGCTACCATTTTTTCTTTTTCGCCAATATCGGTCACCATTTTTTGCAACTCAATCAGCACAACTGACATCAACTCTGTTCCCTTCTTTTGAGTTTTGCTTATTTTTTACAATAATACGTAAACATATTAACTTGTTCATTAATACCATCATACCTGCTACTCTCAATCCGGTCTGGGTAGATGAATCTCCTTTCTGCGCCAGGTCCGGAGAGGTAACTTTCTTTGCAATTCTTCAGCAAACGAATTTTTACCAAGTTCTTTGGAATATCTGACAATTGCAATCTCTTCATTGCTGAAAAAAATGCCTACAAGGAATCTCTTTGGTGTCCATCCACAAGCAGTCACAGTTTATGTTGTTGCCAGTATGATAAAATGTAACCTTCCGATTTAGATTGTTTATCTTCAAATACTTTTTGATAGTGCAAACTTCTGCATCTCTTATGATATGATGGTGGACAACAACATATTTATCAGAACGTGTGATTTTATTTCTTACCTATATAAGTACGTTTTTAGTGTAAATTGCTGCAAATTAATCTTTTATTACGGCCATGCTAGTTTGTTTCACAACTGGTGTTGAGAGTTTATCAGTGTCATCGTTAGGATGCATTTTTCGGTTCATTTCTTTCTCTTGTTCTTTATCGTCTCCTAAGTTAACAGCTTCCAATCCTTGTTCATCATCTAATAATCCCACTTGACCCTCAATTTCTCCATCTACACCGCTATTGAAGTAAAGCTTTTTTTCATCAACTAATTCTTCCACATGACCCTCAATTTCTCCATGTGACACTGTCATTGAAGAAAACAGAGTGTGTTAGAAACCAACAGAAGAAACGCATGACAAGAAATAATACAAAAAGAAGAAATGCTTGAGTAGTCCTAAAAGCATGCATGATTTATAAAAAAACAACTTCCAACACAGCCTTTTCGTCTTCTGTGTACACATTTTATTGAATTGTGTAAGATAAAGCATGCAACAATGTTAATGGTACGTTTACTAGTGTGTAATTATTTTCAATGATATAGTATTAATAGCAACATGAATATAGTGTTACTCCCCAATTGCTAATCATATCTCAACTTTCCTTCAATTTTTTTTAATTAGTGTTACCCTCCCAAACTTTCATAACACGCTAGGAAACAATTAATACAAAGATCCGTCCCCAATCTATCTGCTAAACTAGAAATCGTAGCCCAGCGAGCTCCCATGGCGCACTCTGCGACACAGGTAATGTATGGTGGTGGTTCTATCTTCCACTCTCTCTTCCATTTTTAAACTGTTACGTGGCTCTCTAATATTTTTTGTTTTGTTGGGTTCAGGAGAAATGTCAGTTATGTACGAAGAACACTCTCCTTGCAGATGAATGTTCGTTTTTGAGCTCACCTTGCAACATCCGAAACTGCAAGGCGATTAGGTACCTTTCGAAGTCAAATACGAAGGCAAATCCTAGTAGAAAATTTCTGAAGTGCCCCCTCTGCTTTGATTTCCAGTGGTTGGATGCTACTATATTGGAAGCCAAATATGGAAGTTCACATTCAACAATTCGAAGGGAAGGTTGTTTCACATGTGGTGACTTAGGTCATTGGAAGAAACAATGCCCGTGGGAAGAAACCACTTACCCTAATCCAAATTGTGGAGGAAAGAGGGCTATCTTTGTGTCAAAGAGGAGCCACAGCAAGAGAAGAAAATTCTTACAACGTCGAAAATACAACAGTACATTCCAATGGTTGAATGAGGCAACTGTTAGTGATACTAACAAGACTGAGTCTGGAATTCCAGTGCAAATTGTAGCGAACACAACTTTAGAACAGTTGTGTAAAACATTTGGGAAAGAACTGGCTCTGTAAATCTGAAATCATATACTTCATCAACTATATGAATGCAAGAAACTTTTTTAGACAAGATTCTTCAACTTGGTTTACGTTGCCAGCGACAAGTTATTGATGGGATCTAAGTTGAAAGTTTAATTTAATAATAATTATACTTTTTCTATCAATGTTATTTCTAATACTACCTTAATTTTATTATTTGCTAATATAAGAAATTATTTTTGACACTATTTTAGGTAGATTTTTGATTATTCCAGTAGCCTTAATTAGCATTGATATAATTAGTATGATATTAATGTAAAAAACTCAGAAGTTATCAATATTTACTATCATTATTATCGCTTTTATAATTTGTTTGGTTAGGTACATCATGAATGTACATAAATATTTTTTTGTTCTTTTCTTTTGATTAGATTGATTAATGGTGGAAGTATAAAGAACTTGAGATTGTTAATCTCGAAGCCTACTGTCTTCCATTGATATAGGAAATAATGGTTCATATAGGATACTACGTTTATATCCCTTTTTTCCGAAGAAGAGAGTTAATATTAATTTTAATCTAATGTTAATATTAATTTTATTGTTAATGTTAAATTAATGTTAATGTTAATTAATGTAATGTTAATATTAATATTCATAATCATAATCATGTTAATTTGTTGAATTAACATTTTATAATTAACGTGACAAATTTTATAATTAAGATTAAAATTAAAATTAAAAAAATAGTTAAATTTAAAATTAAAAAATCTTTTGTAAAAATAAAAAAAGTTAACATTAATATTATCAAGATTTCTTTTACATTAATATTGAAACTAATATTAATATTAACATTAATGTTACGAGACCATATGTTCGACTGGTAGCTATCGGTTCGGATTGATATAGTTCGATGCGGCCGGTTTGACCCATATCTGCAAAACCTCTAATTCAATTGATCAAATCAACAGGTTTTTTTTATTTCAATGGTTTCTTTTATTAATAACTACCATTAACACGTATCATTGTTACATGCTAGTACGTAATCAAGGATGGTAACAATGGTCCGGATTATACATATCGGTTAGGATTGATGTATAATTTGTGGTCCAAGTTTGGTTCGGTTCGATGCGGTTGGTCTGACCCATACGTGCACACCCCTAAATCCAATTGATCACGTAGCAAATTTTATAATTAAACTAGATTTAAAGTTAAATTTAAATTAAATTTTGATTTAAAATTAAATTTAAATTTAATTTACAACTAAAAAAGTAGCTAAATTTAAAATTAAAAAATCTCTTGTAAAAATAAAAAAGTTCGCATTAATATTATCATGATTTCTTTTACATTAATATTGTAACTAATATTAGTATTAACATTAATGTTATGAGACCATATGTTCAACTGGTAGCCATCCATTCGGATTAAAATTGTTCGATGCGGCTGGTTTGACTCATATCTGCAAAATTTTCTAATTCAATTGATCAAATCAACATGTATTTTATTTCATTGGTTTCTTTTATTGATAACTACCATTAACACGTATCATTGTTACATGCTAGTACGTAATCAAGGATGGTAACAATGGTCCGGATTATATATATCGGTTCGGATTGATGTATAATTTGTGGTCCAAGTTTGGTTCGGTTCGATGCGGTTGTTCTAATCCATACGTGCACACCCCTAAATTCAATTGATCACGTGGCAAATTTTATAATTAAAATTAGATTTAAATTTAAATTTAAAATTTGATTTAAAATTAAATTTAAATTTAAATTTGCAGCTAAAAAAGTAGTTAAATTTAAAATTAAAAAATCTCTTGTAAAAATAAAAAGAAGTTCATATTAATATTTTCATGATTTCTTTTACATTAATATTGAAACTAATATTAATATTAACATTAGTGTTACAAGACAATATGTTCGACTGGTAGCCATCGGTTCGGATTGATATAGTTCGATGCGGCCGATTTGACCCATATCTGCAGAACTTACTAATTCAATTGATCAAATCAACATATTTTTTATTTCAATGGTTTCTTTTATTGATAACTACCATTAACACGTATTATTGTTACATGCTAGTACGTAATCAAGGATGGTAACAAAGGTCCGGATTATACATATTGGTTCAGATTGATATATAATTTGTGGTCCAAGTTTGGTTCGGTTCGATGCGGTTGGTCTGACCCATACGTGCACACCCCTAAATTCAATTGATCACGTGGCAAATTTTATAATTAAATTAGATTTAAATTAAAATTATAATTTAAAATTTAAAATCTAAATTAAATTTTGATTAAAAATTAAATTTAAATTTAAATTTACAACTAAAAAAGTAGTTAAATTTAAAATTAAAAAATCTCTTGTAAAAAAAAAGTTCACATTAATATTATCATGATTAATTTAAAAATAAAAATAAAAATAAAAATAAAAATAAAAATAAAAATAAAAATAAAAATAATATTAAAATTAGCATTTGGAAAGTTATAATTAACATTTATTTTTAATTTAAATTAAACTTCAAATCTGAAAATTTACTTGTACGAACATATAATTTTAAAAATTTAAAACTTTTACTTAATTAACTTCCAAATTTCTAAGTATGGGGGACGCGGAGCGAATGGGGGTCGCGTGGCTACAGGTAGCGCACGCTCACACCCCCACGAGCGGGTTAAATAGCCTAAGAAAAGTCGCCTTTTCCATTAAGAAACAAAACCAAGCTACTAGAGAGAAACAAAGGAGAGAAGAAGGAAGAGTCGCAAAGGAGAGAAGCAAAGATCAACAGTAGCGGATGGACCGTCATCCCTACAGAGATTCTCTCGATGATAGTGGTACTATCGGGGATGCCGGCGGATGAGGTCATGCGCAACGTGACCTCAGTGTGCCGTTCGTGGTGGAAGGCCCTCAGCGGTCCCTACTATTGGTCCAGCGTGGACTTGGATCAGTGGTGTTGCAGAGACCACCAAACCGCAGAGATTGGTTTGACCGTAAAGAAGCTCGTGGCTCGCAGCTCGGGAATTCTACGGTCCTTCTCGCTTACAAGCTCGACGAAGCCGCCTTCTTTTTTCCATGTTTTAGGCCTGTGCAAAATTTTGTTTTGTCTTCTTCTAATACTTTATTTTAATATTAGAAATTTTTATTGATTCTATGCATAAAATTGTGAATTAAGATGTTTTTTTCCTTTTTATAATACAATGGAAAATTTCTACAGGTGATGCGCATTCCGAAGTGCGACATGAGTGATGAAACTTTCGTGACACACTTGGAGTATAAATCGACAAACGGGAAAAATTCAGGATGATAAAAATACGAGTATAAATCGGCTCAATACAAATAAAATACGTTCAAAAATTTGGTCAAATATTCAAAAAATAGAAATATTGAGATTATAAACTTCACATTCTTAAATATGTTGTCAAATTTCGTTAATTAAACATCTTTTCACCACATTTTTTTGTGCCAAAATTTTCAATAATTTACACGAAACACGTTTAAAACTTCGCATGCTTAAAGTTTATGTACTAATTTGAATATGTCAAAAGTATGCAAGTATTATACGTTTCTTTCACGTTTCTGAAAGAAACGAAAAAATTCACGTATAGTACGCATTTTATTTGGGTGATTGCTACTACATACAAATTAAGTTAATAAAAAGACAATTAAAATACGTGCAACGCACGTGGATATATAGTAGTAATAATAGTAATAAATTTTATTTTCGAACGTAGTTATTAGAATTTGGGTCTCAGAATCCCAAGGGTTGGTGCTCTTATAAAATTTAAGACTCAAAACTACTCATAGGTTTCCACTTTCCAAGGTCATATAGTACTTGAAACTGCTTCCACTGTGGATGTTCTTATAGATTCAAAATTTGAGACAGTCGTCATTTTCCTCTTCTTTTCCCAAACCTTCTTCTTCTCCCAAAACCTCTCTAACTTTGACCTCAAACGATTGCTTAAAATTATCAAAATGCCGCTGATAAAAAGACGACCGTCTCCAAAGGGGAAGAATCCACAAAGGGATGCGACACAGGCTGCAAGGGCGGCGAAAGTCAAGATTATGGACGCTAGGACAGAGGCAGCCAACATACATGCCGCTAGGACAGAGACGGATGTAGCGGCAGCAGCGGCGACGACAACAGCGACGACAGCGCCCCCGACAGAGGTGTCAGCGAAAAAGGTATCAGATGATTGTGAGCCAGAGGCAGCCAAGCCACCTGCAAAAAAGGCTAAAGAATCACAGGGAACGACAAAGGCCGAAAGATCTATCTTCAATACATAGTCGAAAGTCTCAACTTATAAAGATCGATGGCATACTAAAGCGAAGGCAAAGGCAAAGGTGACAATGGATACAAAGTCGTCAGCGTACTCTGAGTATTTTGAATGCTCATCAGAAAAGGGAGATGAAGAGGAAGAGCTATCATCAAATAAGTCCCAGGATGGAGAGGAGGTAAATTTTTTTTACAAACTCTAAATCTAAGAAGACTTATAATAAATATTTCAAAAAAAAGGCTGTTATGCCTGAAAGATCAATTAAGATAGCTGATGTCGAAGAGGAAGATTTCCTGGATATATTGAAATTATATTAGTTGGAGAAACTGAACAAATCCTATCGTGAAAAAAATCTCCCAAACAATAGTAAGAGAATTTTACTCAAATCTTCGGACTGAAATTGAAGAAAAAGAAGAGGATCAACAACTGGTGTTTCTGAGAGGGAAACTGATAAGGGTAAATGTTGCTGTCATCAATGAATTTTATGGATTTGATCCAGTTCCTAATTTTGATATGAAAGATATTGATAATGTTTCCATGAGGGATGCAATTCATGAGATTACAGGTGTATCAGTGGGTGCCAAGACCCCACAAAATGTATACAAAGATCAATTAAAAACTTTGTATAAATTATTGCATACCTACGTATCTCAAACACTCAACCCTACTGGACATGAGTTTTCCATCCATTCCGAGAGAGTAAAATTTCTTCATTATATGGGGAAGAAAAAAAAGGATGGATATAGGTTCTTACATGTTCAGTAGAATGATGTATCTCATGGGAAAACCAACTGCAAGGACAGCTCTCCCTTTCAGAGTATTTGTGTGCTCAATGGCTAGTAAACATTATGTCCCAAGCTTAGCAAGAAATGTTTATATTAAAAATAAAGGCTCCATGAAAAAACTAACCTTCACTTGAATGTTTGGAAAACGGGCAGCAGCAGCAAGCAAACGATCAACATCTAGAAAACCATCAACTTATGGAATCCCAAACACTAAGGATATGGTTGATGATCTATACAATTTTGTTGCTGCAAATTTTGAATGTCTTCAAAGAGATGAGACTATATCCGACAACCATAAATTGATTCTGGATAAGATTAACCAGCTAGAGGTGGAATTGGTTGACGAAGAATAAGATTTTCCTTTCCTCGTTAAAAAGGTAAATGGGGCTAGCCCCAACTGGTGCTACTTTGCATTTTTTCCCCTCTTATTCTACTACTCTTGATGATTCCGTAATCTAATATACACATTTATACTGTAATATGTGAAGGACACATATATACACATTTATACTCTGTTACTGACTGATCTAGCTATCCATGCTGGATTATTTTCTTATCTGACTTCTAGGTTTGCTTGCTAACTGTATATACATGATAATACTATGATATCAGTATCATAACTAAAAAATGAATTCAGGAAATCATTTGTATTTGAATTAAGTCTCCAATCCAGTTATTACTGTGTACATTGTATACACTTGTGAGCTTCAACTCAGCTAAACCGAATGTTCATCTCTGATGCTTAAGGACATAGCAACACTTGTTAGCCCCTGTATTCTATATTAAACACTCTAGGACAGAAGCACATGGTCTTGAATTAAAGCTACTCTGGATAATAGTTAGTATTGCACTGATACTTTGCTACTAGATGCTCTGATACTTGTACTAATACTGCCCAATTGTACCCTAAAATAGTGATTTATGACTGAACAGATGATGGTCCAATGCATGTATAGAATAGAAATGCCTCAAGGCATGTAATGTATGTCTGATACTAGAGGTAGGACTGAGCTAGAACACTCCCTTAGTCAGTAATATTTGGTATTATAAGCATGAGCACACTGCTATAATATAGGTTGTACTTAAGGGTAAGCCAGACACTTAAACTTGCTTGGTATCCTGACACTAGAGAGAGTCCTTGAGAGTAACCTAACACTTGAGCTAACTGGAGAGTGTACTCACTACTCAGTGATAGATACAAAATGGGGTCGCTTCATAGAACCCGTACTGTGCACATTGATACTCTAATGTTAGAACATGCAGTATGCACATTGATACTCTTATGTAAAAACACATACTGTGCACATTGACACTCTAATACTAGCCCTCACTTTGATACTTCTATTTATATTTCTGGATGTTATTTCTTCATATACAGTGAGTCCATACTGACTATAATTTCTTACTCCATCCTTCAAGGTGTAGATGAAGGAGATTTTGAGGAAAAAGAAGAAAAAAAAGAAGAAGAAGAAGATGGACCTGGAGATGAAGATTCATCTTATGAGTTTTGAAACTTTTATTTCAATTTGGACTGTAATATTTGAATTGTAATATGGTTTTGAATATTTGTTGGTCTTGACGGTCGAACTAGATTTTGTGTTTGAAAAATTGTAAATTAAACTTTTCGGTTGTACTAAGCACCGTTGGGGTGCATGGTTCGTACTTTGTTTGAAAAATGTAATATGGTCTTGAATTTAGAGTAGGTCTGATATTTGTTTGGATTATTTTAGTGTGAATTATACAGGTTTTGTGTTGAACTACTAACATGGATTGTGCAGATTATTGTAACGTGGATTATGTAGTTTATTGGACTAGGAATGAAGTTTACTTAATTTGATTATAATTTGTTTGGTTGAAACGTTTATATTTGTTTGTATTAATCATCTAAACATTAATTTAGATACGTTGTGTGCATTCATTTGATTTGCAGGTGGCCTTCACAGATGTTTTTTATTTTTAATTTGGGGTATTCCTTTGATTTGCAGATGGCCTTTACGGATTTGATGAGTACTGGGTGCATTTCTAGGATTTACAGTTGGCCTTCATTCCGATTTCATTCCTAGGATCACTAAAACTTTATTTGATTGTAATGTATTCTGCTTCTGTAAATAATCAGTACATCGATGCCATCAGTATGAATTAGATGTCAGTGTAATGCATAATATAATCATGCATGTTTATCCCTTTTTATTGCTGAAGCAAAGTATGTAATATAAGAAAAAAAATCTCTTGGATAGTAGGTTAATTATATTCAAACACGCGTTTAACATTTATTCAAATCACCTTGTTTTGGTTTCTTCACCATTTAAGAGGAAGAACAACATATTAGAAAAGAGGAGAATATTTTCAGTTTGCCTAGCCTTTATACGACATTGTCCAACGTTGTAAATAACAGATAAGATTTATTCAACTTTGTTCACTGTCTATCTTTTCACACTGGAGCTTCCTCGAGTAACCGAGGACACTTTGATCTCAATCAATAACCACATCAGAGGAAACACTCCGAAGAACCTTTGCTTTCTCCATTTGCCAATGTCTTCCTTCAAATTTCTCTCCCTTCTCCTTCTCTTCCTCCTCCTCCTTATCTCGGTGGCGGTCGCCTTCGCCGTCGACGAATCGGATTCCTTCAACATTTCTTCGATCATTGTGTACAACTCCGACTGCCCGGTCCTCTACCTCTTAGAGGACTGGCTGGCGAGGCATGGGAGGAGCTAAAACGTGCTCGGAGAGAAGGACCGCCGGTTCGAGATATTCGAGGACACCTCCGGTTCGTCTAGGAGCACAATGCCTTCGCCGCCGTCGGGGAGCTCTTTTCTGCTCGGAATGAACAAGTTCGTCGACCCGACGAATGGGGAGTACAGATCCTGTCACGACCCGCACCCTGAGTAGGGACAGGAGCACGTGGGTACGTCCAGCCTATGCCACAAAATCAGCGGTAGAACGCTGTATAGGTCTCCTAGAAAGTAAAGCATCTAGACACAATATAAATGTACCTGTCATCTCTGGCTCGCAGTCCAGACAAACCTAACTAGCAGATCTAGATAGGTGAAATATCATCTATGGCTCTAGGGGTAACAGCTGATCATAGTCTCCATCCTGGCCATACCTATAGTAGGTAGAACAGTCGGCATCTAAGTCATCTGTAAATATCAACGGTTATCCTGTCAGGAAAATGAGCAAGTACACCACCAATAACAGTTCTATAGTATTAACAAATGCTGTAAGAGACAATCACAATAGAATACAAGAACATATCAAGATAGAAATATACAGGATATGTAAAACAGGAAATTATGCCAAGTGTATCATGCAGGAAAGTAGAACTGAATAGGAATCTATCTATTTGATGTAATAAATATAAAATGTGCCTTGAGTATTATTGTATTATGTGATCGGTATGGGTCAAGATCAGACTGTTCCATATGACCAGCTATAAGTACGGGAACTCGGCCCGGCCAAAATGGAAAGCTATAAAACAAGTAGTAACGGGTCAGGCTACACCCCACGTGCGGTGAGGGTGGAGCTATGAAACAAGTAGTAACAGAAATACAGGAGGGGTATTGATCACATAACCTATAATAACTCCCCATTCCCGAATAGTATACGGATCCGGACATAGCACGTCATGATACAGAATTCCCTAAGAAGATAGCTATTCCTTCTCAGGAATCGGTGTCAATACAAGTACAAGAACAAGATCGAGCAAGTACCAGTATCCCAAGAAAATCCAGGAATAACATCTCATGACAGGAATCCGATAATACTAGTTCGTGCACCATCGTGTCGAGAATCAAGTAAAACACTATAGCTGAATCGGATACAGAAGATATCAAGACAAAGAACCACTATCAGAGAATATACTCGTCTGCTGTTCTGAGTTGTCAAGTAGGGTCGATGCTCAGAGTGATCTCACAGACCTAAAGATGAGATATTGTAAGCTAATTAGGTTTAAACAGAGTTAAGCATGAAATTCAGCTGTATGATATACAATTGTAAAACCCCTAAATTTTTACTATTTTTTTAAAATAAATTTGGTACTGATTTTTATATTTTTGTATATTGTACATCGCGTAGTTGCATTGTACGTCGCGCACAAAATTTTGTTTTTCGTAATTGCTCGACTAGTACGACTATGTGCGAGCGTACATATTTTTGAAAAATATTTTTTTTTCTATTTTTATAGTTTCGAAATAATATAGATAATAATTATTTTTAGCTATCGTGCCTAAATTTTCAAGTTTATGATTTTAATTATGAAAAGCCTTTCATTTATACAGATATAATAATAAATAATTTTCCTATAAAATGGTATATTAGAAAAGTATATTTATGTAAATATTATTTGGACATACATATATATTTCGTAATTATTTATTAGTTTATTTTTAAATAATAATGTAATTTTCAAAATTATTATTATCAGTATTTTTGGAAAATATATTTTGAAATTATTGTGGCAATTTAAATCTGATTTAATTTTATGGATTTATTTAAATAGTTAAATTAATATATATTTGAAATTTGATTGATTTTAAACTAAAGGATGGAATTTAATTAGATTTAAATTGATTTAGATTTGGATTGAAATTTATTGAATTTGATTTAAAATAAATAGAGGAATTATCTAAAGGGATTTGCAACTATCATAATCCTTATCTAAATAGTAGCTTCCACCTCCTATATAAGGAGAGGCTTATTATTCTCTATTCTATTAATTTTTTTCACCTACAAATGTGTTTGTGCATCGTGTCCGTGCACATCAAGCCATATCCATTCACTTCTTCTATTTTTTATCCAAATTAATTAATGTTCTCATTAAAGAAATTCTCTTTTTCCTTCCATCTATTTTCTCTTATCACAAATTCTTACTATCCTTTTACCGATCAACCAAGTCCGTCTATCCTAGTAGTCCTTAAATTTCGAGTACGAAAATTTTCAAAGGTGGGTAGATTTGTAACTCATCTTCCCAAAATTATTATTTTTAAATTATATCTATATATATTTTAATTTCGTGTTTAAAAGTAATTTTCGTAGAAATTTTGTAAAAGATATTTTGTGATTACTTTTGTTACCAAAAACTAGTTTTAAATTAATAGTTTGAAATAATGTTTCTAAAAAAAAATGTTCTCGAATTTTTTATTTGAAATATAAAATATGTTTTTATTATTTTTGGTCTTCTAAAAATTGGTTTTAAAAAAATGAGCGATAAAAGATTTTTTTGTCTATTTATTTTTAAATAACGATTTGGATTTATAAAAGTAAGTTTTATAATATTTAATGACATCGAGTATTATTTTGATATGTTAATCAGTTATTTGATTATATTTGAATTTATTTAAATTATCTTGATGGTTATCAACTATACTTTAAATTATGTTGATAATTTTAATATTGTTTAAAATACTTATGATGACTAATTGGAGCATTATGATTTATCTAATCTAGATTTAAAATGTTATTTGATTAAATAATTTATTTATTATTTGATTTAAATTATTTTGATAAATATTAGATATTATTTTAAAGTTATTATGTTGAGTTTGATTTGGATTTGGATTCATATGATTTGAATTATTTGATAATATAGAATAACACTTAAAGTTATTATGGTGATCATTTAAAGGATTGCAATCAAATTTATTTGTTTTTTAAATAATTTATTTGATTTAAATTTATGGGAAGATTTATCCATTAGAAATTCTTATCCTATTGGAATCATATCTAGCATTAATTAGATCATTTTTTATTTAAATCAAATCCTATCTAATTTAGGAGATAAATCTGAAATAAATACCTATATAAACCCAATACATCCCCCTTCTATCAGCCATAATTCAAAATTCTTTTTAGTCCAATAGAAACTCTAAAATTCGTCATTAGAATTCAGCCCCGCTTTTTAGCAGCAAGAGCAACTTGGAACGACGATACCTCATAGCTCCGAACTCCGTTTCGCCTCCAGTTTTTTTTTAAAGAAGCGTATCGAGGTAAGGTTTCCAAAAACATATTTTAATAGACAAAATTCGTTCTGTAGATTTCTAAAAAACTGTTTGAGTATCTAGTGTCCCAAAAATAAACGTGTTTCAGTATTTTTGCGATTTCGGGAGATTTCGGAAACGAAAATGCGATCCGTTTAGTTTTTCGGAAAGCTAATACGAAAACCTATACCGTATCCTAACTTCAGAATTTATTAAATAAATGTAATAGGTGCAGTATTAATTATAATTAGATAATAGACTATTTTTAGCATCTGAAGTTGTTCCTGCACCTTCCTCTTTGTGCGCTGTTGTTGATTCGTCGTCAGGACATCATCTTACGTCACTCGGATATCAGAAAAGACACCTTGCCTTTACTGTTTAATTTTTTGCTCAATATCATGCATGTTTTATTTCTTGTTCTTTCAAAATCATATGTAGTTGCAAATTATTATACTTTAGTTTTCTTTATGCACTTGGCCTAGAGTTAAGGGACCACATTTGTTTGTGCCGCATTCATTGACTCGACACATGTGTGCCACGATGTTACGTGTCTCATATAGATTCGAACTTGCGTACCGACCGTACATCGGTGCGTACAGGACGAGCGTTAGGATATAACTGCTAATATAGTTGTCTAGAACACTTAGCGGTTATTAGAAATATCGTGGTGTGGATTCAGCACGAGTAGTGCATGGGAAGGGTGAAGACAGTTATTAGGCGCAGGGGCTTTCACACGTTTACTTTTTTCTAGCTGCCATTTGTGACTCAGCTGAGAGCTAATGTGCCGTGCACTTATTTACTTTTCTCTAGATGCCACTAGTGCCTCGGTTGAAACACAAATGTGCCGTGCATTTACTTTCCTCTAGCTGCCGTTAGTGACTCACCCAAGAGCTAGTGGCCGTGCATTTATTTTTCTCTAGATGTCCCTTAGCTCTCACTCGAGTGCTAATGGGCCGTGCATTTACTTTTTTCTAGATGCCACTAGTGCCTTGGTTGAAACGCTAACGCGCCGTGTTTCTAGTCTCGAGAGCCCTTGTGTAGAACATTGTCTTCAAAGTACATTTTCACATAGAATGGTTAAGGAACTTTATTTGTTTAGTCATATATATATACTTTTATGTTGAGCTTCTATTATTCAGTTATTGGCATGATATTATGTGTCTTGTTACGTCCCTCTGAGGACCTGGTTATCTCGCTAGGTGTGTGCTCTTATATTTCGCAGGTGTTCTAGCTCTAGCCGTGATCATCGCTATATCTTCGAGGATGATTGCACTTGGATCGTCTTCGCTTCGCTCGCCAAACTTATTTTATTTTCCATGTATTTTGTCCTTTGCTTGTTGGTAGTAGATTTGTCTCCGCCCAACATATTGTACAAATACATTTCCATAGATGATTATATGAATTCTTTATTTTTCTTTATTTGTGGATGAGATTAGTTGTTATGGTTTCTACTGCATATTACAGCTTATGTATACATACAAGGCCATGTACTTCGTATGTATACAGCTGGCATGTCTACGTTCCTAGTCCTACGTATTTTGGGACTGGAGCGTTACATGTTTTTGTGGTGGTCCATGCAGGTCAAGATAAATTGTTTGGTTACTTTACCGTACCAAGAAAACCTGCGTATAGGATTAGAAGTCTAGGATCTCATCCACATACTTGACCTCTTTCCTCGAACCCATATTTAAATTACCGTTCGATTCATCAATTGCATCTTGCTTGATTCCTCCTATCATTATTCTTATCTTCCCTTCGTGTTTGCTAGAGATTGACCCTACTAGTTAGATATCCCAAACACTATTAGTTTAATTCTTTTAAGTTGGGTAGAATACTTTATGACCTAGTAATCCCTTTGTCCTTGTGACCTATATTAGTAAGTTCACTTAGATTCTAGAATTTAGAGGACCCTAACCCATCTAGTCAACCAAGGACTTGGACAAGAAGACTATAGGACGACTGTATAAAGACCATCACAGGACATGACTTAGATCCTTTAGAAGTTCGACTATACTCCCTCTCAATTTTAAACTCTCGTGCCTATATTTTTACTATCTAGACTAATGATGCTAATGTAGCCTAGTTTTTGCAAGCTAAATTCTTTATCAAGCTTGTTCATGACATATGTTATTGGAGGCCTCCGCTGACGTATTGTCTACTCAGAACCGGTGCATGATGGTCTGATCAACCTAGTGCACTTTGGTTCGCTTACATCTATCGTTCTACGTGGATGGAGACATAGCTAAACTTGCCCTCTAGAGTCCCATCCGTGACTGCCTTGGCAACTCCTTTTGAATTATTCGGTCGTCTTTGAACCACTTATTCCTATTCGATAACGCCTCCTTCAAACTCTATATTGCTTTCGCCTTCACCTATTTTAGAAGGACGAAGGCGTTACACTAGAACTTCCTCTAGCCATCCTATCGACTATGACCGTTCTCACTCGATGTTGCTATATCTTCATCCTAAACTACTCGTCTTTTTTTTCGGCCCTATATTTACTATCATGACCTTCTAATCGCTTAATTTAGGAGTAAAATTAAATTCGTTCTCTTAAATCGTTCCCTCAACCTACTCTCAAAATATATCTTTTAGGTCTCCTATTTATCCTCTTGATACCATATTACTCCTTGCATGTTATCATGACTAACTTTAACCCTTAACTTTTTAATTGTTGCTTAAAACTCGTGACCCTCATTCACTACCCACGACCATACCCATATTATTTTTCTAAGATCTAGATCGAAACTTCTTACGACATGATTTTGTTGAGCCTTATAATTGATTGTTCCCCACCGATACCCCCTTGTGTCTTTTTACCCTCCTACTAATTCTTAATTTCGAGGACGAAATTCTTTTAAGTTGGGTAGGATGTAAAACCCCTAAATTTCTACTATTTTTTTAAATAAATTTGATACTGATTTTTATATTTTTGTATATTGTACATCGCGTAGTTGCATTGTACGTCACGCACAAAATTTTATTTTTCGTAATTGTTCGACTAGTACGACTATGTGCGAGCGTACATATTTTTGAAAAATATTTTTTTCTATTTTTATAGTTTCGAAATAATATAGATAATAATTATTTTTAGCTATCGTGCCTAAATTTTCAAGTTTATGATTTTAATTATGAAAAGCCTTTCATTTATTCAGATATAATAATAAATAATTTTCCTATAAAATGGTATATTAGAAAAGTATATTTATGTAAATATTATTTGGACATACATATATATTTCGTAATTATTTATTAGTTTATTTTTAAATAATAATGTAATTTTCAAAATTATTATTATTAGTATTTTTGGAAAATATATTTTAAAATTATTGTGGCAATTTAAATCTTGATTTGATTTTATGAATTTATTTAAATAGTTAAATTAATATATATATTTGAAATTTGATTAATTTTAAACTAAAGGATGAAATTTAATTAGATTTAAATTGATTTAGATTTGGATTGAAATTTATTGAATTTGATTTAAAATAAATATAGGAATTATCTAAAGGGATTTGCAACTATCATAATCCTTATCTAAATAGTAGCTTCCACCTCCTATATAAGGAGAGGCTCATTATTCTCTACTCCATTAATTTTTTCCACCTACAAATGTGTTTGTGCATCGTGTCCGTGCACATCAAGCAATATCCATTCACTTCTTCTATTTTTCATCCAAATTAATTAATGTTCTCATTAAAAAAATTCTCTTTTCCCTTCCATCTATTTTCTCTTATCACAAATTCTTACTATCCTTTTACCGATCAACCAAGTCCGTCTATCTTAGTAGTCCTTAAATTTCGAGTGCGAAAATTTTCAAAGGTGGGTAAATTTGTAACTCATCTTCCCAAATTATTATTTTTTAAATTATATCTATATATTTTAATTTCGTGTTTAAAAGTAATTTTCGTAGAAATTTTGTAAAAGATATTTTGTGATTACTTTTGTTACCAAAAACTAGTTTTAAATTAATGGTTTGAAATAATGTTTCTAAAAAAAATGTTCTCAAATTTTTTATTTGAAATATAAAATATGTTTTTATTATTTTTTGTCTTCTAAAAATTGGTTTTAAAAAAAATGAGCGATAAAAGGTTTTTTTGTCTATTTATTTTTAATTAACGATTTAGATTTATAAAAGTAAGTTTTATAATATTTAATGACATCGAGTATTATTTTGATATGTTAATCAGTTATTTGATTATATTTGAATTTATTTAAATTATCTTGATGGTTATCAACTATACTTTAAATTATGTTGATAATTTTAATATTGTTTAAAATATTTACGATGACTAATTGGAGCATTACGATTTATCTAATCTAGATTTGAAATGTTATTTGATTAAATAATTTATTTATTATTTAATTTAAATTATTTTGATAAATATTAGATATTATTTTAAACTTATTTTGTTGAGTTTGATTTGGATTTGGATTCATATGATTTGAATTATTTGATAATATAGAATAATACTTAAAGTTATTATGGTGATCATTTAAAGGATTGCAAATCAAATTTATTTGTTTTTTTTAAATAATTTATTTGATTTAAATTTATGGGAAGATTTATCGATTAGAAATTCTTATCCTATTGGAATCATATCTAGCATTAATTAGATCATTTTTTATTTAAATCAAATCCTATCTAATTTAGGAGATAAATCTGAAATAAATACCTATATAAACCCAATACATCCCCCTTCTATCAGCCATAATTCGAAATTATTTTTTGTCCAATAGAAACTCTAAAATTTATCATTAGAATTCAGCCCCTCTTTTTAGCAGCAAGAGCAACTTGGAACGACGATATCTCCTAGCTCCGAATTCCGTTTCGCCTCCAGTTTTTTTTTTAAAGAAGCATATCGAGGTAAGGTTTCCAAAAACATATTTTAATAGAAAAAATTCGTTCTGTAGATTTCTACAAAACTGTTTGAGTATCTAGTGTCCCAAAAATAAATGTGTTTCAGTATTTTTGCGATTTCGGGAGATTCCGGAAACGAAAATGCGATCCGTTTAGTTTTTCGGAAAGCTAATACGAAAACCTATACCATATCCTAACTTAAAAATTTATTAAATAAATGTAATAGGTGCAATATCAATTATAATTAGATAATAGACTATTTTCAGCATCTGAAGTTGTTCCTGCACCTTCCTCTTTGTGCGCTGTTGTTGATTCGTCGCCAGGACATCATCTTACCTCACTCGGATATCAGACAAGATACCTTGCCTTTACTGTTTAATTTTTTGCTCAATATCATGCATGTTTTATTTCTTGTTTTTTCAAAATCATATGTAGTTGCAAATTATTATACTTTAGTTTTCTTTATGCACTTGACCTAGAGTTAAGGGACCACATTTGTTTGTGCCGCATTCATTGACTCGACACATGTGTGCCACGATGTCACGTGTCTCATATAGATTCGAACTTACGTACCGACCATACATCGGTGCGTACATGACGAGCGTTAGAATATAACTGCTAATATAGTTGTCTAGAAGACTTAGCGGTTATTAGAAATATCGTGGTGTGGATTCAGCACGAGTAGTGCATGGGGAGTGTGAAGACAGTTATTAGGCGTAGGGGCTTTCACACATTTACTTTTCTAGCTGCCATTAGTGACTCATCCAAGAGCTAGTTGCCGTGCATTTATTTTTCTCTGGATGCCCCTTAGCTCTCACTCGAGTGCTAATGGGCCGTACATTTACTTTTCTCTAGACGCCACTAGTGCCTTGGTTGAAACGCTAACGCGCCGTGTTTCTAGTCTCGAGAGCCCTTGTGTGGAACGTTGTCTTCAAAGTACATTTTTATATTGAATGGTTAAGGAACTTTATTTGTTTTGTCATATATATAAACTTTTATGTTGAGCTTCTATTATTCAATTATTGGCATGATATTATGTGTCTTGTTACGTCCCTCTGAGGACCTGGTTATCTCGCCAGGTGTGTGCTCTTATCTTTCGCAGATGTTCTAGCTCTAGCCGTGATCATCGCTATATCTTCGAGGATGATTGCACTTGGATCGTCTTCGCTTCGCTCGCCAAACTTATTTCATTTTCCATGTATTTCGTCCTTTGCTTGTTGGTAGTGGATTTGTCTCCGCCCAACATATTGCACAAATATATTTCCATAGATGATTATATGAATTCTTTATTTTTCTTTATTTGTGGATAAGATTAGTTGTTATGGTTTCTACTGCATATTACAGCTTATGTATACATACAAGGCCATGTACTTCGTATGTATACAGCTGGCATGTCTACGTTCCTAGTTCTACGTATTTTGGGACTGGGGCGTTACAACAATCTAGGTCAAACTCAGTCCGACTATGTCAAACTAGGTCACATCAAGTCAAACTAGGTCAAAGTAAGTCACACTGAGTCACACTAGGTCATACTAGGTCATACTAGGTCATACTAGGTCACAGAAAGTCAAACCAAGTCAAACTAGGTCAAATTAGGTCAATAATTGACTTACAGTTGACTTTTGGTCAACTGGTCAACTCTAGGTCAACTCTTGGTCAAACTAGTCTAATGTTGACTAATAGTTGAATTTTGGTCAATTTGTCAACTCTGGTCAAATTCGTTCAAGTTCTAGTCATTCTAGGCCAAACGTTGACTGATAGTTGACTTTTGGTCAAAACAGTCAAACTTGGTCAATTGATGTCAAAACTAGTCTAAGTATACTATTCTGAACCATTACCAACCAAGCTATCCTAGTTCTAACTATATCTTAACATATTAAACTCATATCTTAGTTTTAGGTATTACCTTAACCTTTACCCCATTACCTTACCAAGGTAAACTCATTACCTTAGCCTCTACCTTAGTTTCTAGGCTACCCTCTACCTCAATATGGTATCCCAATAACTTGCCCTCGTATCTCGATACCAAAATTTTGGTATCTTGATACTCTAGCATCGTATCTTGAAGGTATCTCAATACCTTAACTCAAATAGGATAAATCCCATTTACCCTACGATACCAATTTGGTATCCTACGATGCCACTCCACTCTAACTCTAACTAATATCTAATACTAATTCTAACAAGCCTACAACACCATACTAACATATTTACCACAATACCTTACCTTCTACTTAATTCTCATATCACACACACACAAACTCAAGACCTATAGGACCAATGGACTATTGTAGTATGTAATGGAAAGGGGGATGGATGAATGGATGAAATGGATATATATATATATATATATATATATATATATATATATATATATATATATATATATATATATATATATATATATATATATGGAATGAAATGGATGAAATGAATGTTTGAAGTTGGACTGATTTGTGGTGATATGGAATGAATGGAATGGAATGACATGAAGTGGACTGAAGTATGAATTGGTGAAATGGAGTTGGATATATGTATGGGACTGTTATGAGGTTTCATTTGTATGGACTGATGTACAGATGTATTGGATTTATACATAGATGGAAACATGACAAACTAGGAATGTATTTGACTGCTATTAGGATAGAATGATATGTGGAAAGTAGACTGAAACATAAATGGATATGTAAACTGAATACATAGGACTATGAAATATGGAATAGATTTGAAGGAACTATGGACTGATATTTGTAATAGATGTATGGGGTGAATGTAGATGGATATGTGGATGAATAACATGTGAATAGGACTGAAACTTGTATGGAATAAGGGACTGATACTAGAAGTGAATGAAATGGGACTGTTGGACTGAAATTACATGTTATGAAGTGAAGGATAATGGATTGATTAAATGAATGAAATGGAAGTATGGGGCTGATATTGGAGACTTAAAATGAATTGGACTGATATTGAAATGAGAAGGGGACTGATATTCAAATGGGGGCTGCTCTTTGTAGCTGCTCATGCATGATGGCTGCCCTGCTACCCTGCTGCCCTGCAGGGTGCTAGCAGCTGCTGCTGCTCATGAATGGTGCAGCTGCTGCTGCTTTGTATTGGCAGCAGCTACTGCTTCTGTAGCTGCTGTTGTCCCTTCATTTGTTGCAGCTGCTGCTGCTATTGACTTGGTATGCTGCTGCTATTGTCTAATGGATGAATGTATTGATGATGGATTGAATGGGCTATTTTGAAGGACGGAATGGAAGTTGATATATGGACTAATTGTAGATGGATGTTTAGAGTGAACTGAAAAGTATAAAAAGGGGACTGATTCATATAAACTGTGGACTGATATTTAATTCCTACTGCTGTAACATTTTGTTTCCCCCCTCTTCTCACACTCTCTTCTCTTCACACTCCTTCTCCTCTCTATCTATCTCTCTAATACCTACAACTCTTCTCCCAATACCACTCTCCACATCAACAACAACAACAACCTCTACAACAAATCTCAACTAATACATCTAATCCTCAACATTAAACTATAATGAAATGAATTAAACATCTAACAAAACAATCCTGAAACAAGTAGAGACACTAACACTACAATATATATATATCTATATAAATATGATGCAATAGACTAAACCACATGAATTCTAACATAGGTATATATATGAAACTTGTTCTAACCATCCTAACTAACCACAATCTACTCTCTAACAATCATAAAACTGAAATTAGATCACATTAAAGCCTATTAGACATTAAATCAAACACATGGGGTGTCCTAATTTGGGATCTACCAAGTAGGACACAAGAGATAGATCTAAAATCCTCAAGAGAGCTCTAAATGGCCTCCAACTTGAATCTAAAGGGGGTACATGCATGGGGGTGGATCCTACGGATTCAAAACTAATTAATATGCATAGGAAATCAATTTAGAGTGTTGGTTTTACCTATTGGGAGTGGAATTCCAATGATACTCTCAAGGGGACGGCTTCGACACGAAGATCTTCCAAAAAGGACACTCCTCCTTGCACTTTGCTCCAAATCTTTGCTAGCACCCTCCCTTCGTAGTATGAGAAGGTTGGATGGAAGTTTTGGTCGAGGGATGTAAGGATTTGGAGATCAAATTAAAGAGGAAAGCTCTCTAATTTGGGAAAGCACACTTTGTGAAGGAAAAGAGGCAAGATGGAAGAAATGAAGGAAAGCTGGCTAACCCTACCTATAGGTGGCTGCCATTAAACTCTATTTGGGCCTTGGGAGAAAGCCCAATAAGGCCCCTACTAATCCCCCTTGGTTAATTTTAAGTTAGGTTCAAGTTTGGGATCAAAAGGGTTAAGTTTAAACCTCTAATTTTAACCAATCTAACAAGTAGGATTAGTCTAAACTTACTAACTTAATTAGTGGAGTTTGTAGGCCATGCCTAACTAAACTTGGGGTTCCGTCTAGAGTCTAAGCTACCCGGGTCATTAACACAAGTCGGAACAAGACGAAACTCAAATCCGACTAAACAAATCCCATAAAATCAATATTAAAATATAAAAATTCCAAAAATATTAAAATATAAAAATGACCAAAATCATAATTCATCAATTTAAATAATATTAAAATAATCTAAAATTCACCAATTAAACAAAATCCTAAATAATTCAAAAGTCACAAAATGACCAAAACATACTTAGCCTAAAAAGTGGTAATTAGCTTGTCTAATCACATATGATAGATCTCCATGGTCATGGTTAGTCTCTAGGCTAAGCAGGTCTAAGGTTACACTATTGAAAATGTCCAAATCACAACACACCAAATTAATTAGTATTAAATTAATTAAAATTCACCTTAAATCATTATTATTAATATTTAAAACTAAAATTTTATAAATGTTTAAAATTACCCTCATTTTAAAAAATGGTGGTTATAGATCCAGGCAACTAGGCGTGAACAGAGGGGGAAGGAGAAGGAGCGAATGGACCTGACGAATGGAAAGAATAGATCAACATACTGTCCAATGTCCAACATATTGTAAAATAAAATAAAAAAATAAGCGTTAACGTAGATTAAAAAATGTAAACGTTGAATGTACAATGTCCAACAAATTACGATGATCTAGGAGATTTTTTTTAATAAAGTGAGCAGGTTAATTTGACTTGCTATAGTAGGTAAAGCCAAAGTCAAAGTAAAGGTCTTTCACAATTTTCAATGCAAAGGTTTGGGATGTATTGATACATCCCATGTATTGTAGAAGGACCCATATATATATATATATATATATATATATATATATATATATATAGATATATATATATAATATATATATATATATATATATATATATATATATATATATATATATATATATATAAGCAATGATGCCAATGACCCCTAGCCTAGTGGTAGTGAAGCATGCGACCCAAGTGGTCAGGAGTTCGAATCATAGTGGGAGCGATTCCAGAAATTAATTACCATTTCCAATAGATAAACAATGATAATTGATTATCTCATCCCATTGCCATAATCCTATTGTCACTCTCAATGTTGTTTTGGATTCCTGTCAGTGTTGTAGAAAGACCCTCAAAGATGTGTCTATTACGTTGCGTAACTGGACATTTAAAGAATAGGTGACCCCGAGTTTCATTCTCGCAATCGCACATAATTCACTCAAGATTATGAATATTGATACTGAAGCAAACAAGTCTATCTTTGGTCAACAGTCTGTTACATATTGCCTTGTCAGTAAACACTTATCTTTACAGCACCCCCTTCATCCAGACCACTTCTCTCAATCAACTCCTGGAAGTTGTTAGCGTTGGAAAAGAGAATGTATATTTGAAATATTAATAATAATAATTGTTTTCTTACAGTGAATCTATTCAACGAATCTATCAATGAATCTATTTAACGAATCTATTAAAAATGTGTGTCCTTTCTATCGTGTCTCTTTGTCATTTATGAAAGCGTAAGGATTTGAAGCATTGAGATAATTCAATTCATCCATCTAGCATTAAGTCTAAGTGAGAAAGGGACTACCAACATTGCTTCGTCTAGTTCTTACAGTGTGAAATGCTGCTACCGTATGAGAAGAACAGTTGTATCCTGGGAGACTAATCGTCATTAAACCGTCACCACCAGTACAGGGCGAATATTATCTTAAGGATATTGAACCAAGTTCAAGTCTCGGTCTCGGTCTCGGTCAGATTATTTATTTACATTATATTCTATTATTCTTTCTCTTAAATACAGAGTTGGAATTATTTTATACTAACAATCTTAAGACAATATTTTTTTTTAGCTCTTCACCACCTCTGTATTTGATTTAGAGATAACTTGGTTGAGTCTTTTTCTTAGTAGAAGTTGGTTCAGAGAATAGTTTTGGAAACGATTTATAGTTTGTACTTTTTTATTAATTATTTCACTATTCAATTTTAGTTTCAGTTTCGTATTGTAGTTTGGTTTTGTTTGTTAATCCCACTAATGCAAAACCTATTATGACTTGTACTTTCAAACTATATAATTGGTTGATAGTTTAATTGGTTAATACTTCTCTGTTTTGTTTGGTGTTTAATTTGTAGTTTAAATGTTTGTGCTTTCAAACTATATAACATTTGAAATTAATTGAACATCAACTTCAGAGTATAACGAGTTAAGTTTTGTTGCTGTCTTGATTTACAATAGTCATTTGAATATTAGATAATAATTAATTTCTTTTTATCTTTTTTTAATTTCTAATAGTTGTTCTCATAAATAGAACATAAGAGAACACGTCACAATTCTAAATTTTATTTCTTCTTTTCACTTCTTGGTCTATACTACTATATTGTAACAGACAAAATAGCTACAGTTGAGAACACTGTGATGATAACTTCTGCTTCTGTCCATATCGGACAAGGAGAAAAGTCGAAAAGTTCAATGGAATTGACTTCAAGCATTGGCAGCAAAAGATGTTCTACCTTACAACTTTGAATCTAGCAAAGATTTTAAATAAAACTCCTCCTATTTTGCCACTACCAAAATATGTGGCTTTAGCGACGGCCAGATCCGTTGCCCATCCGTTGCTATTACAAATGTTGAAAAATGGAAACATGCAGACTTCATATGCATGAACTACATATTAAGTGGATTGGACAACCATCTATGAAATGTTTACAGTCTACTGAAGACTGCAAAAGAAATCTCGGATGCTTTGAACAAGAAATACAA
The DNA here is from genome assembly GCA_029216955.1 of Iris pallida. NCBI lineage: Eukaryota > Viridiplantae > Streptophyta > Magnoliopsida > Asparagales > Iridaceae > Iris > Iris pallida. Next base: position 1,521,054 of record JANAVB010043019.1, read on the forward strand.
AGCAGAAGATGCATGGTCTAAGAAATTTATAGTAGGCAAGTTTCTAGACTACCGCATGATTGACTTTAGATCAGTGGCAAGTCAAGTTGAAGACTTGCAATGTATTTTCCATGAACTAGTTGCCGAAGGTATGGCCTTATGTGAACCGTTTCAGGTAGCTTCTGTGATTGAAAAACTTCCACCTCTCTGGAAGGATTATAAGAACTATCTGAAATATAAACGTAAGGACATGCTACTGCCGGCAGATCTAATTGTCAGACTTAAAATAGAAGAGAATAACAGGAGCACCGAAAAAATCTCTTCTATAGAAGCCAAGGCAAATGTCTTGGAGACAGGATCACAAGGAAAAAAACACAAACATACTGGAGGCGCCGGTCAAGAAAACTACTCCGGTCAAGGGAACTATAAAAAGTTCAAAGGTAAATGTTACATATGCAAGAAAATGGTGCATAAAGCTGTAGATTGTCGTAGTCGCAACTACAACAATTACAATAACAACAAGAACAATGGACGTCCTCACGAGGCTCATATGACTGAAGATAAGCGTTTGGCTAAGGGTGTTGACAACCTGGTTCCGGCGGTTATTGTTTCTGAAGTGAACATGGTAGGAAGCAACTCAAGGGAGTGATGTGTTGACACTGGAACTATCGTCACATCTGTGATGAAAAAGCTATGTTCAGTACCTACCAAAGCGTCGACCAAGACGAACAACTATTCATGGGAAACTCTTCATCGTCAAAGGTCGAAGGACAAGGGACGATCATTCTAAAAATGACGTCGGGAAAGGAACTAAAGCTTAACAATGTTCTGCACGTACATAATATTCGAAAGAATCTGATTTTCGGATCTATGTTAAGCAAGCATGGGTTTAAATTAATATTTGAATCTGACAAGTTTGTACTCACCAAGAGTGGAGTTTATATGGGGAGGGATTACCTCAAGGAGGGCCTCTTTAAAATGAATGTAATGACTGTTATGCCTAATAAAATGATTATTTCTTCTTATATTGTTGAGTCCTCTCTTATATGGCATGGAAGATTAGGTCATGTTAATTATGATTTAATCAGGAAACTAATGAACGTGGACTTAATTTCCAGATTTGTAATAGATTCAAATCATGTGTAAAATATATGCAGAAGCAAAATTAACTCGTACATCCTTTCAAAATTCGGTTGAAATAGATACCGAACCATTGGATCTAATCCATACAGATGTATTTGATCTAAAAGACATACAAACTAGAAATGGGAAGAAGTACTTCATCACATTCATCGATGACAGTACTCGTTATTTCTATGTCTATCTTATGAAATCAAAAGATGAGGCAATAGATATGTTTAAACTATATAAATCTGAAGTTGAAAACCAACTTAATCAAAAGGTTAAATTTCTCAAAAGTGATAGAGGTGGTGAATACGAAGCACCCTTTGCAGGTTTCTATGAAGAACATAAAATTATCCACCAAATCACTGTACCATATTCAACACAATCTAATGGCATTGTTGAATGAAAAAAATCGAACAATTAAAGAAATGATGAACTCTTTATTGTTAAGTTCAGGTCTACCAGATAACTTGTAGGGAGAAGCTGTATTTACAGCCAACTACCTTTTAAATAAGGTGCCCAATAAGGAAAAAGACAAGACTCCATATGAACTATGAAAATGTAAGAAACCTTCCTATAAATACCTCAAAGTGTGGGGATGTCTTACAAAAGTGGCAATTCCTTTACCTAAAAAGGTCAAGATAGGTCTTAAGAAATTTGACAGCATATTTATAGGATATGCTGAAAGAAGTTCTACTTATCAGTTTCTCGTACATAAGTAGACATTCCGGAGATACATAATAATACAATTATTGAATCTAGGAATACATCCTTCTTTGAGAGTATCTTTCCATGTAAGAAGATACATGAAAGAGAAACAATAAAAAGAAATTATGATGATATTAGACATAATTGTCAAAAGGATGCATATAATGAATTTGCATATAAGGAATATGAGCCTAGACACAAAAAGAGGTATAGAACATCGAAGATATTTGGACCTGAATTTCTAACATTCATGTTAGAGAATGTGCCTCAAACTTTCAAGGAAGCAATGTCTACACCAGAGGTACCACTTTGGAAAGAAGCTATAAATAGCAAAATAGAGTCCATTATGCAAAATCATACATGGAAACTAGTTGATCTTCCTTCAGGATGTAAGCCAATAGGCTGTAAATAGATATTCAAGAGGAAGATAAAAGATGACGAAACTATTAAAAAAATATAAAGCAAGACTGGTTGTCAAAGGATAACATCAATTCAGATGTTAATTGCAATAACAGCATTGCACAATCTTGAAATACATTAAATGGATGTAAAGACTACATTTCTAAATGGTGATTTGGAAGAATTTTTTTTACATAAATTGTCACGATCCGCACCCACTGTGAGGGTACGAGTACGTAACAGCTCCCAGCCTACGCCGCAGTGTCGGCGGTAGAATGCTGTTCTAGGTTACTATCTAATCAACAACTCACGCAATTATATAAAGTACTTGTCAAAATCTCAACTCCGAACTGAGGACAAGTACAAATATAATGAAATCTCAATCACAATCTAAGTACGATATGATATCACAGAAGTTTATAACTAAGACTAAATGTAACAATAAAACCAACTACTAAAATAATATAATCTCCAACAATCTCAAAACAAACATATCTCAACTTATTTACAATTCAAGTTCTAAAACATGAAAACTAAACTAAGTCAACTAGCTAGTCTCCCGATCACTCCTGAGTGTCGGGGCCAAAGGAAGCTAAGCCATCTCCTGGTCCATAGTAAGTAGGGCAAGTTTCCTCGGGGCAAGCATCTGTAATATTTTCAACAGCTCCAGTCAGGACAGGAATGAGTACAACTCATCAAGAAAACCCAAGTAAATGACAGAGAACTATAAAACAGTTATAGACAATTTTATTGATGAACATGGTAGTTTATATTCAGGTGATGGTATAGAGAAACATATAAGATACAAGAAAAGTAAAGTAACTAAAACAAGAGTAGAATCATGGCAATGAAGACTGTAAAATAGAAACTAGCTGAACTAGAGTAGCATGATAAGTCCAGACAGTAAATGTAAACAAGTGTAAATCCTATGTAAATCTAGTACGGGACGGATCTAATACAAGATGAATCCAGTACAAGATGATTCTAGTCAGTGATCAAAAATCCAGGTGAGACCGGCTATATTCTAACAGTGTGTTTTAAAATACCGAGATCGACATGTAAACGGCTGTAGGTATCAGGCACATCTCTCACTGATCAGGCAAAAGATGGCTATGCTTCCAGTAGATTCCAGTTGGGAGATTCCAGATTTGGGGTATGTTTACATGTCTTACTCAATATTTCCCCGCCCCGCAATACAAGTGAATCTAGTACAAGACACAAGAATCGAGAAGAGTCTAGCCAAACATGATGATACTAGCAATGATTCCAGAATAATTCCAGTAATAGAGGCCAGACAATATGGTGTGTGTGTCGCATACATGAATCCAGAAATATCCATACGTATTGTAACAGAGAATCACATAAAACTAACTATAACTGAAGTACAGTAACTGATAAATAAATGAGAGAACTATCAGAGAATATACTCGCCTGATACTCTGAAAAGAGTAGTATAATATCAGATGTCTGCACCGAAGTTGCAATGTCCTAAATAGAGCAGTACAGGTTATAATATGTTTAAAATAAGGTAAATAATATTTACAATGCAATCTAGATGATTTCTAGGTCAATCTAGGCCAAAGTCAACTCTTGGTCAACTCTGGGTTAAACCAAGTCAATATCTAGCTAAATTGTCAAACCTTGGTCAACTAGTCAACCTAACAGTCAAACTAGGTCAACTCTAGTCTAGTTAGGTCAAACAAGGTCAAACAAGAAACTAGCCTAGGTTGGTCTATTCTAGGCTTAACAAGTTAAAACTATGTCAAGGTAAGTCAACCCTAGTCAATCTAAGTCACATATAGGTTTCTAGCATGTACTAGGCCACACTAAGTTGTCCTATCTAATATTAGATATCATTGTCTAATACATCATGTTATGTACCATAACATACTTATATATAACTCATACCAATATACCTATTATACTACCCTTACCCACAACCTATATCTAGATAGGTTACCCACATGCCATTACATCTCTCATATCTAGTTGGTTTATTTCTTAATCTATACCTACACACTTTATCTAAAAGACACATAGGTAAATCCATTGCATATGACACTCACTCAACATCATATAGAGGTATAGGGTCTATGTGAAATCTTATAACCTATTTCATAGATTAAACTCACATCCTAGGCTACATTCCTGCCTACTCTCTCTCAAGATACTACTGATATATTGATTCAACCATAGGACTGACTGGTACATAGGTAACATAGACTGATATCTAGAATAAGGAGGGTCTGGACTAACAAGTGGGGCAGGTTCATGCTAAACTCAGGTGGACTGCATCCATAGTGCAAGACAGACACACCAAGAGGATGGGGACTACACCTAAAATCTGAACTGACATCTAATTAGTGGACATGGCTGAACAGAATGGGAACTGAATAAAGCAAGAACGGAACAATACCTATAGGTATTAGGGACTGAAACAACCCACAGCCAAGCTCGAGCTATCACTCATCTATTCAACATGACTGATACGACTGAACTGAAGAATGCCCATAGCCTCTACCCGAGCCTATCCCCTTTCTAAAATTAAGAACTAAACTACGAGAACAGATCAGTTAATATAAATAACTGAAACTAACATATATATATATATATATATATATATATATATATATATATATATATATATATAAAAATATATATATATATATATATATATATATATATATATATATATATATATATATATATATATATATATATATATATATATATGAATATACTCTCAGATTTATCATATGCAAACTCAGGATATCAACCCAAACTGATATTCCTCAAAACTCAGGAATATCTTGAACAAAACCTTCATTATCAACATTAACCTATTCCAAAATCTTAGGAATTCAACTGAACATTCAACATCAACTTATATTAGAAATTCCTAATTTCAAACAAATCTTATGTAAATCCAAATCTCAGGAATCAGTCACTATCTTAGGAATTTGTGAAATTGAAATCCAAATCTCAGGTATCACCTATCAATATCAATATCTCAGGATACCTCTCAAACATTCAAAGACTAACATCAAACTCTGATATCAATTCTGAACTTAAATACAAAAACTCTAAACTCGATAACCCATTCGAACTCAATACCCAAACCACAGTATCAGAAAATACATAGAAAACCCAATCGACATAGGAAACACAATAAATTATCAAATTGATTGTGCCAACACATAGTACACTTGTGTACGTGTCATAGGGATGCGTTCATGTCCAAAAAAATGGACACGAGGTGTCCAAGTCGTGCCGACACGCGTGTCACTGCTCTGTATACAGGACTGCCTCGTGCAGCGAGGACACAGCCTCGTGCATACGATACGTGACACTGCAAGCCACGTGCACGTGTTCCTAGGTTCGCCAGGACTAGGAGAACGTGTCTGGGCATCTGTCTCGTGTCCACGTGAATCGTGTCGCGTGTACGAGATGCGTATCAGGACGTGTCTATGCGCGTGTGTGCGTGTGTGCAATTTTAGTGCGGGTCGATTTTCTTCGTGCACACTAAATGAGAACCCGTAAAAAATTTTGGGTGTCGTTTCAGTCACTAGGCCCACGTGTCCTCCCAATTTCATGGCACCTGGTGCCGTGTCGTGTCCTGTGTCGAGCCCGTACAACAGGGGACTGAACGGGCACAGTGCTGTGTCTCGTGCGCGTGATGCGTGTCCATTTTGGATACAAAAATCTACCAAAATCGTGCTTATTCTTTAACATAATTAATCTACGTATTAAGAGCTTCAAAAACATGTAATTAGTTTTGGAAAATATGAAAATCCATTTCTATGTGGTATTTCAACAAACACTTGCACATATACATAGACACGTGTCCGATACGGATACCAAACGGACACGGTTTCCTACTAAACTTGAGGGACAGTTAGGGGACACATAGATCTAGCCTAATATGCAAAGAAATTAGAATTAAAATGAAATTTGAAGGATTTTACCTATAGATGCAAATGATCAAGAAAAGCCCAAATCGATTGATTCTCGATGCTAGCCAAATCCTTCAAATTGTACTCAAACTGAAATTACTCTCCATGAATATCAAATAGAGGGTGATTAGAATCTATTGCAAAAGTTTGGAAGAAAATGGAATTAAAATGGAATTAATAGGAATTAGGGAAGATGGGAATTTACCTTTCTTTTCTCTAAGTGTTGGAATGATACAAAAGAGGCAAGAACTAAATGATAAGGATATTTATAGGGAGGGGAGCCCTAGTGGCTGGTCATAAAGGAAGGAATTAGGGTTAGGGTTCAAGTCATGGGCCATGGCCCAAGTTTCATAAGTCATGGAATTAAATCCTTGAGTCATAAGTTATTGCACCTACCATTATTTCTCCTAGTTCAAACTAGTTCCTAAATGACTAAAATGAGGTTGACTTAAGTTAGACTAGGGTCTCACCATGCTAAATAAGTCACCATAGCTAGGATTAGCTTCTAGGTTAGTCTCTTAAGTCACAGCTAGCAAAAAGTCAAATTAACAATCACCAACGCAATAAATCATAAAATAATTCAAAAAGGCCAAATGACTAAAATATCCTCATGCTCAAAAGTAAAAATAAATCATCCTAATGACATGGTTAGGCTCTAGGTCAGACAGTCTCTCGAGTTTCACTAGCAGCACATAAAATCACAAGTCATGACTTAAAACAAATTTAAATTGATTAAAAATCACCAAAAATCATAATTTGATATAAATATCAATAAATAATAATGTAATTTCAAAAGTTCAAAATTACCCTCATTTAGAAAACTGGGTGTTACATGAATCAACCAGAATGATTCATAGTAGCAGGTAAAGAAAGAAATGTATGCAAACTAGTTAAGTCTCTATATGGACTTAAATAAGCACCGAAATAGTAGCACCAAAAGTTTGACAATGTAATGATGTCGAATGGATTCAAGTTTAATGAGTGTGACAAATGTGTGTATTCTAAAAATACACAAACTGGATATGTCATTACATGCCTATATGTAGATGATATGTTAATAATAGGCAGTAACAATAACATAATCTAGGACACAAATAAGATCTTAATCAAAAACTTTGATATGAAAGATATGGAAATTACTTATGTTATATTAGAAATTAAGATTTCTAAAACACCAAATGGGCTAATATTATCCCAATCTCATTGCATTGATAAGATTATAGAGAAATATAATCAAAATGATATTAGCATTGTAAAAACTCCATTAGATTTAAATCTTCATTTAAAGAAGAATATCGGAGAAAATATTTCATAAGTGGAATATTCTCGTATAATTGGGAGCCTAATGTATGTCACGAATTTTAGGCGACCAGACATAGCTCAATCAGTTAACAAACTAAGCAAATATACAAGTAATTCAAGAAAAAATTACTGGAAGGCTATTATTAGAGTACTAATATATTTAAGATGCACTAATGTCACGACCCGCACCCGCTTTTCGGATACGAGACGTGTCCAAGCCCAGCCTACGTCGCAGTGTCGGCGGTAGTACACTGTCTAGACCGCAATAAACAAAATGCTCATGAATACTAACTGCTCATTCACAACAACTAAATCAACTTTACGAAATTTAGAAGTTTTACATTTGAAGAAGAATATAAGCTTTTACAATTATAAAAAAAAACTACCACACATGTAACTAGTCTTCTATGGTTTGGCCTTCGAGTCTCTATCTCCCCCTCGTATGGTCCATAGTGCAAAAGTAGACACGTCATCCTCACTTATAACAACGATCCAGTCAGGAAAGGAGCAGAGTACAACCATATTACAATTAATGTTGTTAGTCCAAAATAAGTTAGAACAATGAGAAACCATGATGGCAAAGAGTATATAAAGAACTAGCAAGAGATGAACTAATATGATATGAACTAGCAATAGCAAGATATGAACTAGCATAATGTAACTAGCAAGGTATGAACTAATGAGATATGAACTGGGAAATGAAACTAGCAAGATGTGATAGATATGAACTAACAAAATAATGGACTAGATAAAGGAAAAATAGGAATAACTATGTGTGTATAAAATATCTTTTAATACGTGAACGGCTGGACTAATACGGCACATCATACGATAGCTATCCACAATAATAGGGTACGGTTAACTCATACTTGGGGTGTATAACTTAGCTATCCACAATCAAAATATTTGGATTTATTCACGTATTTACCAAGTATTTCCCCTCCTGAATCTCTAACAATCAATAATGGTCAATGATACACTAAGAAGGATACAATAACTACGGTGTCACAATCGTGTCTCAACGGAATATCAAGCAATGTCTCAACGGGATATCAAATAAGAAAACGATAGATAAAATGTTATAATGAACTAAAACATAATACAATACTGTACTTGCCTGAATCCTTGCACAAACCGTAGTCACAAGTCGAGGATGAGGGAGTTGTCGATCTAGAAGCTGTCACCCTATAACAAACATCGTACCATAAACCATGTACGAAAACCATAAGTCAATTATAAGGTTCTAGTTCTAAATTCATGGAATAAGTGGCTAATGGGTTACTAATCTAATAATAGTTAATTCTGAAATAAATTACTTAAAAACTTATAACCTAATAATAATCTGAATATAATCACATGCAAGTTTGGCCATAAAAAGTCATGTTTCCAATTTTGGAAACCATGGCATGCAAATCGAGACGTACTATTGACTATCTAGTCAAACATCATGAACTTAAGATTTTGAAAGTGCACCTTGGTAGATTTCAGCACCATGAGAGCACTGGAATCGACCGTGCCGCAAAATCACGCTTTGGTCAAAAGATATCGCCATTATGGATATCCGTGACCAAACCGATGATTTATTAACAAAATAGAGTTCTATGAAATAATTAAAATATAAGATGAACGATTTAATTTCTGGGAAAAATATATATCATAGAGCTCTGTGTTAGCTTTCCGAAACTTCAAACGGTTCGTGATTTTGATTTCTGGTTCTCCCGAAATCTCGAAAACACCGAAATGTGTCAAGTTTCGGTCAACCGACACTCTACGAATTTTACAGAAATTAAGGTTCAGAGGTAATAAAAATAAATTTGATATTCGAAAAGTATGCCTCAATACGAATCCAACAAAAAAATGACACGCAAAAAGGAGGTCGGAGTTGTCCGCAATCGCCTCGGGAAGTCGGGGGTCTCCTTGGAACAAGTTTCCTCAAAATCGGCCAGAATTAAATTAGGGTTTACTGTTCAACAAATATATATATATATATATATATAAAATATATATATATAAAATATATATATATATATTATATATATATATATATATATATATATATATATATATATATAAAATATATATATATATATATATATATATATATATATATATATATATATATATATATATATATATATATATATATATATATATATATATATATATATATATATATATATATATATATATATATATAATATATATATAGGGTGGGTTCACTCAGCACCCTCTGACTGGGCGCTGCAATGGCTGACGGGTGGGCCCGGCTGGCACTGACTGTGTATGACTGGATAATTAATTTTCAGAAAATGATTTAAAAATCATTCTAAGGCCAAATAAACTCAAATAAAATCCTAAAAATTCCTAAAAATTTTAAAACATTACAGAAAATATATATTTAATATTCTAGAATACAAATAAAAATACTTTACCTCATATTGGTCCCAAATGACCTCTTAATCAATATTAGAAGCCTTTAAAATATATAAAACTTAATAAAATAAATATTTAAAAATTACAAAAAAATTCTATAAAATTATAGAAAGTATTTGTTACCTATTAGAGTCTACATAAAATACCTTGGCTCAAAATTGTCCCAAATAAACCTATAGTAAAAATCTTAAAAGTCATTAAAATGTTAAACCTTAACAAATAAATATCTAAAAATCTCTAAAAATTAAAATAAGCTATAAAATAATTAAACAATGCTTTTATAAACTATATAAGGGCCAAATGATCATAATATGATCATAGCTCTCTTGTGATCTTAGGTACAAATCCTAATGACCATAAAATTTAATCATAATAAAAAAAATCAGAAAGTGGGCTTACAAATCTACACACCTTAGAAAAATTTTGTCCTCGAAATTTCAAAGGATACGACTAAGCACGACTAAAAATATTATCTATAAAATAGTCAAGAGGGTTAGTCAAAATCTAGGCTTGGTTAAGGATAGAATCGAAATATGATAGAAAGAGAGAACTACCAATTGTTGAGAACGTGGTAACAAAATGTAAGACATCAAATCAATTTAGAAAAATTAATAGTCGTATGCCTATAAAAGATAGAGTCGCTATGATATTCGAAAATCATAAGTATATCCGATACAGTTTAACCGAGAATCCATGCGTCGCCAATGTACATCTGGCTGTCGTGAACCCTTGGTTTCATGACTCAAGTATAATATGGTATCGAACACTCTACCAACACTACCCAATATTGACATAATAAATCAAAAGATCAATAATACAACTATGATATAGTTTTAGTAATATTTGACAACCTACACATATTTGAAATTATTTCAACTTTGGGGTCATGTCATGCCAGTGCGCCGCTGACTGCAGTGAACCCGCAGTCTTCGTAATTCAAATAAATGGGAACAGTGCGCATCTACCTTACCATTGTAAGTTATCGATAATTATTTCAACTATATCTATAAGAATTTTAAAAGAATTTTTATAAATTCAAACAAGTCGATCATGATAAGAAAATGTAAGTATTTTTCTTTAAATAAAAGTATCAGTTTGAAAGCAAAACGATCGCAAAATGAAAGAAGATGACTTAAATTATTATATAGATAATTGGACCAAGATTAGGAATTGAAAGTAAAATGATCGCAAAATAGTTTTGAAAATAAAACGAGGTTTAGAGAAGGCAGAAGATAAAATGGCACAAATGATCAAAATTAGGAATTGAATTCTACGAAGGCCTAATTTACCAAACATATATTCTACCCACCTTGGATCATACCCTCGTATTAAAATACAACAGTATCACATGGCCAATGTAGCAACCTTATTTACCCAATAATAGAATTAATAAGGAACTCCTTGTCCTGGTTATTCTCATAAGATCAAATCAATCCTAATTGTGGATGAGCACTTCCTAGTCGCAAGCTTGTAGTAGTACAACTAACTTAAGTACTACCATAAGTTCGCAATCTTTTGCTTAATCTGACCTGCATGGGCCACCAAAAAAACTTGTCACGACCTGCACCCGCTTTTCGGATACGAGACGTGTCCAAGCCCAGCCTACGCCGTAGGGTCGACTGTAGTACGCTGTCTAGAGCGCAATAAACAAAATGCTCATAAATACTAACTGCTCATTCACAACAACTAAATCAACTTTACAAAATTTAGAAGTTTTACATTTGAAGAAGAATATAAGCTTTTACAATTATAAAAAAAAACTACCACACATCTAACTAGTCTTCTATGGTTTGGCCTTCGAGTCTCTATCTCCCCTCGTATGGTCCATAGTGCAAAAGTAGACACGTCATCCTCACCTATAACAACGATCCAGTCAGGAAAGGAGCAGAGTACAAGCATATTGCAATTAATGTTGTTAGTCCAAAATAAGTTAGAACAACGAGAAACTATGATGGCAAAAAGTATACAAAGAACTAGCAAGAGATGAACTAACATGATATGAACTACCACTAGAAAGATATGAACTAGCAGAATGTAACTAGCAAGGTATAAACTGGCAAAATGTAAACTAGCAAGATGTGAACTGATAAGATATGAACTAACAAGATAATGGACTAGATAAAGGAAAAATAGGAACAACTATGTATGTGTGAAATACCTTTTAATACGTGAATGGCTGGACTAATATGGCACATCATACGATGGCTATCCACAATAATAGGGTACGGCTAACTCATACGTGGGGTATATAACTTAGCTATCCACAATCAAAATATTTGGGTTTGTTCACGTATTTGCCAAGTATTTCCCCTTCCGACTCTCTAACAATCAATAATGGTCAATGATACACTAAGAAGGATACAATAACTATGGTGTCACAATCGTGTCTCAACGGAATATCAAGCAATGTCTCAACGGAATATCAAACAAGAAAATGATAGAGAAAATGTTATAATGAACTAAGACATAATGCAATACTGTACTTGCCTGAATTCTTGCACAAACCGTAGTCACAAGTCGAGGATGAGGGAATTGTCGATCTAGAAGCTGTTAACCTATAACATACATCGTACCATGAACCATGCACGAAAACTACAAGTCAATTCTAAGGTTCTAGTTCTAAATTCATGGAATAAGTGGCTAATGGGTTACTAATCTAATAATAGTTAATTCTGAAATAAATTACTTAAAACCTAATTTAACCTATTAATAATCTGAATATAATCTAAACATGCAAGTTTGGCCATAAAAAGTCATGTTTCCAATTTTAGAAATCATATCATGCAAATTGAGACGTACCATTGACTATCTAGTTAAACATCATGAACATAAGGTTTTGAAAGTGTACCTTGGTAGATTTCAGCGCCATTAGCGCATTGGAATCGACCGTTCTGTAAAATCACGCTTTGGTCAAAAGATATCACCATTATGGTTATCCGTGACCAAATCGATGATTTATTAGCAAAATAGAGTTCTATGAAATAATTAAAATAATAGATGAATGATTTAATTTTTGTGAAAAATATATGTCGTAGGGCTCCATGTTAGCTTTTCGAAACTTCAAACGGTTCGTGATTTCGATTTCTGGTTCTCCCAAAATCTCGAAAACACCAAAATGTGTCAAGTTTCGGTCAACCGACACTCTACAAATTTTATAGAAATTAAGGTTCAGAAATATTAAAAATAAATTAGATACTCGAAAATTATACCTCAATATGAATCCAACAAAAAAATAGCACACAAAAAGGAGGTCGGAGTTGTCCGCAATCGCCTCGGAAAGTCGGGGGTCTCATTGGAACAAGTTTCCTCAAAATCGGCCAGAATTAAATTAGGGTTTACTGTTGAGCAAATATATATATATATATATATATATATATATATATATATATATATATATATATATATATATATAGGGCGGGTACAGTCAGCACCCGCTGACTGGGTGCTGCAATGGCTGACGGGTGGGCCTGGCCAGCGCTGAATGGGTATGACTGGATAATTAATTTTCAGAAAATGATTTAAAAATCATTCTAAGGCAAATAAACTCAAATAAAATCCTAAAATTCCTAAAAATTATAGAAAATTACAAAAAATATATATATATTTAACCTTCTATAATATAAATAAAAATACTTTACCTCATATTAGTCCCAAATGACCTCTTAATCAATATTGGATGCCTTTAAAATATATAAAACTTAATAAAATAAATATCTAAAATTACAGAAAAATTCTATAAAATTATTGAAAGTATTTGTAACCTATTAGAGCCTACATAAAATACCATGGCTCAAAATAGTCCCAAATAGACCTATAGTAAAATCTTAAAAGTCAATAAAAATATTAAACCTTAATAAATAAATATCTAAAAATCTCTAAAAATTATAATAAGCTATAAAATAATTAAACAATGCTTTTATAAACTATATAAGGGCCAAATGATCATAATATGATCATAGCTCTCTTATGATCTTAGGTACAAATCCTAATGACCATAAAATTTAATCATAATAAAAAAATTAGGATGTGGGCTTACAACTAAAGACTATGGATTGTATTATAATAAATACCTAGCTGTACTCGAAGGATGCAGTAATGCAAATTGTATATATGGTTCTAAAGACTAGAAATCCACGAGTAGATGTCTTTATACTTGGAGGTGCAACAATATCGTGGAAGTCCTCAAAACAAACCTGTATAGCCAGATCAATTATGGAATTTGAATTTATAGCTCTGGATAAATCAAATGAAGAAGCAGAGTGGCTTCAAAATTTCTTGGAGGACATTCTAATATGGCCAAAACCCGTATCTGCAATTTGTACACATTGTGATAGTCAATCTGCTATCGGTAGGGCACAAAATCATATTTATAACGGTAAAGCTAGACACATTTGGAGACGTCACAACACTGTTAGGCAATTTATCTCTAATGGCATAATCACAATTTATTATATAAAATCAAAGAAAAACCTTGTGGATCCACTAACTAAAGGTTTGACAAGAGAGCAAGTATATAAGTCATCGAGGGGAATGGGCTTGAAGCCTATGATTAAAAAAATTCCATAAAGGAAAACCTAACTAGTTGACTGGAGATCCCAAAATCTAGGTTCAAAGGGACAACCTAATTATGTGAAATTCTTAAATGAAACTGACGAGTATTTAAATACTCTTCCCATTCTCTAGGATGACAAATAATAGTGTCACCTGCAAAGAAAAACTAGGGTTCCTATGACTTGAAATTCAAGTGGAGTATAGCATGATACTCTTATTAGGAAGTCACCTATATTATGTGGAAGTGGGGCCGCTTCGATGAGAATGTGGCTGAGTTTGCTAAGAACACTTATGAAACCAGACAAATGTTCAGGACCAAAATGAACAAATCGTTAGAAGCAATATTGGTAGGAAAGGAGTTGTGTGATATTTATTGACTCAAGTTTACAATAATAGCTGAAGAGTTCAAGACATCATGTTCATTGGATAGCTAGTAAACTCGATAAATATTTACAAGGAAAGGTTCAAGGCCAAAAGCTATCTATCCTAATACAATAACTTTTCAAATGATCTCTCTCTCTCAGTGTGGGGATTGTTGGAAAAGTGAATGTATCTTTGAAATATTATTAATAATAATTGTTTGCTTACAACGAATCTATGTAAGAAATCTATCAACGAATCTATGCAACGAATCTATTTAACAATCTATTGGAAAGGTGTGTCACTTCCTTCATGTCTCTTTATCATTTATAAAAGCGTATGTATTTGAAGCATTGAGATCATTCAATTTATCCATCTAGCTTTAAGTCTAAGTGAGAGAGGGACTACCAACATTGCTTTGTCTAGTTCATACGGTATGAAGTGCTGCTACCATAGGAGAAGAACAGTTATATCTTGGGAGACTAATCGCCATTAAAACATAAGCACCAGTAAGGGATGAATATTATCTTAAGAATATTGAACCAAGTTCAAGACTCGGTCTTGGTCAGATTATTTATTTACATTATATTATTCTATCTCTTAAATACAGAGTTGAAATTATTTTATACTAACAGTTAGCAGACTGATAGAACGTAACTCTAAAGGAGAAGTTACATATCATGGACCCTTCCTACTTCCAATGGTCATTGTTCCCCTCTCGATCAATAACAATATCTTCAATCTCCTCAGTATACATTTTCCTAACATATCGTTGTCACGTTCCAGCTAGGACCCTGTATCAAGCAATTGAGATTCTCCTTGCTGACAATCATCTTGTTGGTCAGCCAACCCAACCTATCAATCAGGATTTGATGGTTAAACCATGGATCCAACCATAAACTTGTCGTTCAGCCATTGCAGATGACCTGCCTAAACTTGTTTTAGCTACGGTCTTTGGTTGAGAATTGTCTTGAAAGTGATCGAGAAGTTATTATTCATATGTTGTACCAAGAAATTGTCGATAGCCAAGTACCTATTTCTAGTCCACTCAAACCACAGAGACTCACCCTCAAGAAATTTTTAGGCCAGTCTGAGAGTTACAACATCATACAACTTCACACAATATAGGGATGGAATGCATACTCATTAGCTTGACACAACTCCTCCTCAGCTATAACATGCACCCAGGGCTGCAAATGAGCCGAGCCAAGCCAAGATTTTATAGGCTTGAGCTTGGCTTGATTAGAATTATTCGAGCTCGAGCTTGATAAGTTTTTTAATTTTGAAGCTTGAGCTTGGCTCGAGCTTGTTTATATAAAGCTTGAGCTTGGCTTGGTTTGAGCTTGAGCTTGGCTTGATAAGGAAGCTTGATTCAAGCTTGATAAACAAGCTCGATACGCTTGAAATCAAGCTTGTCGATCAACTTTATTTCAAGCTCATTAAGCTTGACTTCAAGCTTAATGAGCTAGATTTCAAGCTAGTTAGGTTTGAATTCAAGTATCTGAAATATTAACAATTTATTTATAAAAATTTAATTAAAAAAAGTTCCTTAATATCACTTATTAAGGACATAAATATATACCCATATTGTTACACACACACACACACACACACACACACACACACACACACACACACACACACACACACATACACATATATATATAATTAGAATTCAATAAAGAACAAATGAGCTTCTAAACAAGCTCATAAACTGTAAACCCCCTAAATTTTTACTACGATATTTTTATAAATTGGTATTTAATGATAATTACTAGTACTTCGTATTTATACGTCGCATACAAGTTCGCATTCTCGTAATGTACGTCGCGTGCGAGTTTTCGGTTCGAGATTGCTCGTCGAGTGCGAATATGTGCGAGGTACATATTTTTGTAAAACATTTTTATTGGGAGATTTTATAGAAGAATTTTACTTTCAAAATAATACGTGATAAATGTTTTAATTACATAAGGTTGTAAAAACGTCACATCGAGATGTGCCACAACTTATGTTTATTGTAATATAAGTAGTAATTTAGAAAACTATCATTTTATGTAAATATATTAATTGTATGTGAGTGACATGGAATTTATTTCGTGTCCACTCGATTTTTCAAAAACCAATTATAATTAGTTTATTATTTATAAAGATATATTTTGAATATATAAAGTAATTTTGAAAATTAATTATTGCCATTATTTATTATGTTAAAAAATATATTTTAAAAATGTTGCTTAATTTAAATAGCAAGCAAAATATGTTGATTAAGTGAGAAAAGATTTTACTGACTTATTTATAGCTTAAAGTTTAAAATGGTTTTAAACGAGTTTAAATAATTTGAATTTAATTATGATATTATCTATGAGGAAAATTTAAACCTCCCTAATCCTTACCCAACTTGGAATTCCCACCTCCTATATAAGGAGAGGTACTCATCCATAAAATTCCACCAAACTAATCTTCACAATTCGTGCAACGTGCTGTGCATCGTGTCGGTGACGCAGAATCTTATTCCAGTTCTTTACAGTCATCCACGTCGTGTCTACAGCCCGGACACGACGACAAAAATCACACAACCGACACCACCACCATCACCCAATCAAACCCCGCCATCGCCGTTCCGTCACCACCACCTCTTCCTCGCCTTGCCATCACCGGCAAACCCGCACCACAATACCAGCCACCACCACCGTCATCCCACGCCGCCACTACCACCAATTTCCCGACCACCCCGGGAGCCCAACCCGAACTCCCCACCTTCACCATCTCCTTTGCCAATACTTCCGCCGTCGCACTCACGGACTGCCGCGACCACAATCGCAACCATCATCACCATCATCACCCGTGAAATTAGAAGAAAGGGAAAATCCTAACCTGATCGCTTACGCCACCGTGCCACTTGGCATGCTCTACCGCCGTCAGAACCCGGTGTCGTAGCCCAGCTCTCCGCGACCGGAGCGCTCCGCCGCGTTCGGCGCGGCCACTAACCAGAGCCGCTACCACCAGCCGAGTCCGGCCCGAATCCGCCAGCCTTTTTCGCCGACGTGAGCGCTGGCTCGCCCGTCCAGCGCGCCGCCCAACCCCGACGTCGACTACGCCCAATCGCCCAAATTCCAGCCTCATCTCGCGCAGCCGCCTCCGGCGACCGCCGCACCGATGGAACCCTCGCTCCTTCTCCGCCTTTACCTCTCCACGTCGGCCGACCGCGCCCAGCCGCGTCTGCCGCCTCCAAGGCGCCAGACCAGTCCTCTCCTCCACCGTTGTCCTCCCCGCGCCACCATGGTCGCACGGTACCCCGGCCGGAAAGCCCCTAGCTGCTCGCCACCGTCGCGGATCCGTCCGCCCGCCGTGCCGAAGCCGCCTCTAGTAAACCCATCGAACCCTACTTCCCATCTCTCTCTCTTCATTTTCTTTGTGTTTTTCCTATTTCTAATAAGGACAACACATGTGCTGTATTAAGCAATTTATTATTATTGTTTATTATTATTATTGTTTCTTATTATTATTACTATTATTATTATTATTATTATTTTCATCATTATTATTATTATTATCATTATTATTATTATTATCATTTATTATTATTATTATTATTATTATTATTATTATTATTATTATTATTAGTAGTAGTAGTAGTATTATTATTACTGATATTATCATCATCCTTATTATTATTATTATTATTATTATTATTATTATTATTATTATTATTATTTTGTTTTTGTTTGCTAATTAAAAGTGTATAGATTATACTAATGGCAGTATGTATTTAAGAAAAAAGTATATTTTATGTTGGAATTATGGTAATATTGCTAATTAATTAGTATATATATACATTAAATTATCTCTAAATTATATTAATATGTTTAAAATACAGTTTTACAAAAATAGTATATTGATAGAAATTTAAATACTCTTCTAAAATAGTATGTTGATTATAATACTCTTCTAAAATAGTATATTGATTATAATACTCTTCTAAAATAGTATATTGATAGTAATTTAAATACTTTCCTAAAATATTATGGTAGTATTTTACCCATTTAAAATTTGTTTGAACTAAAACAATTTTGGGAATATTTATCTATAAATATTTTTTTATAGCTTTTCTACCTAACGAATAAAATCTATTTTTACAAACTTAAGGTTTAAAAACATGTATTTCTCAAGTATTATAAATTTTGCCAATGTATTTATGTCGTAGATTCCTTTCAATTGTCTTAGCTGATCATGACTAATCGTATCCCTACTTCCTTCCCGACCTTGGATCCCTATCCATCGACCATGTCTATTGGACTATTGGAACATGACAGAACATCGCACCATAGGCGACACACCAGGCAAGATACCTTGCCTTATTTACTGTTTATAATTAGATGTACCTTTATTTATTTATTTACTGCACATTTATTATCTGTTTTCAGTTGGATCCATTACTTGCTATTTTTAGTTCACTTTATTTTGCTTTCAGTTATTTTTCCTTCTTGCCTTTTTGTTTGCATATGGACCTAGTCTTAGCGAACTACCTTCTGTTAGTGACCTTGGGAGGGAGAAGACACTTAAATGTATGGGCTACCCAAATCCAAAAGTCGTAGTAACTGCATACTACGATAGTCGTGTCACGGTGGTCACTAGCCTCGAGCTATGTGGACTGATGGATCACGTGGGCCGCTAGCCTCGAGTTATGCCGGCTGATAGTATTGGTACTTGATATGTGCGTGTTGAGAGTTGTTACCTTGTCCTGGGGGAGTCAGCCTTCACCTGTCCATACATCGAGATGTCTTCTAATTGCCTACTAGAAAGGTTAGGAGACCTTAGCAAATTTCATGTTTCAATCATGGCCTAGAAAAATGTCACATCGCAGAATAGTATGTTACCCCTTGTCCTTGTTTGGTTATAGGGGTAGCCTACTCTTTAGATGATGGGATATTAAGCCGTGTTACGATTTTGACACTTAATTTATCTTTATTTTATGGTGCATTTATATTCAGTTCATATGGCATGTTCTTCCTGTATCTTGTTACGTCCCTCTGAGGACCTGATTATCTCGCCAGGTGTGTGCTCTTGTGATTTCTGCAGGTGCTCTAGCTAAGGCCATGACTTGCGCTCTATTCTTCGAGGATGATTGCACTTTGATCTTCTTCGCTTCGCTCGCCAAACTCTTTCTTTTGTTATGTATTTCTTTTCATAGTTGGTAGTGGATTTATCTTCGCCCAACTACATGTACTAATGACAATTCATAATTGATTATATGATATTCTTTATTCTTTCATTTTGTGCGGATGAGATTAGATTACTCTTGGTTCACTGCATTTTACAGCTTATGTATTCATACGAGGTTTCCATATATTGGAGTATACTTCGTATGTATACAGCTGGCATGGATACATACCTAGTCCTAAGTATTCTGGGACTGGGGTGTTACATAAACGAGCCCGAGCTCAATCAAGTCGTGTAATTCTAAGCTTGAGCTTGGCTCGTTTATTAAACGAGCTCAAAAATAAAGCTTGAGCTCAGCTTATTTACTAAATGAACCAAGCTCAAACGAGCTTTTATCGAGCCGAGCTTCAAGCAGCTCACGAACGGCTTGGCTCATTTGCAGCCATACATGCACCCCTCCCCTCCATATAAAGTCAGCACAATAATTCTTAAGTTTGTTTATTGTATTAGTTGGGACCGGTATAAATCAACAACAAATGACTACTCGGACGAGATGTAGATGTAGTGCCCCGATTTTGTCCACGGAGGGCGCGAGAAAGGAACACTGTCGCTACCGATTTAGTCGAAATCGATAGATCCTGATCGATTGAAGCGGTCGAACGGGAACGATTGAATTAAAATCATTTTTTCGTTATGGAAAGGCTTCTTTGGAATCAAGTCCCATATTCAGCGGGTTGCGCCTCGAGGATAGACTATGGGCTGAGTTGGGAGAGCCCTTCCGTTGCTCTGCTTTTCATGCCACACTTGTTCTTTGGCTTTGGTTTTTGTGAATGCGTTTTCAATGGTTTTCATGGCTTGCATTTTCGAACTTCGCATTTGTATCAAACTCCTTGAATGGCACAATGTTCTAATCAGTTGCTTATGCGATTTTAGGTGATCGCGTAGCGACGTCTAAGTGTGGCCAACCAGTTCCTTGCCTCAAGAAAGACTAAGATGAGTGGCTGACCTCCTTTCCCTCGACCCACTGGTTTCAAATCAAACATGAAACACAAAATGCATGCTTGTTTTCATAGTGTAGAATCAATAAATTGTGGCACAATTCTACACGAACACTTGCTATAAATCTGTGCAAAAATGAAGATTGAATCAATTAACGAATGTTGCTACGATAAGGCGACACATATTGAAAATTGGCTCTCTCAAAGATTTCGTAGACCATGCTTGAATGATTAATTTTCCATCCATCTCTGCCCATGTATCGGTGTCTAATACAAGACCATAGGCGAGTCTCTGAATCACGCTCTCCGTCTTGAGCGCTAATATCCTCCAGTCGCTGCTGGTGCTGTGCATACCTACAATCACAAGCGCCCTAGCCATATAAGAGAAAACAATACGAACAAGCGTCCAAATAATGACACTCCGGGTGGATACCAAGGGCGAAACCCAGGAGCTCGCTGCCACAAATGCAATAACTTTGGACACCATGCAAACAAATGTCATGTCACTAAAAGCGAGTGCTGGTACTGTGGCAAGATAGGCCATCTGCGTGCAAATTGTCTGACTAGAAGGCTGAACCCAATGGTGCCTCAACAGCAGCGACATCGTCCAGGGAACCGGGGTCCAGCACCTCGAGCCCAAAAACCCACACCGTAAAATGGCTAAGACTGTCGCCCCAATGCCCAGGGCCGCATCTATGTCATGACTTAAGATGAGGCATTCTCCTCTAATACAGTTGTGATAGGTACACTGCTTTTTAATGATAAACTTGCTCGTGTACTGTTTGATTCAGGTACTACCCATAGTTTTATAGTGGCATATTTTATTGACGAACACAAATTCTCCATGGCACCGCTAGGCCTTAACCTTAGTGTTAGCACCCCGTCGGGCACATAAATACATGTAAACACTACTTTTAGAGACGGTTGTATATGTATTGGTGGGAGAAAATTGACTCTAGATGCTATAGTTCTAGACCTTAAGGACTACGACATCATTCTGGGGATGGACTGGCTTAGCGCTTGCTCAACCACAATTGACTGCGTAGGAAAGAAGGTCACCTTTCGTCTACCTGGGGAGCCTAAATTCTGCTACTCGTATGGCAAAGCGTCGATAGCCTACATGGTGATCTCGGTAATTTCTACTCGGAGGATGCTACATTCTGGATGCGAAGGCTACTTAGCGTTGTTCGAGACATGCGAGAGGATGGTGCAAATGTGGGTCAAACCGACGTTGTGGCAGAATTCCTAGATATGTTCCCGGACGAGCTATCCGGTATGCCACCCGATCGAAAAATCGAGTTCACTATCGACACCTTCTCCAACACTCGACCGATTTCCAAAGCCTCGTACAGAATGGCCTTTGCAGAATTAAAAGAACTCAAAGTACAGTTACAGGAATTGCTCGACAAAGGGTTTATTCGTCCTAGCGTCTCGCCACAGGGAGCACCTGCACTGTTTGTCGAAAAGAAGGATGGGTTGATGCGGCTCTGTATCGACTATTCAGAATTGAATAAAGCTACCGTCCGAAAAAAATAACCCCTATCCCGCATTGACGATTTGTTCGATCAGCTCCAAGGTGCCACGGTGTTTTCGAAGATTGATCTTCGATCGGGTTACCATCAACTCAAGGTCAAGCCAGAAGACATGCCGAAGTCTGCCTTCCGCACTCGTTATGGCCACTACGAATTCTTGGTAATGTCATTCGTCCTGACAAACACTCCTGCTGCCTTAATGGATCTAATGAACCAGGTGTTCCGTCCGTTCCTCGATAAATTTGTGGTCGTCTTCATAGACGATATCCTCGTCTACTCGAAGGATCGAGCGCAACATGCAGAACATCTGTGGACTGTACTCCAGACCCTCCGAGATAATCAGTTGTTTGCAAAGTGGAGCAAATGTGAGTTCTGGCTGAACAACATGTCATTCCTTGGGCATATTATTTTCGTTGGAGGTATTTCAGTTTATCCGAAGATAGTTGAAGCAGTTGATTGGAAACGGCCCGTATCAGTTAGTAAAATTCGAAGCTTCCTCTGCTTTACGGGATACTATAAACGCATTGTGAAAGACTTTGTGAAGATTGTATTGCCCTTGACTCGCCTCACCCAAAAGGGAGTTATGTTCGTATGGTCAGACGACTGCGAAGCTTCATTCATGGAGCTAAAACAGCGGCTCATTTTGGCCCTGATACTCGCTCTTCCTGAAGGGATTGAGGGATTTCAAATCTTCAGCGATGCGTTTGGCCAGGGCTTGGGGTGTGTGCTCATGCAGCGGGATAAAGTGATATCTTTTGCTTTTCGACAATTGAAGCCGCATGAGGAGAACTATCCCACGCACAACATAGAATTAGCGGCAATTGTGTTCACGTTGAAGCTACTATCTTTATGGCATGGCGTGCAAGATTTATATTAATCATAAGAGCTTCAAGTATCTTTTCACTCAGAAGGAACTGAATTTGCGGCGGAGACGATATCTAAAACTGATTAAACACTACGACTTGTCAATCGACTATACGCCAGGCAAGAAAAACGTTATGGCGGATGCACTGAGTCGAAAATACATAACTTTACTATCCATCAACGGTCGATTGATGAACGACTTGGAAGGAATGTGCATACAACTCCGAGTTTAATTTGTGGGCGTACAGCTGGCGCAACTGCGGCTAGAACCCAGCCTATTGGAAAGATTAAGTATGCTAAGAAGGATGATCCATACTTAGAGAAGATGCAGAAGCTGATATCAACAGGAAAGACGTCTGACTTTGCAGAGGACGAGTTGGAAACATTGTGAGTAAAGGGCCAACTATGTGTCCCGGATAATCCAAACTCAGAAAGGAGATAATGTCGGAAGCGCATTATGCAAAATATTCCTTACATCCTGGCCGCACCAAGATGTATAAGGACCTCCACATTATCTTTTGGTGGTACAATATGAAGTGAGATATGGCACTCTTCGTATCGTAATATATAGCATATTAGCTGGTTAAAGCTGAATACTAGAGACCGGACGGGGAGATGCAGAACCTTGTTATTCTAGAATGGAAATGAGATCATATCAATATGGATTTTGTTATTGGCCTGCCAAATACGCCATGGGGGAATGATTCCGTCTGGATCATCATCGATCGATTAACCAAGTCAGCGCACTTTATTGCCATTAAAGTCACTTGGAGTGTCGATCGCCTTGCTCAGATCTATCTTGATAAAATAGTTCGGATGCACGAGATACCCGTATCCATTGTCTCAGATCAGGATGGACAGTTCGTATCACATTTCTAGAGTAGTTTTTAGTCAGTAATAGGGACCAAGTTGAAGTTTAGCTCAGTTTATCATCCTCAGACCGATGGCCAAACAGAACGGGTGAATCAGATTTTCGAAGACATGTTATGCCTCTGTGCAATCAACTTGAAGTCAAGATGGGACGTTTATCTACCGTAGGTCGAATTTGCATATAACAAGAGCTATCAGTCCAACATCCAAATGGCATCGTACGAAGCTTTATACGGTCAAAAGTGTAGATCAATCGTTTGCTGGGATAAAGTCGAGGAACGGAAGATACTCAGCCCGAAACTGGTGGAGCAGACTGTACAAAAAGTTAAGTTTATACGGGAGAGATTGAAAATACCACAAAGTAGGCAGAAGAGCTACGTCGACACTTACCGACGACCCCTTGAATTTTTGGAAGGCGACTATGTGTTTATGAAAGTAACACCTATGCGAGGAGTCACCATATTTGGAGCTAAGGACAAACTTACTCCAAGATTTGTAGGTCCTTTCGAAGTGTTGAAACAAGTTGTCCCAATAGCTTACCAGATTGTATGACCGCCAGCACTGTCGAATGTGCATGATGTCTTCCACGTCTCTCATTTGCGGAAGTACATACACGATCCGAGCCTGTAGGGCCTAAAAATCAAGTTTTGCCCTGAACATAATAATCAGTGATCAAGTTGCGCCCCAAAGATCAGGTTGCACCACTGATATGAAGCTTAGAGAATAAGCTGCGCCACTGATCAGGTTACGCCTGATATCAGACTACGCCCAGTCTTATTGTGCCAAAATGTACGTGGCGTCTGACACTTAATGGCCATCATTACTTGACAGCACTGACAACTGACACAACAGTTAACGGGGAAAATCTTTTCGAATCCCGTGAATTGTGCCGCTCAAGGAGAGTTGGTAGACAGCTGTCCTGTACACTTCGTAAGTTGCGCCTAGGCACAATCCAGACAAAATTTTTAGTTGTGCCTAGGCGCAATCTGAATGACTTCTGCTCAAAAGTTGCCACGTGTCTAGGCGCGGCTCAATCAGGCGCAGTTGACCGAAGCTCGCGCAACCTAATAAAGTTGAGACAACTTATATTCTAAAGCAAGATGACGTGGCGCACATGCCACTAATCTCTCAAGACGTGTATACTATCCTGTACACGACCACGCGTATCTCAATCACATGATGCCACGCGTCTAAATACAGTTAGTATACGACTTAACAACTGAATGAAAGTTGGCACAATAGGAGGTTGGCATAACCCAATTTGGCGCAATTCAGCCTCGTGCACATCCGAATAACTGCTAAAACTGTTATTTCTTGAACTATATAAATAGAGTTTTCAATCATTATGAAATCATCAGATACATGCGCACAGAGATCAAAAACCCTTGCAAAATTGCTGCTGCATTTTCCAGACGCTACAGTCTTCAAGTTTACATAGTCCAAGGGATAAAGTGATCGTCTTCTGATCAGATTCCTACAGTTGTACTTCCCCAGAATTTATTGTACTTTGTACTATTCTTTCACAAGTTTGGAATAAACTTTTTATTTTTACAAACAAAATGGCGACTCTGCTGGGGACGACTTTTTCCTCCGACGAGAAGGCGACAACTCAATGTGACATTATATCGATTGACAAGACACAGAAGACTCTGGTTGTTCAGGTCAACTAGACAGCCTATGAGGATATGATTAGCACCAAGAGCAACAAACGTACAGCGGCTATCTCCAAGAACAGGACTGTGTGGGCTCCTAAATCTTCCATGGTGACTGTTGCCCAGACGCAACCTGAGTGTTCAGTGGCCAAGACACAATCTATCGCGACGGCTCAGGCACAGCTTGCTTCTGTTGCCCATGTGCAACCTATTCATCCTGTTGCCCACGCGCAGTCTACTACTCTCTTTGCTGCCAAGGCACAACCTGTTCAAGCTATTGTTGAGGTGCATTCTACCTATGTTACTGCCAAGGCACCATCAGTAGCCCGTAGGACTATGGTGCAACCCAAGCAATCAGCACTTCAGGCGCAGTCTGCTACTCTGGCGCAACTCAAGGGAACTAGTCTTTTGGCTATTCCCTCTTCTAATTTTTAAGTTCTGAACTTGGAGAATCAATGTTCTAGTGCTAACACTAGACAGAACAAAGAGAAGAGTCCTTTGACACTTCCTTAATTGGCGCAATCTGTGCCTAAAATGGTCTCACGACAGAACAAAGGGAAAGGCTTCTTAGCTGATCCTTCACAAAATAAAGGAAAGCACCCTTTGGTCTTTTCTCAAACTTCCCTAGTCTATGACTCAGAGGAAGATCTGTCAGATTCTATTCCTTTAAACAGAGGTCCTCGGATCTCTGATATTGGAAAGAATACTGACCAAAGAGGTATCTTACCTACCCCTATGGGGTTTGGTCAAGACCTTCCTACCTTGCAAATTTCAAGATCCAAACAAGGAAAATTGAGGGTATCACAAACAGAGACATCTGGAGCAGAATTTTTATATTTACGTGCTTATCTTAATAGGCGTCAACCAGTATCAACTTTGGCGAAACGTAAGAATCCTATGCCAAAGGCCAATCTATACCAAAAGTCAAAGTTTGAAAAGAAAGACCCAACCACCTATGCTAATGAGTTGAGTATATCTTTGTACACTCAGGGAACTAAACATTTGAAGAATAGGAGACATGTTCCTAACATCATTAAGGAATATGTTCCTCCGACTTCTTCTCGTCCTGTAGTTGTAACTGATTTGCGGCAACGTCTCACACAAAGACGGGAAATTACAGGGATGACTCCCTCACCTCCAAATCGCGCTTCAAATCACCACTGCCTTCATGAAGTCGTCATCAACTGTTGTTGCCAATCGGCTCGACGATCTGTCTTCGATCGTCTGAACTATGCTTCAACTCATGAACATATAATAGAAGACGAAGATGAGCTATTATATGCTTCTCTCAACATGACTTCTCAAGGCACTAGGGTGGAAAACGTCCAAGACATAATGCATCCCGTAATCCTAGTCAGCAAAACTTAGATCGGATCCATGCATCCAATGAAGGTGTCTTTCAATACACTAGATCGAGGAATCGACATTTGAACCAAGGTGTCTTTAATCAAGAAGATCTCCCCATTGCTCATGTAGGAGAAGACTCTTTCTCAGAGTTTGATGCAGATAGTGAAAGTTCTGAACAAACTATCTCATCAATAGCAGCAAGAGAAGTGACGGCATATACCGTTACGGAAGTTCAAGATGCCTATACTTCAACCAGTCAAGAGCAACGAATTATTGCATTGGAGGACAAATTGAAGACCATGGCAGAGATGGTCGCAAGCAAGCATACTATAATCGTGGCTCAACATACAGTGCCACCGATTGTAAACCCAGCTACAAATCCAGAGCTTATAGCATCTTCCGTACCTGCTAGTCTGGGGGTACCAACTCCTCAGGTCGCTTCCGTGCCAATTTAAGCTGATCCCAGTCAGTCTGGTGCTGGTGGTGGTAATTACCACGCTGTTCCTCCTCATAACACTTCTAACCAGCCTACCAATTCCCAAACATCAGGAGATGCTAATGAAGCTGTGAAACTCTTACGTACTCAGTTTGAGGCCTTCAAGCAGAAAGATGGCCTATAAAGACTGGGTATAAAGCAACCATATCCTACAGAGTGGAAGGAGGTTCCATTTCCTCCTAAATATAAGCTTCCAACAATCATGCTGTTTGATGGCAGCAATTCTCCAAGTCAGTACATCAATCATTTTGAAGTGATAACTGATCAATTACAGCCAAATGATGCTCTCCTTACCAGAGTGTTCGTCGGTTGTTTAGCTGCCACAGCATACGACTGGTATCGTAGCCTGCCTGATGGCTGCATCACTTCTTTTGCTGGTTTCAAGCAAATATTCTTGGAACAATTCTACGAAGGAGTCAACGACATGACGATGTCTGCCCTCATTAAGATTAAATAGAGGCATAATGAATCCACAGAGAGTTTCATTGAAAGATTCCGCCGAGAGGCACTCAAAATGCCTTTAGGAACTCCATCTGCAGTAACAATAGACACTCAAATCAAACTTGTTGTCTATTATCAGTATGTGGATAGGATCTACACAATTCTAGGATTGGCCTTCTTTCATTGTCAATGCCAAAGCAGCCGAGGTCAGTGCCAAAAAGTTCAAGCAGTTAGGAGTCCAAATGACTCATCCTAACCAAGATGAACATTCTACACCCGGGGGTAGTAATCGTCAGAATAACCGCAAGAGTAAAGATACATTAGCCATTAATCTTAAAGGCAAGGAGTCTTTGGCTGTCAATGTCACTCAGACGGCATCCACTCCATCAACACCACCACAAAAATTGACTCATCCAAAAGAAGAGTATTCTTTTGATGAAGATGATACTTTAAGCATCTTCAATTGCTTGATCAAAAGCAATATGCTTCAGCTTCCAGAGGCAAAACAGCCAGAAAAGTGGGTAAAACTGATCACCCTAAATACTGTGTTTATCATAGATTTATAGGGCATCCGACCAGAGCATGATATGTGCTCAAGGGAAAAATCCAAGAGTTGGTCAACTCTGGAGCAATTACTCTGCAACAAGACGAGAAAACGGTGACTGTTAATGTAGTTTCTCTACAATTCGGTGATTTTCCATCGCAACTTGTGCAAGATGGTGTTGTCCCCATTCCAAGGACTACTCTTGAGATCGTGAATCTCCCACCTCCTCAAAATAAAGGTCTTGTTCCGCTGTCAACTGACAGAGGAGAGATTATGTGGATTCACCCAGATCTGGTAGCAAAATTTGAAACGCCTTCCTCTTCTAAGCAAAAGAAGCATTCCAGATCTAAACCCAAGAACTGTAACATGGTATCCTTTAAACCAGTAACAGAAGAAGAAATTCTAATGGGCACTAGATCAGGGAAACCCTATCTTCGGGAGTATTCCGAAAATTAAGAGAACCCTACTCCATCTCCTGATGTTCCTCCTTTATCATCTTCTCCTGGCGAGAATATACCATCCACATCCTTGCCGGTGGTCGAACCAACTCCTCCTAAACCAATAGTAGCCGACAAGAGGAAATAACCTGTCCGCTTTGATAAAGCATTGAAGAAGTCCTCATCTCTCGGACTTGAGAAGCCATATAATTTTGACATATTGGCTCAATTAGCCAATACTCCAGCAAGATTGTCAATCTTTGAACTCTTGCGTCTCTCAAAAGAGACCCAAGAGACGTTAAGTGAAGCCTTGATGCAGGCTGACGCTTGTCTTACTTTTCTCAAAAAGCCAAAAAATAAGCCAATTAGTTGTGCACACTGTCATAGTATATTTGAGCTAATGCCCAATATTACCTTTACACAAGATGACATGTTATTAGAAGACAACCGTCATGATCGTCCTCTCTATTTCACAGGGTATGTAGATACCATAAAAGTTGATCGTATTCTGATTGACCCAGGGTCCGCACTTAGCATCATGCCGAAGTCTTTGCTGGATGCTTCGAAGATCCCAGTGCATAACCTTTCCACAACTATCACTACCATCCTGGGGTTCAATCAAGGAAAAAGTGAACTTTTGGGAAAGATACGCCTAAAACTTCAAATTGGCAATCTTCGTACAAAGGTAACTTTCTATGTTATTGACAAACATGGCTCATACAACGCTTTGTTGGAAAGACCATTCCTCCATGAACACAATATTGTACCCTCTACGCTCTACCAATGTTTCAAATATATGGATGGCAATGGAGGAGTCCAAAAAGAGGTTGCAGATCTGAATCCTTTCAAAGGGGTTGAAGCATACTGCAACGATTCTCGCATGTACAAGGAAGAATTCATGAAGGTAGTACTAGCAATGGACACAGATGAAGAACAGAAGAGTGTACCAAATGATACTCTGGTGATTCCTGTCAAAGGACGTACCTTGTGTCCTCAGTCTTCCAAACCACTGACTATCTATCTTCCTTCCCATGAAAAGCAGCCTAAGGGTGATAGTCAGGAACAAAGAGAGCTCACCTCTTCTGAGCTGCTTGTAATCGACCTTCGTCGTAAGAAGCTTCATCCTCCTTCTCGTTCTTCTTCTCCCCCTCTTGTCATCAATCTGACTAAGCCAGCTAAGGCTAAAGTTCCAGTTGTAAATGATGGTGTAAAAATCAATAAAGCATCTCCTTTGCAGTATACTGATGTCTTTTACTATACTCAGTGTTATTTGGATATGCTAGATAACTTTAAACCACTTATAATAGAAGTCGTATCATCTCTGCGAAATATGGTATCATTGGATTCAATACAAGAGTCGTACTTCTTAGTATCATCTCGAAAAAAGATGAAAAGCCTATATTCTTCAACAAAAGAGAGGAACCAAAAATTGTGCTCTATAATGATAATAGAGATGATATAAGAAGGCTACAATTACGTCGCTATAGTCCACAATCCAAAGCCATCATCCGTAAAATGGGCTATGATTTCAAAACAGGCCTCAACAATGGTAAAGGAAGGCGGACTCCCCTTCTTATTGTTGTTCCAAAAGGAAAATCACAACAATACCACAGTAAATCGAAGCGGGACTTAGGTTATGCTTCACCTCTCCCAACTCCAGAACCTTCTGAATCTGATGAAGAAGAACGATCTAACTCTTCTGATTCTATTTCATAGGATTCTGACACCAGCATTGGTCATGTTAATAGGGTGATGGTATCTTCTAACATGGTGTCTGCCGAATTCTCAAAAGAAGATGAAGATGACATTAAAGAAGCTCCTGAAGTGGACCCTTGGGCACAAAAGATGGACAATTAGTGGGAACTTCATTTCGAACAACGAGAACCACCTACTGAAGATCAACTTGTCCAAATCGATATTGGAGAGATCAGGAGGGTGTGTCACGACCAATTTTTGTTAGCAAAAATCTCCCAGAGGATGATAAACAAGAGTTAATTCATCTTATTCGTGAATATATTGATGTCTTCATCTGGAGTTACGAAGATATGCCGGGATTAGATCCTCAAATTGTAACTCGCAAGCTTAATATTCTGCTGAATGCCAAGCCGGTCAAACAACAATAACGGAGATTCAAGCCTGAAATAATGGATGCAATTGATGATGAAGTCAAAAAGCTTATAGCTTGCGGTTTTATCAGAGAAGAACAACATCCTGACTGGGTAGCCAATGTTGTACCAGTTCTGAAGAAGACCGGAAAGATTCGAGTTTGCATAGACTTTAGGGATCTCAATGATGCTTGCCCTAAAGACGAGTTCCCTCTCCCAATTACTGATGTCATGATCGATAATACATGTGGATTCAAACAAATTTCTTTCATGGAAGGGTTTTCTGGATACAATCAAATCCGGATGAATCCTGAAGATGAGAAACATACTTTATTTCGTACTCCTCGGGGTGTGTACTATTATACGGTCATGCCGTTTGGTCTTAAGAATGCAGGTGCAACTTACCAGCGGGCTATGAGTACTATTTTTTGCGATCATCTGTGAAAGACTGTCGAATGCTATGTTGACGATATTGCTGTCAAAAGTCATCTCAAAGAAGATCACATTCAAGATTTAAGAACTATCTTCAATCTAATGTGTCAGCATCAACTCAAAATGAACCCCACTACGTCTTTCTTGGGTGTCTCTAGTGGTAAGTTTCTTGGCCACGTCATTACCTCTAAGGTTATACACGTTGATCCCGAGAAGATCAAAGCCATTCAAGAGATGCGTCCTCCACGCAACCTAAAAGAGCTACGAGGATTCCAAGGTCGACTTGCGTACATCAGGCGGTTCATTTCGAATTTATCTGGACGTTGCAGACTATTTACTCAATTAATGAAGAAAGGTGTATCTTTCGTTTGGACGAAAGAATGTCAACGAGCATTTGACGACATAAAGCGGTATTTAATGAGTCCATCGGTTCTTGTACCACCGATCTCGGGAATACCCTTCTTAATGTATGTCCGGGCAATGGATCATTCATTGGGAGCTTTACTGGCTCAAAAGAACAAGGAAGGTCATAAAGAAGCCATCTACTATCTTAGCCGAACGATGATTTGAGCTGAACATCGTTATAGCCCGGTAGAGAAGGAATGTTTAGCCTTAATGTTTGCTGTTCAGAAGACAAGACATTACATTATAGGCCAAACTATTCATGTCATATCCCGAGTCAATCCTCTTCGAGTCTTAATGAAGAAGCCAAGTACACTAAATTCTAGGCTTGCCACATGGGCCATATTATTAGCACAATATGATATGGTTTATGTTCCTCAAAAGTCTGTGAAAGGCCAAGCACTTGCTGACTTTTTAGCAGCTCATCCTATCCCTGAGACATCTAAACTCTATGATGAGATTCCGGACGAAACATTAGAATCAAATATGATTTCAGAA
Organism: Iris pallida; assembly: GCA_029216955.1. NCBI lineage: Eukaryota > Viridiplantae > Streptophyta > Magnoliopsida > Asparagales > Iridaceae > Iris > Iris pallida. The sequence goes on from JANAVB010043019.1 coordinate 1,553,642, forward strand.
GAATTTCCTACCTGGAGGTTGTTCTTTGATGGAGCTTCTAGAATTGGACCTGGAGGTACCCTTGTGGCTGGAGTGGAAATTGTTCTCGTTTCAACCGTTGGATTAGCTATTCAAAGGGCCTATTCTTTAGATGAATCATGCTCTAACAATGTGGCAGAAAACAATGCCTTGCTCATTGGACTCCAATTAGCCAAACAATTGGATATCGAATATCTCAAAGTATATGGCGACTCTAAGCTGATTGTTAATCAGGTTAGAGACATATATGAAGTCCAACATGGAGATTTAGTACCATACCATGAAGCAGCAACCAGGATAGCTTCTTCGTTCAAAGGATTCTTCATCGAACACGTACATCGGGTATGCAATACAGAAGCTGATGCCTTAGCTAACCTAGCCGCGGTATTGGCAGTACCAGTCAAAAGACAACAGATGGTTGTTATCTCTAATAGAGAACTATTTTGTGTCAAAAACAACCACAACATTGAATTCAGCAACCTAACTGAGGTCAATGATATTAGCAAGGATTGGAGAGCACATTTTATTAATTTTGTAGTGCATGATATCTTGCCAGAAGATCCTAAAGAAGCTACAAGTATCCGTCGTCGATCGCTTCGATTCTATTATAATCATACTACTAAAACACTCCATTGAATAACTTTTGATGGATTGCTTTTAAGATGTCTCACTGGTGATGAAGCAAAACAGATATTACGTGAAGCTCATGATGGTGTTTATGGAGCACATCAGCCTGGTCCTAAACTACAAGATCGTATTCGACGTATGGGCTACTACAGGCCCTCTATGGTATCAGATGCTATTGACTATGGAAGGAAATGTCGTGCATGTCAGATTCATGCAGATTTTATTCACCAACCATCGGAATTTCTTCATCCGACTGCTGCCTCATGGCCTTTCGAAGCTTGGGGCATGGATATAATTGGCCCTATCAATCCTCCTTCATCTAAAGGGCATCGGTTTATTTTAGCTATAACTGATTATTTCTCCAAGTGGGCAGAAGCTATACCGTTGGCTGAAGTTAAAACTAGTAGTGTCATCAACTTCATCAAACATCATGTGATATATAGGTTTGGTGTCCCTCGTCGAATCATCCATGATAATGGACCGCAATTTATCAGCCAAAAGTTTAATAGGTTCTGTGATGACAACAGAATCAATAATGTTGCCTCGACAGCCTATAATCCTGCGGCTAATGGGTTGGTTGAAGTATTCAATAAGACATTAGCAAACTCCTCAAAAAGTTTTCTCTATCAACAAACGTAATTAGAGTGATAAACTTGGAGAATGTCTATGGGCATATCGTACTACTGTCTGTAATCCTACAGGTTGCACACCTTCTTCTCTAGTATATGGGTGTGAAGCTGTTCTGCCTTTGAAAATTCAAATTCCATCATTGAGGATCGCTATTGCTAACAAACTTACTACAGAAAACAATAATCGTCTTCAGCTTCAAAAGTTGGAGGCGCTCGACGAGAAAAGGTTACTGGCTCAATAGCATACTAAACTTTATCAAGCCCAGATCTCAAAAGCTTTCAATCGCAAAGTCAGAGTACGGACATTTCAAGAAGGCGAGTTGGTTCTTACAGTCAGACATCCTATGACTATGACACATATGAGCAAAGGCAAGTTCAAGGCAAAGTAGGAAGGGCTGTATGTGGTAAATAAAGTCTTCTCCAATGGAGCCTATCAATTAACAGATATGGATGGCAGAGTTGCTATGATGCCTATCAATGGCAAGTTTCTTAAGAAATATTATGTATAAAGACAAAATGTACTTTATCTCAGAAACATGATGTAAATAAAAGTTTATTTTTGGAATTACATAAATATTAAGGACGGGGAGGAGGCCCTGATCCTTCATGACTAAATACATAGTTTGCCAACAGTTCAAACATCTCATTGTCTGAAATCATGAGAAACTTGCGGGCAGCCATCCTTAATGCTTCTTCTTCGACAGTCTTCCCAGGTTCCACTAACTTGGAGATCAAATCCTGTCCTGGTGCGGGAGGAACAGTTGAGCCTTCGCCCCTTTCTTTTCGAGAAGGCACGGGAGGCTCAGTAGGGGGCATCTCGGTTTCTTCTTTGATCGTCGGAGCAAGTAAATTTTTGGAAGACATTTTTGTACAGAAGGGAAAGAGATTGTCAATATCTACAAAAGTTTTGCTCTATTTATAGGCAAAACAAATAGATAATCAGCCTCGAGAACTGATGCAACTTTTGGAAAGAAGCGCAACTGTTCGTTCATTTATAACTGTTCATTCATTTATAACTGACCATTCATTGTCCTTTCTCTGAAACTGACATGACTATTCACTCTTTATTCTTTTTTTCGAGAATTTGAACGACCATTCATTCATTCAATATCTCTCCCTTAAAAAAATCGAAGTGACTGATTACTCATTCATTTATCATAATGAGAACCCATGTCTCTGGATTCCAAAATAGCCATGTCAAACAACTTGCCACATTCGCATTCTATCTGCATTCTGTTATCTATGTCAGCATATCAAAATTGAATTATAAAAAGGAGAATAATGAGACAATCATTTCTTTATTCCTTCTTTAAAAAGCATAGATACATCTTGATCAAAATCTATTACATCTCTGATTTTTATTCTAATGAAGGTCTATTACATCTTTGGATCTTTCTATTTGATAATGAAGGTCTATTACATCTTTGGATCTTCCCATTTGATAATGAAGGTCTATTACATCTTTGGATCTTCTTATTTGTTGGTGGCAATTCCTTGTCGTCTCGACCTGAAGCAACGAGTCAGACAATAGAATCAACTCTTGTCTTCTCTCTCAAAAAAACGAGAGGAGAACCCCAGAGTGCAGCAGCCCAAAGATGAGCTGCTGTCAATTCAACTGGTGGAGAAAAGACGACCCGTCAGGAGAACTAGGAATGAAATCACCATTGTGATACAATTTCTAGTTCTGCGTCTCCACCATCCAACTCTCATGTATAAAGGCTCTTCCTACCATCTGAGAAAGACCCTTCTTGAATATGAAGAGTCCTGAGCTATCTGATGTGAGTATCAGAAGAATGCCCTCTGCATCATCCAAGTCACCAATGCCAGTCCTGAAGAAGCTTGCAACCGAACTTCTATAAATATGAACAAAGAAAGAAAAGTCAGACCTATCAAAATTGTGCACGCATCAACAGTGTGCGCCGACTAACAGAAGCGCATATCAGCAATGTGCACCTATTCTCAGAAGCTCAGAAGCACATCAGCAATGTGCGCCTATTCTCAGAAGCTCAGACGCATCAACAAGTGTGTGCCTATTCTCAGAAACACAGGCGCATCTCAACAATATGCGCTGATAAACCGGCACGTGTCAAAACAGCATACTGATCAACAGGCACATATCAGTAGTGCGCGTCTCTGATTAAAGCTAAGCACTGGACCATAGTTCGCGTCTATTATCAAAAATAGTTAGTGCATATTAACGAAGTCTACAATATACAGATCAGTATTTATCTTCAAAAGTGGCACAAAAGAGAAAAATATATATACTATTGATCCTTTGTTGAGACTTACCAATTTCTGAAGGCACAGTAGCATCAGGACAAAGTGGCGCAAGTGAACTTACAAATAGTAAAACCTTGTGTGAAATTATTTATTTTGAGAAAGTATGAATGGCTCTTTCGTTTCTGATGTCCTTTTAAAGGGGTTAAAGATGAAACAGGCGCGTCATTCTAGGAGCTATTTTTGGAAAAGAACTAAACAATAGGTGATGGAAACCATGTGATGACTGCCATGTGTCCCTCAATGAAACATTAAGCATTTGAATCAGCTGAAGGAACGCATCTACGTGCACTATTTGAAATCACAGCCATACAATGTATCAGAAATTTTAGATTTCATAAAAGTTGGGTGGACCCCTACAGACAAGGACACAAAAAAGAGAATAAAAGTTGTTATACAAAAAACATTATTCCTTTTTCTTGTCTTCATCGGCCTGACGAAGAGCAGCGTCCAGTTCTTGCATGTTGCGGATTCCCGAACGACGTATTAGATTGAGGAATCCCTCCGAATCACCGCACTCTTCAGAGGATGGCCTACCACTCGAGCGATTAAAGACAGTTGGGGTTAACCCTAAGCAGTCTAGAAAGTTCGTCGTCCTCAGTGTCGGGTCAGCCTCTAGCAAATAAGTCGAAGGCATGACGTCGGGTTTCGCTACAAGAGACATGATGTTGGTGACAGCATTGTCCTCTGTCTCCTTCTTGGAGGCCATTGAAGAACAGGAGTGAAAAATAAAGCATAAAGATCAACTACTACATATATATCACTAAATTGACTCTTCATATTCCTCATGGGAAACCAAAAATCATCAATGAAACTCGAAAAGACGAAGAGGAAGTTTTGTGTTTTCGAGAAAGAGATTTAAATATGATGACCGGTTGTTGACTGGCGCAACTTGACTCAGTCAAATTTTCTAAAATTCAAAGTATTTCAAAACTTTGAAACATTTTTTAAGTTTTAAAAACATTGAAGGGGGTCTTGTAGGGCCTAAAAATCAAGTTGCGCCCTGAACATACTAATCAGTGATCAAGTTGCGCCCCAAAGATCATGTTGCACCACTGATATGAAGCTTAGAGAACAAGCTGCACCACTGATCAGGTTGCACCTGATATCAGACTGCGCCCACTCTTATTGTGCCAAAATCTACGTGGCATCTGACAGTTAATGGCCATGATTACCTGACAACACTGACAACTGACACCACAGTGAACGAGGAAAATCTTTTCGAATCCCGTGAATTGTGCCGCTCAAGGAGAGTTAGTAGACAGCTGTCATGTACACTTCGTAAGTTGCAGCCTAGGCACAATCCAGACAAAATCTTTAGTTGCGTCTAGGCGCAATCTGAATGACTTCTGCTCAAAAGTTGCCACATATCTAGGCGCGGCTCAATCAGGCACAGTTGACCAAAGATCGTGTAACCTAATGAAGTTGAGACAACTTACATTCTAAAGCAGGATGACGTGGCGCATATGCCACTAATCTCTCAAGACGTGTCTACTATCCTGTACACTACCATGCGTATCTCAATCACATGATACCACGCGTCTAAATACAGTTAGTACACGACTTAACAACTGAATGAAAGTTGGCACAACAGGAGGTTGGCGCAACCTAATTTGGCACAATCCAGCCTCGCGCACATCAGAATAACTGCTAAAATAGTTATTTCTTGAACTCTATAAATAGAGTTTCTAATCATTATGAAATCATCAGATACATACGCACAGAGATCAAGAACTCTTGCAAAATTGCCGCTGCATTCTCTAGAGGCTACAGTCTTCAAGTTCACATAGTCCAAGGGATAAAGTGATCGTCTTCTGATCAGATTTCTATAGTTGTACTTTTCTAAAATTTATTGTACTTTGTACTATTCTTTCACAAGTTTGGAATAAACTTTTTGTTTTTGCAAACAAAGCCATGCGGTAGATTTTGGTCAGTTGAATCTGAAGGCAGACTTATCGTATGTAGAAGAGCCTGTACAAAACTTAGAACGCAAGGATAAACTGCTTCAAAATCGTGCTATCCCTCTCGTTCGCGTGCTCTGGAAGAACCATGCGGTCGAGGAGTCGACCTGGCAACTTCAGTACGAGATGAGGGAAAAGTTTCCTTCTCTATTTTCCTAGAGGTAGGTTCCCTTCTTAAGTTTCAAGGACAAAATTTTTTCTTCATTTATTATGATGTAATGCCCCGTCCCTATATCGTATCCCATTTTTGTCCATGTGGTGCACGAGAAAAGAGCACTATCGCTATCGATTCAGTCATAACCGATAGATCAGGATCGATTGAAGCGGTCGAACGGGAATGATTGAATTAAGATCCTTTTCTCATCATGGAAAGGCTTCTTCGGAATCAAGTCCTATATTCAGCGGGTTGCATCTCGAGGATAGACTTTCCAGCTGAGTCAGGAGAGACCTCCCGTTGCTCTGCTTTTCATGCCCACATGTTCTTTGGCTTTGGTTTTCGTGAATGCATTTTTGATGGTTTTTATGGCTTACGTTTTTGAACTTCACGTTCGTATCGAACTCCTTGAATGGCACAGTATTCTAATCAGTTGATTATACGATTTCAGGAGATCGCATAGGCGACGTATAAGCGTGGCCAACCAGTTTCTTGCCTCAAGAAAGACTAATGTGAGTGGCTGACCTCTTTTTCTTTGACCCTATGGTTTCAAATCAAACATAAAACGTAAAATGCATGCATGTATTCATAGTGTAGAATCAATAAACTGTGGCACGATTCTTCATGAACATTTGCTATAAATCTGTGCAAAACAAATATTGAATCAATTAACAAATGTTGCAAAGATAAAGCGGCACACATTAAAAACTGGCTAACTATCAAACATTTCGTAGACCATGCTTGAATGATTAATTTTATTCTAGCACGGTCATGGACAACTTGTGCATAAGGTTTCGCTTCCTCGAACGGCAACCCGATGCTACGGGACTGTTTTAGCCTAGGAGGAATGCAAGGTAGTTGTGCTGGATGCTAGCACGGGTCATTCGGAACTTTCAGCGGGGATAGCTACCCGCACTGAAAGGCTCCCCGACTTGACCAAGCTATACGTCCAAGATGGCTCGAATTTCCAGTGACCCCCACTTGTACACTGTTAATAAGCTTTTGTTATAAATCTAATAGGGAAGGAACATGGTAAGTTACGCTACAACGGTATGCTCTGCCGTGGGTAAGATTTATCGTAGTTATGTTATGTTGCCTATCGAATGCTTGCCTCTTAACATGTTAACAAGCTAATTAGTCAGGATGGTTAAAAAGATCACCAATTAGCTAACATATTTTATAAAACTGCTTGAACAAATGAGAGATTAGGTTTTAAATTAGCCATTCACCAGTACATGTGATTGTACTGACCCTCGCTCTCTGCAAGTGCTACTAATCAGGAGGAACGTGCTAACTAGCCTAGGGCGACGTTCGTGTTTTGAAGCTTCGACCGTGCGTCGAAGACTCTCGCCGTACAACTTTTGAAGACTCTCTGCAAATATTCCAAGAATATGTCTCGACTTTCTCCCATCCTATGTGGCTAGAATACGTTTGCTATAAATAGAGGGGTGTAATGTATGAAACGACTATCTCATCGGCGTTCATTTTGTGATCGAGTTATGTTGTAAGCCCACGCGGCTTGATTGTAATAGTCTTGTAAAATGATGTCTATTGTCAATAAAATACAAAATTTCTCTGTCTCAATGTGTTGCTTTAATTTCTCTGTATACTCTCCTAGATATTGTGTTTCGGATAACCTTATGACTATGCCTTGTGCGATCGCAACCTAGGTTCGCACGACATCACGCTCGGGGACGACTATCGATTCTTCGGAATCGGGGTGTGACAGTAGACGTCCCCAAATAATAAAAGTTGGGCTTGCCATCCCTCTAAAATATTGTGCACATAATCAACCATCCCTTTATAATCAGATCTCTTTTATAGTTTACCGATAGAGGTATACCAAGATATCAAACATGTAGTTCTCCTATGTCAATTTGGAAAAAAGGTTGTCGGAGAGCTTGTTTTGGAAAGTCCTATCGAAATAAACTTTGCTCTTGTCCTTATTAGGTTAGAGTTCGGACCATCTACCAAATTCAGTCATGATTTTCATTAGAGCATTGATGCTCCTACTCCTGTGAAATGGTTAATATGAGTAGATCATCAGCATAAATAAGGTGAGACACATGAGTAATGCATAGGAATAAAGGGATTAACTGCCTTCGATGAGTTGCCAGGTCCATAAGACAAGTAAATAACTATCTATCATTATGGTGAATAGATATGGGGACAAAGGATTGCGTTATCTCAGCCCATGATTACTGTCAAAGAATCCATATAGTTGACCTTTTCACAAGAATAGAGAATGATGGGGATGCGATGCATTCCTTAACTCTGTCCACCTACCAATTGTTGAAACCCATGCTTAACAAGACTTGGCAAACAAATTCTCTAACTTCGTAACAACCTTTCCGTACGTCGAGCTTAATGCAGGATTTTTTCCCTCCACTTTTGTTGAATTCTCTCACCATTTCATGAGCTAGTAGACAATTCTCTACAACCGACCTACCCTTTATGAATGTCATCTGGTTAACCAAGATGAGGCCCTGCATGAAAGTATGCATCTTGCAACACATAAGGTAGGTGATAATTGTTTAGAAGAAGTTACAACAAGAGATTGGCTGGAAGTCATCTAGTGAGGAGGTTCCTTCCTTCTTCGGTATTAATGTAAGGAATATACGATTAAGCTCCTTCAGAAAACGAAATTAAATAAATAATGGATCATATTAAGCACTTGAAATTTGATATTGTCCTAGTGTTTTTGTTAGAATCCAATAAAGCCATCAGGGCCATGGGCCTTGTTAGGATACACTCCTTTAATAATTGATTAATCTACTCCATGGTGATAGGATTATGAAGGAGAAGCCTTCCCTCATTTGTCACTACTCTTTTGCATATAAGGTTAGGGAAGGAAACCTCATAGCACGTTTGATTGTGTAGGTTCTTGTAGAAACTAACTACATCATTATGAATGTTATAATCTTTTGTTAGCACCTTGCCCTCTACATCGATGAGTCTAGTAATGGTTTTTCTATGCTGACGAGTACGAATAGTAGCTCTAGAAGAACTTAGAGCTGCGATCACCATCCTTCAGCCATGAGCATTTGGATCTCTGTAGTAGTTACAATTCCTCTTGGAATCCGAGTTTCTGAATTGTTTCATGGGTCATTAGTTCCCTAGCAGCCAACCTGGTGTGTTGTGATTGATCTTGAAGTTCTCACAGAAGTCTTTCCCTTTACTAGAGTTGAGGAGAAGGGCAAGTCTTGTTCCAGAGTTTGAGTTTCTTCTTCACAATTTTAAGTCTGCACTAAACAGAATTGCATATTATCTTCCTTCAATGGGGACTGTATTTTTCGGTTTTGGACAGAAAATCGAACCAAATAAGAGATTCGATTTGGTTTAGAAAAATTTCGTACGATTTCAGTTTTGAAAATATTAAAAAAATTACTCAGTTTCGGTTTTGGGTTTCGATTTCTGTCAAAAACCGAAAATCGAATAAGACTATACAATTATATAGATATCCACGATTATATGCATATTCTAAAATTGAAACGTGATATTTTGAAAACAACAATTCTATGTATGTGTTTTGAAGCTCAATATTGATAATTTGATAACTAGTCCAATTTTCGGCATAACTTTAAAATACAACAAATGTGTGTATAAAAATTATATTTTTAATATAATTTAACAACGATCCCAACTTTATATGCAGTTCATTAAACAATAGAAATATCCCAATTAAATAAACCGAATAAATCGAATAAACCAAATAGTTTATTCGATTCGGTTTCTATTTTGGATAATTTCAGTTCGGTTTCAGTTTTAGATTTTAGATTTTGGTTTATTCGGTTTTGACTATTTCGATTGAAACCGAATAAACCAAACGCTCACCCCTAACTCCAAGACCATAAATGCCTAGTGTGTGCAAGAAAACTTAGTCCAGAACGAAGAAGAACACAACTTTGGAAGTCATGCAGGATAAGGTAAGTAACTTGTTTCCCACCAATTTTCTCATATGCATAGAAGATGACATTAAAATCACCAACGACAACGTAGGCATCAAATCACCTATTCACCATAATTATATCCCATCATAACTAAAATCTTTTCATGCGGTTGTTGTGCCTATACACACAGGGTCAACCCAAGGGATTGCGTTGTCCTATCTGGAGCTAGTTTTAGTTGCCCCTTGATCTTTATTGTGGGTCGATCATGGAGGGTCACCAACGACCGTGCCTCTATTGGGGTCATGTTGAGCCTGGGGGTTGCCCTATCTAGAGGGTGTTGCCCAAGTCCGAAGTCTGTATGGCTTACCCATGGGTCGTTCCTGCATACACAGCACCTACAAAAAGTTGCAAACCCCCTATGTTAGTGAAATCAATTACCACCAATTGTTTGGAATAGAATCTTACATGACCTGCCCACACACACGTTGTTATTCCCGAAATAGATCGTTAGATAGAAATCTCGATCTTTTAGAGAGAGAGGTGAATACTCATTCTCTTTGTGAGAAACGGAGTTGATGAAGACAACTTTGCTGGGATGATTAAGATCACCGTTGCTCAATGTAAGATTTGTCTTATTGTGATCTGCTCATAGGAACCAGCGAGTTCGAAAGAACTTCTGGAACGCTCGCTGTCACCTCCTTTCTCGAACACGAAGAACCCCAATGGACTCCAATGGCAGCGACGACGCAGATCTTTTCGTCTCTTAATTTTAGTGTAAGTCCTCAATGAAGGCACGAAGAGAGTATTTATATTCCTAATCCTAATCCAGGCCGTAACTGATTACGGAAAGATAGGAGCAAATAATGGAAAGATTTGAATGAATTAAATTAAAATCCCATAAAAGATGGATCTGATTAATTGAACCAATCATTCCTTAACAACTCAAATCTTCCAATTAGCCACATCATGAGCCACTTGTGCCCCTTAGCCCACTCAGCCCGTCAGCTTGCGTGCCTACGTGTAGCTGTGTAACAGTACAGACACGCAGTCCTGCAAGCGTGCAGCAGCGTCATAGCCCTCGTGCCTGTGCGTAGCTGAACAGCAGCATAAATGTGCAGCCTCATAAGCGCGTAGCTGCGCAGCCCCGTAGCTTTTGTGCAGCCGCTACGTGCACCTACGCAGCCCCTGCAGAAGCACCTACACATGCGACTCGCACAGAAGACGAGCGTACGAGCGCATCAACTGCACACAAGGCGCCATGCGCTGATGCTGACGTGCTAAGTGCAAAGTGTGCCAACAAAGAGCCACTTTGCGCCCTTGAGCCCAAGTCTGAGCCTGAGCCCGAGTCGCTAAGCCCCTTTGGGGCTTAGCTCTATTAGGAATTAAATCCATGAGCATGACAAAAAGCATTATTGCTTCTTTGTTGGGTTAGCCTTCTTTCCACTAGAAAAATACCTCCATATGGCACCCATGTGCCTTTCCACACCTCATGTGATCCCTCAACACAAGCAAAACTTTATATAGAGATACAATCCATTTGGCCTAGGCAATATGGGACTATTTTTCTTATTTCTAAAGCAAAAACACCAACAATAGGCAAAAACACCAATAGTCTCCCATATATCTCTATATATGGGTTGAGCGTTCATTCCCCACATTGACTATCCATCATGCATTAGGATAGATATCGCTATGACTTGAATCTTTCCTCATGGGTTAAATAATAGCATGATATAAGGTCTTGTGCCAGCCTGGTTTCAGTATATGTATCTTGGGTGTCTACAAGATTTCCCTCAAGAGACAGCCTACATCTCTATTCATACACTATAGGTGAGTTCCTTTAAAGAGACTTTGGCATGAAGCCTTTTGCTTCCTTGTGGTGCTACGTCGCTATGACATAGCCCAAAGCTGAGGTATTGCCTCATGTGGTGTCATACCACCTGTAGGATGAGGCCCAACCTCTTTGTAGTACCAAACTATCATGCATGAAGCCTTTTGCTTCCTTGCTGTATTACGTCATCGTGATATGGCTTGCAAAGCTGAGGCACTCTCTTATGTGGTGTCACCCGCTATAACATGAGGCCCAGCCTCTTCGTAGTGCTGCCTACCACTCTTCATTCATTATACAGCATTAGGCCATCTTGCCTATGTGCGATGCTATGCCGCTGTGACTTGGTCCGAAGCTGAGACTTTACCCTCACTACGTACCTCATATGGTGTCACCCCACTGTAGCATGGAGTACTACGCTCTTTAGTAGTGCTGTGTTATTTGTGCTTCCTGTAAAGCATGCCAGACATCCCAGATTCCTGAAAACTCTTTAAGTCTTCCAAGCCATCCTCCCATAGGATTTTGTTCTTTGTAAAGAACAATCAGTAGACAATAGTGGTTCTGGGTTAATCACCCCGCAACATCCCAAAGGATTGTCCACTACTCCTGATATTCTTCTAGTCAATGGTCCTTCTTTGAACTAAAAGCTAGATGCCTAGTAGATTTCTCATTGAACTAATAGCATAAAACTTTATAGTAGAATTACAAAGACATAATATCAGAGGGTCTTCAAGCTCATCTTACTTGCTGTATCATCAACCAGCTGGCGCTTGAAACCTTTGGTGAACGGATCTGCCAGATTCTCCTGACTCTGAACATCAACTATGGAAATGACTCCTCTTTTAATAAGATTATTTACCGCTCTATGCCCTAAACGGACAATCATCTTCTTTCTATTGAAGAGGTCATTCGATGACACCGCTGCAGTCACTTAGTTGTCGTAGTATGTTGGTATCGTCGTATCTGTGTACCAACCATTAGAAGATCATACATGAGCTCCCGAAACTACTCTACTTCCTCTGCTATAGCCGCCATTGCATAGAACTCAGATTCTATAGAAGAGTGAGACAATATAGTTTACTTTTTCGACTTCTACGATATAACAGCTCCACCCATGGAGAAGACGTATCCTCCTGTGGACCTTTCACTCTCTACTTCTGAGTAACAGCTTGCATCGCTGAAGCCTTCTACTTTTTTTGGACCTCCACAGTAGTGCGGTGCATACTTCTGAGTCCTTTTGAGGTATCTCATAACCTACTTCACAACTTTTTAGTGCTCTACACCTGGATTGCTCGTGAACCGACTCAGCATTCCTATGACAAAATCTATGTCAGGCCTTGTGGCAGAAGTCGCATACATCAAACTCCCGATAACGCTTGAATACTACAACTGTCTGACGCTTTTTCTTAGATTTGGCTTCAGCTTTTTGTCACACCTATACGACGTATCGATCCCTGGAAGATCCTGATACCCATAGCGTGTAAGCGTCTTCTCAATGTAATGAGATTGTGATAATGCCACTCCAGTTTTCGTCCGGATGATCTTTATCTCCAGGATAACATCTGCTTCTCCTAAGTCCTTTATGCTGAACTTAGACGAGAGAAACTTTTTTGTCTCAGAGACACTTGCTAGATCTGTACCCAAGATCAGCATGTCGTCCACGTATAGACAAATGACAACTCCTCTCCTATCATCGAACTTTGTGTATACACACTTATCCGTCTCGTTGATCCTGTAGCCGTTTGATCTTATGACTTTATCAAATTTCTCGTGCCATATCTTGGGAGCTTGCTTCAGACCATACGAAGATTTTACCAACTTACAGACTTTGTCTTCGAGGCCCTTGACGACGAATCCTTCTAGCTGTTGCATGTAAATCTCTTCGATCAATTCACCATTCAGAAAGCGATTTTAACATCCATCTGATGAATTGCCATCTTGTGAATTGTCCTTAGAGCAATCTACATGTTGATGGTCGTCATCCGTGCTACTGGAGTATATGTATCAAAGTAATCGATCCCTTGCTTTTGAAAAACCCTTTGGCAACTAATCTTGCCTTAAACTTGTCAACAGTTCCATCAGCCTTCATCTTCTTCTTGAACATCCATTTACATCTGATTGATTTTGATCCTTCAGGCAGATCGACCAACACCCACGTCTTGTTTAAGGTTATTGAGTCATACTCATCATTAATAGCCCCCTTCCAAAAGACAGCATCTCTGGTCTTCGTCGCCTCATCATAGATAAGCAGATCTGCTTCCACATGATAGGTGACGAAGTCCTCTACGAAGTCCTTATGTCTTTTCACACACTTAGACACTGGTTCTGCGAGTTCTGGTTCAACAGTTGTTTATGCAGCAACAATTTCTTCTTAGACTACCTCTTTATAAGGAATTTGAGCTTCCTGTGCACTCATATTGTTCTCCGGAATGTCCGTGAGAACAATGTTCTTGTGCCTTACAAATTTATTTTTAAAGAATTCTGCATCGCAGGATTCAATGATATGATTTGACTCAACATCAAGGAACCTCCGAGCATCACTCTTATCAACATAACCCAGGAATATAGTTTTTGTAGTTCTTGTTTCCAGTTTATGAACTTCAAATTCGGAAGCTTCATATACGCCAGATACCCCACACTCGAATGACATTCAAGCTGGATCTGACCGTAAACTAGAGTTCATAAGGAGTGACTTATGAAGTAGCATGCAGCACTCTGTTCAATATGAACGTAACCGTAAGCACTGCTTCACTCCAGAAGCAATTTGGAAGACCTTCGGCCAACAGCATAGAGTTCATAATTTCTGTTAACGTTCTGTTCTTCCTTTCTATAACACCATTTGATTGAAGAAAGTATGGAGCAGTTGTCTCGTTAATAATTCCATGTTCTCTGCAGAATGATACGAATTCATGAGACCTATACTCGCCTCCTCGATCACTTCTGAGTCTCTTGAGTTGTTATCCGGTTTGACGTTCGGCTTCAGCCTTGAAGTCCTTAAACTTCTCAAATGCTTCATCTTTAGACTTGAGCAGATAAACGAATGCGTACTTTGAAAAGTCGTCGATGAAAGTAATGAAATACTTCATCATGGCCTTTGTGGAGAACTTTTTAAAGTCACAGATATCTGAGTGCACCAACTCCAGAAGATTTGTACATCGGTTTACCCGCTTGAATGGTTTTCTAGTGATCTTCGTCTGTGCACAGACCTCACACTTCTCTAACTCCTTACCCCTACATTTGGAGATAAGCCCTAGACTAGACATCTTGCTTATTTTTTTACAAGGAACATGTCCTAGTTTATTATGCCACAACTTAAGAGGATGACTAGAAGAAGAAACTGTATTATCTCCATAGGAGTTACAAGTTGAAGTTTGAACATCCCTTTGGTACAGAAAGCCTTCCTGAAGTATGTTTCTTTATAACACATAACGACTTGATCAGCGTTGATGTCCATCCTCAAGCCTGTGTTGCAGAACAGACCTTCCATGATCAGGTTCTTGGCTATAGCTGGTATATGCTTCATATTTTGCAACGTCAGTGACTTTCCCAAAGTCAGTTGCAGTACCAACGTCCCGATCCCAAGTACTTCAGCTTGTGTATGGTTCGCTTCCATAACCTTCTCAGAAATAGATTGGTACGTGGTGAACTACTCCTTCTTTGAGCAAACATGACACGAAGCCCCAGTGTTTATCCACCAGTCTGTGTCAACTCCAGCTGAGTCAACATGTGCAATCATAACAACAAAGCTAGCCTCACCTTGCTCTTTTTGTTTTGATTTTTCTTTGTAGTCCCTCTTCCAGTGGCCTTTCTTGTCGCAGTTGAAACAAGTTCCAGGTTCTTTGAACTTGGGCTTGAACTAAGCCGACTTCACCTTCAGATGGTGAACATCTTTCTTCTTTTGGTAGGGAGCCTTCTGCTTTCCTTTAGAATTTTCTTCTTGTACCATGTTGGCCTTGGCCATCTGTTTGGACAATGTGTCCACTTTGAGTTGAGCCCTAAACTCGTCTTCAACATGTATCCAGTGTAAGAGGCATTCCAGATCCACATCCATCTTCTTGCGGTACATGTCCGTGATAAAATTGCTCCACCAAGGTGGAAGCTTGGCGAAAAAACCCCCGACGACAAAAGCATCGACCAAGGGCATGCCGTCATCAGCCAACTTATGACGTAACTTGAGGAACTCCTTAACTTGAGTCAACATAGTTTTGTCGTCCTCAAACTGCATCCTCCAGACCTTTTCGGTCATGTGGATCTTGTTTTTGTTCTCATCTGCCTTATAGAGATTCTCTACAGACTCCGAGACGTCCATTGCATTGACCGTCTTGCTGTATGACTCCGCCAGAGAGTCCTCCATAGAGTTCAAGATCAACAACTGTCATACCCCAGAACTAGAATACTGGAGAGCGGGGGACAGACACAGCCAACTACGTACATTGAAGTGTAACCCACCTCGCAATACGGTCACGACTGTCTAGGTGCATGAGGGTTTATCTACAAGCCAACAGTCTCTTATGGTCAAGAACAAGTCTAGTGTCTCAATCTCAACCAACAAATAATTGTACAAGATGTCAGATCATCAGATATACAAAATAAGGCGTCCCAAACATTACATATTAAGATGATCATGAAGCTAGTCATACAAAATGCGAAGACTAGCAAGAGTTTAAGTCGTACATGATCAACCCTAGGATTTTCCAATCATGTTACAGTCCTTAGGCAGACAGAAATAAGTTTCAATATGAGCTAACACTTGCTCGGCGGCTAAATGCCTCAAAAGAATACTTTACAATAGAGTGGGAGAGCAAAATAAGAAACCCACTTGTTGCCAGGATTACGTTTGGTGTTCGCCTTCTGGCTGAAAGACAGGTAGATTCTCGGGTGCTACTCCGAAATCTGGCTATACAAAACCAGATGGGTCAGAACCCAGATGAGCAAGTGCCACAAGGGAGGCTTCACTTAGGAACTAAAATCAATAGGTTAATAAACAGAAGATACAAATAAATGACCATGATTAAGTAACAAGAAGACAATGTTAGAAAGATAGGATGACAAATGATAAGACAACTAAGAAACTATTTCGGAAACCAAGTTACAACCCGTAAACCAAACAAGGACCAGGGTTGTAACCATTCACCTAAACGGAACTTAGTCCTTAACCATTTATCGACAAAAGTAAAGCATAAATAATAATGCACTGAAGTAACTATATACTGGCATTATCTAGACAAGACTAGACTCCATCCAACAATCACGGCTATGCAAGAGTACGGCTTGATACTTTAACTAACTAGGGTTGTCACAGGCCTAGTTACTAGCAAGACGAAATAAGATGTTCTCACAGTCACAAGCCCGACAGCTATCCAGGTTATCCAAGCGAGGTGATTTATTAGAGTTACAAGAATTATTAGGTGACTTAGAGTGTAACACATGATAGTGTGCTTTAGTATTCAAGAAGTGCCCCACATGACCGTGGGCTAGAAATGTGCCCTACTTGTCGGCAGGCTACAAGTCCCACAGGTATGGCCAGGATAACGGGATCGCCTATAACTGTGAAAATCTCTCTATATGAACTACTTGATCAATCTATTTATTTAACCTAGTCAGATTTGTTATGAATCCCTGATCGTGGTAACCAGGAATCCATATCCTAGACATGATGCAAGACGAGACATGTAGCTTGTACAGGCACAATTAAGAAAATCAACCATGGTGTAAAGACAAGAGTTACTTAGCAAGTCAGGGTAGCTGTCGTAACAGCATTTTAAGATTATCATGTTATATCAGGTTACTTGTTACTTGTCAAGATTACTTGTCAGGAGTGCGCCTCGATGGGCCACTATCAAGCTTATACATGTCATATCAAGTTTACTTATTACTTGTCAAAAATGTGCTGCGACGAGCCACTATCAAGATTATCAAGAAGGGTTCATGCCATCCTGTTGTGTTCATGTCAAGAGTTATCAAGTTATCACATGCATATAACAAAACACATAAATAGTTGCAAGAACAAGGAAGGTGCAGGGAGGTAGGCGCATCACAAGGGACACCTGTAGTGCCCCGTCCCGCTCAGTCAATCGGAGGAATCGAAACGCCGACGGCGTTCGGACTTAGCCTTACAACGGCTGCTTGAAGACTCGCTCGGTCGTGGCGACTCCTCGCTCAGGTGGGGTAGTTTCGGCGAACTCGTCTCATCTTAGTCTTCACATAATAAATTGCATATTTTTAACTTGCACAAGTAGGCTTGATAATAAAAGAGACGAATCCACATAGCTAAGGAAATAATTCCGACGGGTCAAAATGTGTTAGAACATGGAAAAAGGTCCCACAGTCTGCTTAGAAGTTTGCTCAGCGTGCTTTTAGAATGACACTCGATCCTTCATCCTGTGGCTTGGGAGAAGGAAGTTGGCCTAAGTTGCCACAACGCTTGAAATAGCCTAGTCATAGGCATCGCCCGCGTGAATGCTTGATAAAGCATGCACTGTCCCGTCTCCAAGGCTTGGCATAGCCTTCGCATGTCCCGTAGGTTAAGTCGTATTGCACGGCTTGTGGCTTAAGTCTAGATACCCAAGAACTTGGTTGTTCAAGTCGAACGCGTGCACAGCACGTTCTCTCGATGCGAAGCATGGCGTAGCCTTTTCTCGTCAAGTCTTGCCTGAATAAGTTAGACAAGAGTTTTGCTGGGCTATCGAAGCCATTTCTAGCATTGTTCCTTGTTGGCTGCGGTTGTCAAGTCACATAGTCCTACGAGAACATGGATCGTCATATAAAGTTTATGACTTGAGCGATAGTGTTGCCTAGAGAACAAGTGTAGCTCCCCTTCCCGAAAATTTTTGGAATATTTTTATTTTATTTTATTTAAATGGTGATTTTAGATTATTATAAATAATTATTTAGTTTATTATTACGGTAGATAATTTTAGTCATTATTAGGAATTGAGTACAAGGTGATTAGAAATCATGGCACGGATAGTGCAGTGACGTGCTTTGACTAGTGTATTAGCCATGCCAAGGAAGGCCGAGCCATAGTGATGCCCTAACTAGGAAAACCAGGCTAAGTTGTGACATGACCATTATTAATAGTTTAATTATTTATTATTAATATTATTTGACGTTAGGAGACCCGGTTGTACCAAACCAACCCGGACTAGACCTGTACCAAGCCCAAGCCCATGTAGTCATGCGGGACGTCCAATAACATTCGTATTGATGTATTTTGGGTATGATGCTGTCGTATTCCGTTTCAATGATCTAATGAGTATTTTCTAAGTATTTTTAATTAAATATTATAAATATTAGTATTAGTTGATATTCAATAATAATTGTATATAAATAGGTCCTTGTACATTTTTGGGATAATTAGACTGTGCATGATGGTATATACACCATTATTAGTTTATGGAATTTCGTTAATATTATTATTTTTTTCATTTTTATTGAGGTTATCATTATATAATATTAGTAATATTATTGGTTATATTATTTTAAAGAATAAACGTTTTAATACGTATATGTAATATTGAGGTTATTTAGATTCATGGAGATTACTATATATATATATATATATATATATATATATATATATATATATATATATATATATATATATGAATATATATATATATATATATACATATAATAAAAATATATATATATATATATATATATATATATATATATATATATATATATATATATATATATATATATATATGAATATATGGATATTTGGGTGCTTATTAAATAATTGTGAATATATACTCGCATTATTGTTTTATAAAATAAAGTGAATATATATAGAGTTATATAATTATATACGTATAGATGTGTATATATATAGGTATACATATATACGTGTGAAGATGTATGAATATATAAATATATATTAAATATATTTGCATGTTTATGTAAATATAAATATACGTATAAAAAAAATATATATATATATACGTATAAAAGTGGGTATACATAATATATATGTATATGTGTGCGTATATATATACGTATAATTGTACCTGGATATATATATATATATATATATATATATATATATATATATATATATATATATATATATATATATATATATATATATATATATATATATATATATATATAAATATCTAGGTACAATTATACGTATATATAAAATATATATATATATATATATATATATATATATATATATATATATATATATATATATATATATATATATGAAATGAAAAGAAAATAAAAGGAGCAATAGCATAGAGCAGCAGGGGGGCAAGACAGCCCAGCCCGGAGCCGGCCCAGCCCACACCCGAGCTGAACCCATGCACAGCCCTGCAAATAAAATCCCCCACCCGAGCGCTAAGCCAGTAGCCCCTCGGCGGTTACGAACAGAACACGATATATATAGATAGAGACAGAGCGAGCGAGCGAGAAAAAAAACCCTAACCACCTAACACCGCACAAGTGCGGGAAACATCCAACTTCGTGGGTAAATTGCTTCCACTATACTTCGTCATTTTGTGTTTCGTAAACTAGTCTGAAGAGCCTATATAACCCTCTTTAGATCCCAGTAAACAACTTTGACAATCGTAGAAAGACCCGTCTGCAATAACGACACGAAGTCGAGCGAAAACGGTGCAAAAACAGAACACTAGTACAGTCTAATCACCCATGTTTGCCGATCGATTCCGATCGATCTAATGCCATATTAGAAATTCTATTTGAACACACTTTTAGACAACATGTAGGGCTCCACAACCCAATTCGCAGAAGTCGATTTCATCGACTACGTACCGAGAAATCGGATCCCGAAGTTTACCGAAAACCTGTTTTAAAAACTAGAAATTTCTTCGATGCGACGTGCGTCCCGCCAATCCGGGCGATGTGGTCGCAAACTGAAAGCATCGAAAGGTGCGTATCGTCTTCGTGGTCGTGTGGGCTTTGACGAAATTCAAATTGGTCGCGTGTGCGTGACGAATTTGATGCGTATCCATCGAAATTTACCGTATCGACCACTTTGAACAAACTCCAATTACTTTGTGCACGCTCGTCAGATCGAGATGAAACTTGTGCCATCAGGACCGTATCATTTTTCTGGTCCTGCATGCCAAGTTTGGTTCAATTTTGAGACAGTTGATTGGACCGCCATTTTGCGGGCCGGTCCGACTCAATGGGTGATTTTGTGCACGGCCTGCCGGAATCCAACTTTGGACATACGGTTGGGTTGGTATCGAAAAACCGGATCTGTAGACATTTAGTTTGATGACTTTAGAGACCGTTGACTCTGGCACGTTTTTCGGTGCAAAGCGGGTCCAACGGCGGACACTGTTTTGACCCAAAATTTTCGTTTTGTCCCTGTGTCCAGAATTGGACTTAAGGACAGGCAATTCTAGCTAATTTGACTATTCTAAAAATGTTGGTAATGTTTATTTTAGCATCTGGAGACTTTTTGCATGTGTTGACTTTAGTGACTCATCTGATGTGGTTGTACTATTGGTTTCTCCAGCTTAGGATCTCAGGCAAGTACACTTTCTGATTGCTTTCCGATTCATAGTAGTCTTTTCATTTCATGTCCATACATATATCTTGCTGCTTGTTGACACGCTCGTCACACGGAGTAGTCGGTAGGGGAAATATCTTAGTAGACATGTGGACTACCCAGAACTATCCTCCGTGTCTTTTATGGAGAATAGCAGCTGCACACGACACGTACAGGGTGCCGGATTTATCCCCTAGCCGTTCACTTATCGAAACGGATATTTCACACCACATAGATAGTTGTTTTTATTTATTTTTCCTTGTCCTTTCCACCGTGCCATGTCATCAGTATCTTATAGTTTTTCATCTCTCATATGTTATTTCATGTCTTGTTAATTTTATTGTGTTTTCGCATTGCCGTCGGTTTGTGTACTTGTTCCATTCCTGACTGGAAACGAACATTTTTCAGATTAGCTGTGGCTTCACTTAGCTTAGAAGATACGGGTGTACATGCAGACAGAAACCTAGAAATAGATAGCAGTGTATCATTTTCATTAATTGTGAGAACCTTGTATTTTCTTTAAATATAAATGTTGTAACTGTTGTAACAGATTTAGAAATGTGAATGAGCAGCAAATGTTATATTTTGAGCATTTATTTCTTGCGGGCTTGACAGCGTTCTACCGTCGACTCTGCGACATAGGCTGGCTTGGACACGTCTCGTATCCGAAAAAACGGGTGCGGGTCGTGCCAAATTTTTGTGGTGGCCCATGCAGGTCAGTTTTCGCAAAAGATTGCGAACTCGTGATGGTACTTAAGTTAGTCGTACCATTGCGAGCCTGCGTCCAAGAAATGCTCATTTACAATTAGGATTAAAATAATTTAGGAGAATAACTAGGGCTAGAAGTCCCTTGTTCAAATTGACCGTTGGGTAGTTAAGGTTATTAGATAGGCCATACAATTTAGATAGCTTGTTAGATCCCTATAGGTACACTATTACTTTTGATATGACAATGTGATCCAATATGGATATACTATTCGCTTGGTATGTTAGACTTGCCTAGAATTAAGGCGTTAATTTTGATAAACTGTTTAATTTTCTTCTGCTTTATTAGATATAAATCTTATATCATAAGTTAGAATTGTCTATTTTAAATTCTCTTTTGCTGTAAGGAGTTAGTTTATAATTTCTGATTCTGTTATTCCTGTATGAATCTCGAGTTAGATTTGATTCAAAGTTTTCCCTCAGCCATTAGAAATATATATATATATATGAAATAAATGTTAGGATGTTCTTATTTTCCTTGTCTTCAGATATTTCCTTCCGACCAGTCTTTTACTTTAAGGATTGAGACTTATAGGCAGATGTTACGCTTTCTAACATAGTCAACTAAATTTGAATCCCTATCAGCTCTTTGACGTTCTTAGGAATATAGTAGGAGCATTTTAACGACTGCGATGACTAGATAGCAGCGCACTGTCGCCAATTACCTGAGAGCGGAGAGTGTGGGTTCACTGCAGCCAGCAGCGCACTGGCAAGACATAACCCATAGAATTGAAATTATTTCAAAAAAATTATAGTTTATGGAACATTGCTAAAACTATGTCTTCGTTGACCCCTTTTGACCTTCTGTCTATGTAAGGTAGAGTATCGATAGCCTATCACAATTAAATCATGGAACCAAGGGTTTGCCACAACCAGAGTATACGGACGAGGTACAATTCTCGGTAAAATGATTTCAGACGTGATTACAAGTTTAGGATATTATAGAGGATAGGAAAGTGCCATGTATGTCCTCTAAGATCCAAGGCCTTATGGATAGAAGATAGTAGGATGCCTATAAATAAGGACACCATGTAAGGCTTTGATTCTCTCAAAACTCGAACCAATTGTGCCTTATTTCAAAAATCTTACATATTTATATTTTGACTCTCTTGACCAACGCTGCTATTACAGCCTAGTTTTTGCAAGCTTACTCTTTTATCGAGCTTGATTCAAGACATATGTTTATTAGGGATGCCCGCTAACATATTATCTAATCAGAATCATTATATTACGGTCTGATCAGCCATGATGCATTTGGTTCACTTTTTATCTAATTAGCCTACGTGGATTGAGATATAGATGTCTCTAGGATCGCATCCACGACTGCTTTGACAATTCCTCTTGAATTATACATTCATCTTTGAATCACGTAATTGTATTCAGTGACATCTCTCTTGAACTCTTTATTGTTTTGTCTTTCACCGATTAGAAAGACGAAAGCTCGTAATTGATAGATAGATACAGAGTATTCCCATGGCTATGATAGTTGTATATGCAAGTATAGCTACCATCGGCCAGCTTTGTGACTGGAACCTTGCCTTGTGTTACTCGTCCTCCCTTCGACACTAAACCTACTATCTTGATCTTCTGGTCATTGGAGTCCGAAAATGATTAGGATCTTTCCCCTTGACCAAATGCCAACCTAGGAGACTACCTATTCTCCAGAGACCAAATGTTGTGAGCCTCTAATCATTTGTTTGAAGCTTGCTTCAACTAGAACCCTTGTGACAATAGTCCGACAGGTTTGACCCCAATAGAAATTCACGACTCAGTTGTTAGAAATCTTTTCATATGATACACCTTAGAGTTGGTTACCCCGTCGACAACTCATGTATACTGTGGACGAGTAGGTCACTCTATTTTATCGACCATGTGTCATTGCACACGTACTCATTTTCCATTTATTGAGGAACGACCCTTGACTTGACTTATATCTCCGTATTCCGATACGCCGTGCCTTACTCTTTATTAACAAGAGTCGAGGTACAATATTCGGACTTTAAAAATTCTTCTAATCCCATTATTCCTAAAACTATATCCTAGCTTCTAAGGTGGGTAGAAGTCATCGATGATTCGTAGTTACGAAATGGCTAGGAGAAGGATATAAATATTTCTGAGAAATTAAAATTCGAGGATATTGTGGTAATAGTGGATTTATTCTTTTTAATTTTATGTTTGAATTTTTGGCATGTTTATGAGTTAGAATTTCGAGAACAAAATTATTTTTAAGGTGGTTAGATTTGTAGCTCCCCTTTCCGAAAAATTTTACAATATTTTTATTTTATTTTATTTAAATGGTGATTTTAGATTATTATAAATAATTAGTTAGTTTATTATTACGGTAGATAATTTTAGTCATTGTTAGGAATTGAGTACAAGGTGATTAGAAATCATGGCACGGATAGTGCAGTGACGTACTTTGACTAGTGTATTAGCCATGCCAAGGAAGGCCGAGCCATAGTGATGCCCTAACTAGAAAAAGCAGGCTAAGTTGTGACAAGACTATTATAAATAGTTTAATTATTTATTATTAATATTATTTGACGTTAGGAGACCTGGTTGTACCAAACTAGCCCGGACTAGACCCGTACCAAGCCCTAGTCCATGTAGTCATGCGGGACGTCCAATAACATTCGTGTTGATGTATTTTGGGTATGATGGTGTCGTATTCCGTTTTAATGATCTAATGAATATTTTCTAAGTATTTTTAATTAAATATTATAAATATTATTATTAGTTGATATTCAATAATAATTGTATATAAATAGGTCCTTGTACATTTTTGGGATAATTAGACTGTGCATGATGGTATGTACACCATTATTAGTTTATAGAATTTCGTTAATATTATTGTTATTTTTATATTTTTATTGAGGTTATCATTATATAATATTAGTAATATTATTGGTTATATTATTTTTAAAGAATAAATGTTTTAATACGTATATGTAATATTGAGGTTATTTAGATTCATGGAGATTACTATATATATATATATATATATATATATATATATATATATATATATATATATATATATATATATATATATATATATATATTTGGATATTTGGGTGCTTATTAAATAATTGTGAATATATACTCGCATTATTGTTTTATAAAATAAAGTGAATATATATATAGAGTTATATAATTATATAACTCTATATAATTATAGAGTTATATAATTATATAGAGTTATATAATTATATATATAGAGTTATATATATATAATTATATACGCATAAATGTGTATATATATTGGTATACATATATACGTGTGAAGATGTATGAATATATAAATATATATTAAATATATTTGCATGTTTATGTAAATATAAATATACGTATAAAAGTGGGTATACATAATATATATGTATATGTGTGCGTATATATATACGTATAATTGTACCTAGATATTTATATATATATATATATATATATATATATATATATATATATATATACATATATATATATGAAATGAAAAGAAAATAAAAGGAGCAATAGCATAGAGCAGCAGGGGGGGCCAAGACAGCCCAGCCCGGAGCCAGCCCAGCCCACACCCGAGCTGAACCCATGCACAGCCCTGCAAATAAAATCCCCCACCCGAGCGCTAAGCCAGTAGCCCCTCGGCGGTTACGAACAGAACACGATATATATAGATAGAGACAGAGCGAGCGAGCGAGAAAAAAAACCCTAACCACCTAACGCCGCACCACCCTGGCGACTCCCCAGCACTGGGCGCCGCCGCACGCGTGGCCACTGGCCGGTCGAACACGCCGGAGGCGCGCGCGCGCGGCCTGGAACAGAGCAAGCCGCAGCAGCAAGTACGAGAAACATCCAACTTCGTGGGTAAATTTCTTCCACTATACTTCGTCATTTTGTGTTTCATAAACTAGTCCGAAGAGCCAATATAACCCTCTTTAGATCCCAGTAAACAAATTCGACAATCGTAGAAAGACCCGTCTGCAATATCGACACGAAGTCGAGCAGAAACGGTGTAAAAACAGAACACTAGTACAGTCCAATCACCCATGTTTGCCGATCGATTTCGATCGATCTAATGCCATATTAGAAATTCTATTTGAACACACTTTTAGACAACATGTAGGGCTCCACAACCCAATTCGCAGAAGTCGATTTCATCGACTACGCACCGAGAAATCGGATCCCGAAGTTTACCGAAAACCTGTTTTAAAAACTAGAAATTTCTTCGATACGACGTGCGTCCCGCCAATCTGGACGACGTGGTCGCAAACCGAAAGCATCGAAAGGTGCGTATCGGCTTCGTGGTCATGTGGGCTTTGACGGAATTCAAATTGGTCGCGTGTGCACGACGAATTTGATGCGTATCCGTCGAAATTTACCGTATCGACCACTTTGTACAAACTCCAATTACTTTGTGCACGCTCGTCAGATCGAGACGAAACTTGCGCCATCAGGACCGAATTATTTTTCTGGTCCTGCATGCCAAGTTTGGTCCAATTTTGAGATAGTTGATTGGACCGCCGTTTTACGGGCCCCGTGGTCCGACTCAACGGGTGATTTTGTGCACGGCCTGCTGGAATCCAACTTTGAACATATAATTGGGTTCGTATCGGAAAATCGGATCCGTAGACATATAGTTTGACGAGTTTAGAGACTGTTGACTCTGGCACACTTTTTGGTGCAAAGCGGGTCCAACGGCGGACACTGGCCCGAAATTACCGTTTTGCCCCTGTGTCCAGATAAGGACAGGCAATCCTAGCTAATTTGACTATTCTAAGAATGTTGGTAATATTTATTTCAGCATCTGGAGACTTTTTGCATGTGTTGACTGTAGTGACTCATCTGATGTGGTTGTACTATCGGTTTCTCCAGCTAAGGACCTCAGGCAAGTGCAATTTCTGATTGCTTTCCGATTCATAGTAGTCTTTTCATTTCATGTTTATACATATATCTTGCTGCTTGTTGACACGCTCGTCACACAGAGTAGTCGGGAGAAGAAATATCTTAGTAGACATGTGGACTACCCAGAACTATCCTCCGTGGCTTTCGTGGAGAATAGCAGCTGCACACGACACGTGCAGGGTGTCGGATTTACCTCCTAGCCGTTCACATGTCGAAACGGATATTTCACACCACATAGATAGTTGTTTTTATTTATTTTTCCTTGTCCTTTCCACCGTGCCATGTTATCAGTATCTTCTAGTTTTTCATCTCTCATATGTTATTTCATGTCTTGTTAATTCTATTATGTTTTCGCATTGCCGTCGGTTTGTGTACTTGTTCCATTCCTGACTGGAAACCAACATTTTTCAGGTTAGCTATGGCTTCACTTAGCTTGGAAGATACGGGTGTACATGCAAACAGAAACCTAGAAATAGATAGCAGTGTATCATTTTCATTAATTGTGAGAACCTTGTATTTTCTTTAAATATAAATGTTGTAACTGTTGTAACAGATTTAGAAATGTGAATGAGCAACAAATGTTATATTTTGAGCATTTATTTCTTGCGGTCTTGACAGCGTTCTACCGTCGACTCTGTGGCATAGGCTGGCTTGGACACGTCTCGTATCCGAAAAAATGGGTACGGGTCGTGACAACAAGGTCTGTCTAAGGTACGAGCCACGGTCGATTTAGTAAAAAGCATGCCACGGACAAAGGAAGTCCACGCGACGGGTTGTCGCCGAGATCGGTCCCGCTACTTGGGAGTCTCGATAAGTCTCGATAAGGAAGCACATGAGATCGGTCTCGCTACTTGGAAGTCTCGATAAGTCTCAATAAGGAAGCACGCGAGATCGGTCCCGCTACTTGAGAGTCTCAATAAGGAAGTTCACGAGATCGGTCCCGCTAATTGGGAGTCTCGATAAGGAAGTATATATACGAGATCGGTCCCGCTACTTAGGAGTCTCGATAAGTCTCAATAAGAAAGTTCACGAGATTGGTCCCGCTACTTGGGAGTCTCAATAAGGACGTACACAAGATCGGTCCCGCTACTTGGGAGTCTCGATAGAAAGTTGGAAAGCATGGTCATGTTTAAGGAAGGACTTGATAGATCGAGTTGAGTCTTGCATGGTCATTGGATAACTTGTGTGCAAGGGTAAATTCCTCGAACGATCTCGGGGCGCCGGTTCGTGTCGGCCTAGAAGGAATTGCAGATATTATATAGCCTTCATCGATGGTACGACTCGATTGAAGTGAACCGTTACAATATAGGTTGTGGGACATTCGGTGGAAGCTCGTACCTCGCCACGCGGATGGTCATCATTTGCAAAAATCCAGGATAGCTTGACATTGCTAGTGACCACTCATATAGATGTGTCGGCATAAAAGCGGCTATCCACGTGTATGCCTTTGGATTGCGTCGAGTACTAGCAGGTTACGAGTTGGGTTAACGAGTTACGCTTAGAGCAAGCGCTAACCTTGAATCAACACGAGTTAGGAGTGCACGGTTGCAGCACCATTCTGGAGCCTAAGAGTTGGCTATAGTAAGGACACGTGTTTCAGCATGAATGTGACGTCATCTCGAGTTAAGTCAGGAAGGTCCATAAGGCATGTCGGTTAAATCTGGTTGATCCCTGGGAGGCACGGCCTCGATCTTAAGGCACAATCAAGTCTAGTGGCACAACTAGCACGAGTCATCCCCTTGACGTCGTTGGCACGAGAATGGTCTAGAGGCACATGAAACAAGTAAAAGTCTTGGCATGGTCGAGTTTGCATAAGTTTCTACTCGGTGAGGCACTGCCATGAATATGTATAGAAGTCACGAATAGAGTATAACATGACCCTGTCGTTGCATTGCCAAGTATAGGCTAAGATGTCTTTGTCCTAAAATTGATCATAAGGCAAGACTAGAAAGACAATAAAAAAGGGATTAAGCTGCATAAAATAAATGAACGTGTCAGTTTTATATAGGTGGGCGAGGAGCTCACTTCACCAGTACAGTTGAGTACTGACACCCACACAGTTTTCATGTGCAGCCACAAGTAGAAGATTGTGGCACGAAAATCGCTTGGATGCGTTGAGGCATGGAGTTCCTTGGAAATTTGAAGCGTGCGGCCGCATGGAGTCAAGACTTATACGGGACGTAATATATGGACATTGTCTTCCGAAGCATCCGCTGGCTCAAGCATTGTATCGAGAGATGAGAGAAAGCAGAGTGACTTGTAAAATGAGAGAAAAGTGAGCTTGAGAGACTTGTAATCGTGGCCTTGCACCCCATTGTAATCTTATTGTTCAATATCAATAAAGAGCACTTTTGAATAACTTGTGTTTTGCTTCTAAATTTCTGCTGCATGTTCAATATTTTTGCTTGGGCCTTCTGTACGACGATCCCGTTGCAGCCGCTGTAATCGGCCATTATGGACCTGCCTTGCGTGAGCACAATCTAGGCTCACGCGGTATCACGCCTTAGTGAGGACGATCGCTCGTACGGGAGCGGAGCATGACATAGTGGTATCAGAGCACGGCTTTACGTCCTTGGACTTCAAGTCGAATCTCTCAGTTTTGAAAGCTCGTCGTTGATAAAGAAGTGTGCGCTCTCTCTCAAATATCCCACGGCATGTCCATACAGTAAGTCTAAATATTTTCAAAAGCTCGTACAAGTGTTCAATTGAACGCATCGGTAGGCGATGGCCTTTGTACGAATGGTGTCAAACTTAAATTGATAGAAAATACATGCTAAAGTTAGCAAGTCGTATGCGTGCCTAAATAGTCCTACGTCGACATTAGCAAATGAGCATATAAAATTAGAGTATAGTCCGTAGGGGATAACTATGCACACAGCCTTTTGGCTAAGTCGTGCCGCGTGTCGCGCACCTAGACTTTATGGTGCAAACAAATTGCGAGCGATATTAAGTATCGTTTGGTCGGGAACAGAGATATACTTAGAGTGTATATCGATAGAAATGCTATCGGACTAGCGCTTAGGCATACACGAAAGATTTGTTTAGATTTTGAGGAATAGTGCGAACGACATAGTACGTCGAGATGCGTGAGTAATAAATATGATTTATATGTGGAATATCGATAGAAATATACGAGACATAGACTATCGAGACGACGTGAGCGATTACACTAGAGTTTTGTTGAATGAATCGGAAAGATGTATTAGCGAATAATATGAACGTTATTGTGGACTAAGTCGGACGGCTCGAATCCTGAGTGGTGTATGGTCCGTCTTAGAAATCATTCGAGCAAAATTGAGGATTAGGGATAACAACGAGTATGTCGACGAAGCGATGCGATCGCACAAAGCCTTTGAATGTATCACGCTTAGTTGGTCATGACTTTGAATCTCCCGAACGAGGTGTCGTTCGGACAACTTGTGAATGGGCAAATACGAGTTAGAAAATGATATTGAATCATGATTCGCAACGATGATTAAAAATGAATGTCTTGAAGGAGGAAAGCTAGAGGATGGCACTTATAATTTCGGTTTTGGTCAAATAGAATTGTGGTATATCCAATTCGGACAATAGCATCAGTTGTACGACTCGGAGTTCGTTGCAAAGGAAGATTGTCAGGTTACGTACATCATCGATGGAATTGAGGCGTATCAAAGATCGATGTGCGATAACTCGGGGGTGCTCTGATTCGAGGAACGATAATCGTATAAGATGTCATTATTCCGATGGATGCTATACTCGGGATGTCGAAATGTGTCGAGGAAAAGATAGACTTGGCTCGAGGATTTTCTAGTTGAACGAATTACAAACAGACTATCGAACTGAGATCTTGGCTTGGATGAAAATAAAATGTTTGGATTGCTTCGACAAAAACCACAACGTTGACGTTCTTATCTTATGTGAGCGCAACTCCAGCCTCGCACACGCGTCACGCCGGATTAGGGCGATCATTCTGCATGAGCGCTGGTACGGTAATTCATACAGCGGGGTGATCGAACTTGCATGGCGTGGCAATTTGTTTTCTTCGACTTGTGGTTTGCCGCAAAGGCGGACTCAAGAATTGTAATGATTGAACTTGAGGATTGAGTAGGTCCAATTCGCGTATCGATAACGAATTAGTCTAGACTCAAGCAAAGATTACGCTCCAATAAGGACAATTATTCTGCGAGAACGTGGCATGGTGATTCATGTCCAACGTAGATCATCGAACTTACATGATATTAGGGCATAATAAATTGTTGTGCTAGACGACCTCGTGATCGAATACATGAATTGGATAGAACGAATATGTGAATTTTGTCGACATGTTGGAAGGAATAGACTATACAAATTGATGATTTGAACGGATTCGAATCTGGGCAACGAATGCCTTGATGCGAATTAGGTGATCATACTCGATGTTTAGAAATCTGAGTGATACGAGTTCGGGTGACATGCATATATTTCAGGGATGCCTAAATATGTGCATGATGCGAGTCGAGTGAGAATGACGAATTCTCTATCATGCGGCTTGGCTGAAATACATGTATTTCGGGGACACCTGGGATATGTGCACGATCCAACCAAATGATACGTTGAATTCAAGTAAGACTTGAGGAATGAAAAATGTGTCGAGGATTTTAAAGTCGTGTTAAAGGAAAGATTGATAATAGTGCGAGCGTGTCTCAGATTAAACAAACGCATAGGCAGAGTGTGTACGAGAGTCCTTGGATCAAAGTGGCCCAAAAGTAAGTACTAAGTTAGTTTCGAGGACGAATCTTTTTCTGAGTGGTGCATGATGTAATGTCCCATCCCGCTCAGTCAATCGGAGGAATCAAAATGTCGACGGCGTTCGGACTTAGCCTTACAACGGCTGTTCGAAGACTTGCTCAGTCGTGGCGACTACTCGCTCAGGTGGGGTAGTTTCAATAAACTCGCCTCATCTTAGCCTTCACATAATAAATTGTATGTTTTCAACTTGCACAAGTAGGCTTGATAATAAAAGAGACGAATCCACATAGCTAAGGGAATAATCCTGATGGATCGGAATGTGTTAGAACATGAAAAAATGTCCTACGGTCTGCTTAGAAGTTTGCTCAGCGTGCTTTTAAAATGACACTCGATCCTTCGTCCCGTAGCTTGCGAGAAGAAAGTTGGCCTAATTTGCTAAGTTGCCACAATGCTCGAAATAGCCTAAGTCATAGGCATCGCCCGCGTGAATGCTTGATAAAGCATGCATGGTCCCGTCGTCCAAGGCTTGGCATAGCCTTCGCATGTCCTATGGGTTAAGTCATATTGCACGGTTTGTAGCTTAAGTCTAGGCACCCAAGAACTTGGTTGTTCAAGTCGAACGCATGCACGAAACGTTCCTTCGATGTGAAGCTTGGCGTAGCCTTTGCTCGTCAAGTCGTTGCCCGAATAAGTTAGACAAGAGTTTTGTTGGGCTATCGAAGCCATTTGTAGCACTGTCCCCTGTTGGCTACGGTTGTCAAGTCACATAGTCCCACGAGAACAAGGCTCGTCATATAAAGTTTATGACTTGAGCGATAGTGTTGCCTAGAGAACAAGGTCTGTCTAAGGCACGAACCACGGTCGGTTTAGTGAAAATCATGCCACGGACAAAGGAAGTCCACGCGATGGGTTGTCACCGAGATCGGTCCCTCTACTTGGGAGTCTCGATAAGTCTCGATAAGGAAGCACATGAGATCAGTCCCGCTAATTGGGAGTCTCGATAAGTCTCAATAACGAAGCACGCGAGATCGATCCCACTACTTGGGAGTCTCGATAAGTCTCGATAAGGAAGTTCACAAGATCGGTCCCGTTACTTGGGAGTCTCGACAAAAAAGTACACGAGATCGGTCCCGCTACTTAGGAGTCTTGATAAGTCTCGATATAGATGTTCACGAGATCGGTCCTGCTACTTGGAAGTCTCGATCAAAAGTTGGAAAGCATGGTCATGATTAAGGAAGGACTTGATAGATCGAATTGAGTCTTGCATGGTCATTGGACAACTTACGCGCAAGGGTAAATTCCTCGAACGATCTCGGGGCGCTGATTCGTGTCGGCCTAGGAGGAATTGCAGATATTGTACGACCTTCATCGACGGTACGACTCGATTGAAGTGAACCGTTACAATATAGGCTGCGGGTCATTCGGTGGGAGCTCGTACCTCGCCACGTGGATGGTCACCATATGCAAAGATCTAGGATAGCTTGACATTGCTAGTGACCACTCGTATAGATGTGTCGGCATAAGAGCGGCTATCCGCGTGTATGCCTTTGGATTGCGTCGAGTACTAGCAGGTTACGAGTTGGGTTAACGAGTTACGGTTAGAGCAAGCGCTAACCTTGAATCGGCACGAGTTAGGAGTGCACGGTTGCAGCACCATTCTGGAGCCTAAGAGTTGGCTATGGCAAGGACACGTGCTTCGGCATAAATGTGGCGTCATCTCGAGTTAAGTCAGGAAGGGCCGTAAGGCAAGTTGGTTAAATCTGGTTGATCCCTGGGAGGCACGACCTCGATCTTAAGGCACAATCAAGTCTAGTGGCACGACCAGCACGAGTCGTCCCCTTGACGTCGTTGGCACGAGAATAGTCTAGAGGCACATGAAACAAGTGAAAGTCTTGGCACGGTCGAGTTTGCATAAGTTTCTACAAGGCGAGGTACTACCTCGAATATGTATTGAAGTCACGAATAGAGTACAGCACGACCCTGTCGTTGCGTTGCCAAGTATAGGCCAAGACGTCTTTGTCCTAAAATTGATCCTAAGGTAAGACTAGAAAGGCAATCAAAAAGGGATTAAGCTGCACAAGGTAAATGAACGTGTCGATTTTGTATGGGTGGGCGAGGAGCTCACTCCACCAGTACAGTTGAGTACTGACACCAACACAGTTTTTATGTACAGGCACAGGTAGAAGCTCGTGGCACGAAGCTCGCTTGGATGCGTCGAGGCACGGAGTTCCTTGGCGATTCGAAGCGTGCGGCCGCGTGGAGTCAAGATTTATACGGGATATAATGTATGGACATTGACTTCCGAAGCATCCGCTGGCTCAAGCATTGTATCGAGAGATGCGAGAAAGCAGAGTGACTTGTAAAATAAGAGAAAAGTGAGCTTGAGAGACTTGTAATCATGGCCTTGTGCCCCATTGTAATCTTATTGTTCAATATCAATAAAGAGCACTTTTGAATAACTTGTGTTTTACTTCTAAATTTCCACTGCATGTTCAATGTTTTTGCTTGGAACTTCTGTGTGACGACCCCGTCGCAGCCGCTGTAATCGGCCGTTATGGACCTGTCTTGCGTGAGCGCAATCTAGGCTCATGTGCATCATGCCTTACTAAGGACGATCGCTCCTATGGGAGCGGGGCGTGACAGCGCCTAGGCCAGACTGGGCGCCAAGGCATGAATGGACACCAGGGCCAGAACGACGCCTAAGTAAGCTTGGATACCAGGGTCAGAATGGCGCATGGCCGAGTCTAGGCGCATGGTCAGACTTGACGCATGGCTAGGGGGCAGTGGATCATCATGGGCACCAGGGCTATTATCGGCGCCTGGGCATTGATGACCAGAGGGGAGGGGCGCATCACACTGGGCGCCTAAGCACCCGTGAGCGCAAAGGGCAGGGGGCGCCAGAGCGCGCAAGGTACCTGGGCCAGACTGGGCGTATCACATTGGCGCCTAAGCACCATGAGCATAAGGGACAGGGGCGCCAGAGCGCGCAGGGTGCCTGGGCCAGACTGGGCACATCACATTGGCGTATAAGCACCGTGAGCGCAAGGGGCAAGGGTGGCTAGGCCGGACTGGACGCCATGGACAAATGGGGCGCCTGGCCCAACATGGCGCCAGCGCACTGTTCTTCTTCTCTAAACAACAGCCAAGCTCCATGGGAACCCAAAAACTTCAAATGAGCATAACTTGCTCAAAACATGTCCGAATCAGGACTTTCAAGGGTCTAAACTGCACAATACGAGATTTCCTACAACCCGGGAAGACTGGTTTAAAGAAATACCAAATTGTACTAGATCAAAACCAAGAAAATAATAAAAACTCATAACTTAGATCTACACAAATCCATCCACCAAAATCAAAAATGCTAAACTCTAAAATGGCATAGAATCTAGTAGAGAAGAGAATGGAACAATAAAAGGGGAGATCCTCAATGAAGCAAGATTGCACTTGCCTAGGGCTCTTGGTGGGTGGAGAGGAGTAATGGAGAAGAAGAAGTAAATGAAGAAGAGTTATGAAGAGAGAGAGACGAGAGTTAACCCTTCTTTTCTCAAACCATAATAAACCAAGCCAAGCCAAGTGTGCCATGATGAACCAAACCAAAATAAACCAAGATAAACCAAGTCAAGCTAAGACTAAACCAGGGTTAGGCCAAACAGGATAAGTCAAAACATGGGTCACCTGACAAACGTCAGAAATCCGTATACGCATGCTGAAAATACATATAACGACAAACAGAAGTGACAACAACTTACAGAGGTTGTTATCTTTCCTCCACTTCAACTGCAAAACCGTGGCTTCAGTTACCCTTCGAACATTTTTACCCTTTGGAATCAAAGGCTCAGGATCTGTCAATACGTAGTCGACGCTCACGAGTTAAAGATTAAGGATGACCTTTCTCTTTTAGATATTGTAATGCTCCCCGTTAAACTTCTTAAATTTGTTAAAACTTGTATCGAGAAGTTGTGCACGATTGTTCTCCATCAGATCTAAATCTTGCTTTGAATTGTTATTCCCGAAATAGATCGTTAGATAGAAATCTCGATCTCTTAGAGAGAGAGATGAATATTCGTTCTCTTTGTGAGAACCAGAGTTGATGAAGACAACCTTGCTGGGGTGATTAAGATCACCGTTGCTCAAAGCAAGATTCGTCCTATTGCGATCTGCTCCCAGGAACCAGAAAGTTCGAAAGAACTTCTGGAACGCTCGTTGTCACCTCCTTTCTCGAACACGAAGAACTCCAATGGCAGCGATGGCATAGCTCTCTTCGTCTCTTAATTTTAACGTAAGTCCTCAATAAAGGCACGAAGAGAGTATTTATAGAGAAGGACCGAAACCCTAATCCTAATCCTGGTCGTAACTGATTGTGAAAAGATATGAGCAAATAATGGAAAGATTTAAATGAATTAAATTTAAATCCTGCAAAAGATGGATCTAATTAATTGACTCATGCTTACCTTAATCATTCAAATCTTCCAATCAGCCACAACATGAGCCGCCTGTGTCCCTTAGCCCACTCAGTCCGTCAGCCCGCGTGCCTGCGCGTAGCTGCATAGTAGTACAAATGTGTAGCCTCGCAAGCGTGCAGCAGCACAACCCCTGCGTGCACCTGCACGGCCCCTACGCAAGCACCTGCGCATGTGACTCGCGTAAAGCGCATGAGCACATCAACTTCGCACAAGATGTCATGCGCCGATACTGACGTGCTAAGTGCAAAGTGCGCCAACAAAGCCCAATTTGCGCCCGAGTCCGAGCTCGAGCCCGAGTCTGAGTCGGTAAGCCCCTTTGGGGCTTAGCTCTATTAGGAATTAAATCCATGAGCATGACAAAAAGTATTAATGCTTCTTTGTTGGGTTAGCCTTCTTTCTACTAGAAAATTCCCCCCACATGGCACCCATGTGCCTCTCTACACCTCATGTGATTCTCTCAACACAAGTATAGCTTTATATAGAGATACAATCCATTTGGGCAAGACAATGTGGGACTGTATTTCTAGTTTCTATAGCAAAAACACCAACAATAGGCAAAAACACCAACACACGTATCCTACAGTATCCAGATACGTGTCATGTCACAAAGATCGAGGTTATGAACATATACCCAATAGGTAGGAGTCCTAGGAAGGAGCTTGGTTAAGGACTTAAGTACACTTATACTGCTTGATGTAGTTACTTACCTCATGCCATCTGCCTATAGAGTTGGCACCTCTAACATTCCAGGTAATGATTTCTATTTAATGATGAGGATGAACCCCCATATTGATCTACGAAGTCTCCCTAAGGGGTTAGGATAGAATCACGACTGTATTACTTCCTCTTTGTTATCTATATATACTAGGTAGTATCCCCTCATCTTCAAAAAGTTAATCGGTGTGGCGGACGCAGTGCACACTTTCCATGCCAACCATTGGATTACCATGGGTTCCTACACAATCCAACGGTTGAGGAGGGGTCGGGTACACTGCGCCCGGCCCATACAATCGCTACCAAAATAAGTCAAATCAGCGACGAAATTAGCGACGTTGAAGGAAAACGTCGCCAACATTTTTCATATTAGCGACGCCCTCAAGAAGACGTCGCCAAACGACACTATTGGCGACGTCCAGCGACGTCTACCGACCAGCTTTAATTTCATAAAAGATAACGTCACAGAATAGTTGGTAAACGTCGTTATAGTTTTTACATTAGTGACGTTTAGCGACGTTTCTATTTGTCGTCGCTAAGTTTTTAATGTAGGGCATCGGGTTTTCTTTTCCCTCCACTCAATCGAGCCCCAAATTTTCGAGCCCCAAATTCTCGAGCCCCAAATTTTTGAACTCCCTCCCCGATCTCCAGCCCCCCTCCGCCTACAGCCCGGCGACGTGACCCCCCTTCCCCTCCGCAGGCGCTCGTTTCCCTCCCCTCCGCCTACAGCCCGGCGCCGTGACCCCTCTTCCCCTCCGCAGGCGCTCCTTCTCCTTCCCTCCGTCTCTACCTTCGCCTCTGGTTCTCCTCCCCTCCGGTGACCCCCCCTCCCTATCAACCCCTTCGGTCTCGGTAAACCCTAACCCCCACTCTTGTAGTATAGTTGTATTAAGTGACAATGAATGAGAAGTTCGGTTCCATTTGAATTAAGTGACAGTGAATGAAGAGGGGAAGGGGGCTGTTTGGCTCTGATTATTCCTTCTCTTCTTCTAAAAATTGTTACTATTTTAAATTAATGTGGTCTATCTTCCTGTGTACACCACTGTTTTGAGTGTCTTGAGTAAGTAGAGGGTGCCATGTTGTGAGTGTGGTGCTCAGTGAATGAACTGTCATTTATAGTGTACATGTGTCAAATGAGTGAATTTGTGAGTTATTTTAGTGAAAGTGAACTGTCACTTGGCAGTGCATATGTGTTAAGTGTCTTGAGTGTCATGTGTTGAGAGTATTTTGGTGTGCCTATAGGCCATTCGTGAATGTATCTGAGTAGTGTTAATGTGTGTACAGGAGATGTGGGTTAAGGGCAATGAGTGTGTGCATACATAATCGATTTAGGGATGTATCAGTGAGCTACATAGATGTTAGGGTGGTGTCATAGGAGAGTGAGTTCCTGTCAATAGAGGCTTGTGTGTGTGACTCAAGAGTGAAGTGCATGAGTGAGATATGTGTCAGTGAGAAGTGATCGTCTGAGATATCCTATGTTAGTGTCAGTGTCCTTATCATGTCTGTGTGTGTCCTAAGTGGCAGGTTATAGTGAGAGGAGTGTGAGGGTGAATAGTGAGTATATGTGTCTCACTATATATATATATATATATATATATATATATATATATATATAAGGGTATATGAGATAGGGAGAGGGAAATCTGTCCTGGTGACAGCAGGAAGTTATTGTGTGTATGTGTCTGTGTGAGTGAGTGTTGGATATTGGTAGAGAGTGTGGGCTTATGGGTTCATAGTGATGCCCTTTGTTGCTTACTATTTTGCTTGTTTAGCTTGTGGCTGCATGCCTTTGGCTCACTCGAGCGGTATTTGTCCTCCGACCCTCATCCCTCGGCAATGATGATACGACAACCTATCACTATATCTTATATAGTAGTAAATGATGTCTTAGTACTACATTATGTGAGTTCATCTTGATTCTGTTACATTCTTCAGATACTATATACGATAAGAACATATACTACACCATATGTACAGAACATAGATGATTCACACTAATGTATGCTAGAATGAATCTTGGGTTGTGTTCTGAGCCATCCGTTCTCACACTTGGCAAAAAATCGAATTTTTTATACTTTATCGGCTTTCGAAAATGTACTCAAATTACATGATGGTTCATTTAGTTAGCTTGCTTATGTTACAATTATATTAATTGTGACTATCGATCTTACCAGATGGCACCCATGACCCGAGGAGCGGCATGTCGTTTGAGGGAAACAGTGAATGCTGAGGTGGCTCCTCCTACAGTTAAGGAGGAAGTGGCACCTGTTGCTAGTGAGACTGGGAGTTCTATTCATCCAGCACCGGTAGCTAGTGAGACCGGGAGTTCTATTCATGCAGCACTTGCAAGGGACGACATCTCTCCTCACGCCAAAAATCTCACTTTTTGAGGTGGTAGCGTGATCGTATCACTGAGCGTTTACGTGAGCTGCGTGGTTCTCATTAGCTATTAGTACTTATTTGTATTGGACTATTTGTATTGGGTTGTTTTTGTATTAGACTATTTGTATTGGACTACATATATAAATTAGTACTGTGTCAATCTCTGGATTGTATTGGACTACGAAATGGTGATCAGGATATAGTCCCTGCAGCCATTCGACTGGCGAGGCAGAAACTATGTATCTGTAGATAAAGTTGAGTGTCCTCCGACCCTCATCCCTCGGCAATGATGATACGACAACCTATTACTAGAGGATACTCTGAGAGATCCATCTGAGTAGGACGTATACTCTGAGAGATCACCTTTACAAGAATGATATCAGTAGTGGGATTGAGTATTGGAGGAGATATTATCAGATACGTCCTACTCAGATGGGTCTCTCATCGTTACTATTTTTTTCTGACGGCATGGTGGATGTGCTCCCTCAACAGATTCTTGCTCCGAGCCAAAACTTTGCCCCGGAGCTCAAGTGGACATCCTTCATATAGAGCTCGAGTGAGAGGTTCCTGACAGCATGGTGGTCTCCTTTGTCAAAGTATCCGTGCTCATCCCATATTGGTTGTGGGACGAGCACGGATACTTTAACAAAGGAGACCACCATGCTGTCAGGAACCTCTCACTCGAGCACTACACGAAGGATGTCCACTTGAGCTCCGGGACAGTTTTGGCTCGGAGCAAGAATCTGTTGACGGAGCACATCCACCATGCTGTCAGAAAAAAATAGTAATGGTGAGAGACCCATCTGAGTAGAACGTATACTCTGATAATATCTCCTCCAATACTCAATCCCACTACTGATATCATTCTTGTAAAGGTGATCTCTCAGAGTATACGTCCTACTCAGATGGATCTCTCAGAGTATCCTCTCCGGTTGGGTTGTGTTCTGAGCCATCCGTTCTCACACTTAAAATACATATGAATTAGAACTGTGTTTTGTATTTTCGACGAACCCAGGGATTGGATTCTGTATTTTGTATTTTGGTTTCTGTATTTTGTATTTTGGTTTTTGTATTTTGTATTTTGTATTTTGGATTCTGTATTTTGTATTTTGGTTTCTGTATTTTGGCTCCAGCTCCAGCTCTATTTGCATTAATCTACGGTACGACATGGTGATCAGGACATAGTCCCTGCAGCCATTCGACTGGCGAGGCAGAAACTATGTAGCCGTAGATAAAGTTAACTGTCCTCCGACCCTCATCCCTCGGCAATGATGATACGACAACCTATTACTAGAGGATACTCTGAGAGATCCATCTGAGTAGGACGTATACTCTGAGAGATCACCTTTACAAGAATGATATCAGTAGTAGGATTGAGTGTTGGAGGAGATATTATCAGAGTATACGTCCTACTCAGATGGGTCTCTCACCGTTACTATTTTTTTTGATGGCATGGTGGATGTGCTCCCTCAACAGATTCTTGCTCCGAGCCAAAACTTTGCCCCGGAGCTCAAGTGGACATCCTTCGTGTAGAGCTCGAGTGAGAGGTTCCTGACAGCATGGTGGTCTCCTTTGTCAAAGTATCCGTGCCCATCCCACATTGGTTATGGGACGAGCATGGATACTTTTAACAAAGGAGACCACCATGCTGTCAAGAACCTCTCACTCGAGCTCTACACGAAGGATGTCCACTTGAGCTCCGGAATAAAGTTTTGGCTTGGAGCAAGAATCTGTTGACGGAGCACATCCACCATGCTGTCAGAAAAAAATAGTAATGGTGAGAGACCCATCTGAGTAGGACGTATACTCTGATAATATCTCCTCCAACACTCAATCCCACTACTGATATCATTCTTGTAAAGATGATCTCTCAGAGTATACGTCCTACTCAGATGGATCTCTCAGAGTATCCTCTCCGGTTAGGTTGTGTTCTAAGCCATCCGTTCTCACACTTAAAATACATATGAATTAGAACTGTGTTTTATATTTTCGGCGACAGGGATTGGATTCTATATTTTGTATTTTGGTTTCTGTATTTTGTATTTTGGTTTTTGTATTTTGTATTTTGTATTTTGGATTCTGTATTTTGTATTTTCGTTTCTGTATTTTTGCTCCAGCTCCAGCTCCATTTGCATTAATCTACGGTACGACATGGTGATCAGGACATAGTCCCTGCAGCCATTCGACTGGCGAGGCAGAAACTATGTAGCCGTAGATAAAGTTGACTGTCCTCCGACCCTCATCCCTCGGCAATGATGATACGACAACCTATCAGAATCCTCGACTCTCTTTCGCTTCTTGGATATTGACCCAGCTTCCAATCTCTCATTTCCCTCCGGGTCCAATCTACTCCCAATCTCTTCCTCTTTTATACACGGATCTACAGAATCAATACCATCCAAGGAAGGCAAAACTGAATCAGCATTGTCTTCCGGATCGTCCTCATCAAGGCATAATGGGCTGCTCAGCGTGCCCAGCTTCTTCAACTTCTCGCTGGCTGCAGAGTCAAAATAGGAACGGGTCCTCTTTGCCGGCCCGGAGCTCTGACTCGTACTCGTCGATGCGCTACCGGTTTTCTCTCCTCCTCTGACGCGGGTCATAAGAAAAGAAATTTCGTACCTTTTCTTCACATAAACATCATTGCCGCCTTGTACTCGAGCCTCCTCGTCTGTGACGCCATCCAACTTCTCGGTGCCTACATTGTCACTCGAATCTCCTATTCGACTCGTATCGTCCTCTTCTTCGTCTGTCTTTTTGCTTCCTGTCTTGCAATCATCTGCTATCACCGCCGACTCATTCGACTCCTTCTCCGATGACTTCGAGGAGGATGATTGTCACGCCCCAGAACTAGAATACTGGAGAGCGGGGGAATGACTCAGCCAGCTACGTATTACGGGTAGATGAATATCGTATAATACGATCAATGCTGTCTAACCAGACGAGGGGGTACATACTACATGAAAGTCTTACTATGGTCATTTCACATCTATTGTCTCAATCATTCAAAACAAGAAACAGAAATAGAGAACATGTAAGATAAAGCAGTAAGGCATCCCAAACGCTCAGTCAAAATGTTCTTGAGATCTGGCTTTACAAAACATAGCCAGATGGTATAGCAAGTATATACACAATTGTTATCAGCTGCAGTCTGACTTTAGTTACAATTATGCGAAAGTAAGAGCAAGACAATCCGACTAACATGTCGGTGCCAAACGGCTAAGTATAAAGTAAATGACAAAACGAGCGGTGAAGTAAGGAAACCCACTCGAGTCCTCCTGCGATCATCCCTCTAGTATTGACCATCTTGGAGGTGGAAGTAAGCTGAGTCCTCGGGAACCGGCTCTAAATCTGGCCATGCAAAACCAGAGAGGTTAGACCTCCAATAGCAAGTACCACAAGGAAGCACGATATGAGGAATTAAAACCAGTAATAAGAGGATATAATAATAGATCTCTGCTTTCCACTAGGATTCGCATAACATCACGACACTTCGAACCAACCTCCCAACCAAACAAGGACAGAAGTTGGCCCGTCACGCCCTGACATTCTGATCATCTTAGTTAGGCAACAGAGTAGATACAATACACAAACAAATCATCTTTGAACGGCCAATCAATTCCTACGGCTTGCTATTGTGAGTCCCAAGTTATCCTGGAATTATGCAATTAGGGATTCCTCAGTTCTTACTATGTGCAAGCAAGGCTAGTCTATCCAATCAATCAATTACGCCAATCATGTAGTTAGACGAGTCCCGGCGGGACGCCCGTCGTTATAGCATGTACAATAATATAAGCAGATACCGATTCCCTGCCCGTGTGACAGATTTACCGTATCTATGGGAACCAGCCGGCCAGTCGGGCACTTAATAGTCCCAAGGGGGCTGCCATGTAAGAACTCGAGAATCCATTCTCTCCATGCCATCATTATTTTATTTAACTTAATAGTCTCTACGTTGCGTGAAGTTCCATGCCGTGGATCATGGTCGTTCAAATGAGTACTTTCGTACGGGGTACGATATGCGCAACTCTACAACGATACCCGTACGGCTATGTTATAGGTCTTACATAGCGTAATGCAACAATCAAATCTAACCACGGAGTAATCATGCCTTGACCATAAAGTACACATGCTGTTTTGTAAGATAAAGAAATAAATAAAAATGAATAATTTGAAGCCTGCATGTGCCTGTATGCCAATATTCGGGATCGGCTAATCGAGTATAATAGTTCATTGCATGAACGTGTCTCATTCATTTCATTCAATAAGACGACTAGCCAGTCTCTTAGTTCCAACTAGGGACGCATGATCAATTTTAGTCAAGATAACCATTATCATCAATGGTGACAAGGCATGAAAGTCAAATAGTATTAATCATGGTCGAGTCCATAACTAGTATAAAATAGTTGGTAATACATTCTTGAATCCAAGGAAAAGATCAACAAATTCATGTTGGGAGTTGAAAGAAATTCTAGCCACAATTCAGTTAATTAGGACATATAACAGTCAGAAACAACCAATTTATGCATATGCGGCCTATTCTGCGTCATGCATGCAACTGCGACACCATATGCGCCTACCGCGACATGTGCCTCATGCAACATGCGCCTACTGCGACATGCGCCTTAATGCGGCTCATGCGCGACCGGATATGCACCTACCGCGACATGTGCCTCATGTGGCTCAACTGCGACATGATATGCGCCTACCGCGACATGCTCCTCATGCAACATGCGCCTACTGCGACATGCGCCTTAATGCGGCTCATACGCGACATGATATGCGCCTACCGCGACATGCGCCTCATGTGGCTCAATTGCGACATGATATGCGCCTACCGCGACATGCGCCTCATGCAACATGCGCCTACTGCGACATGCGCCTTAATGCGGCTCATGCGCGACATGATATGCGCCTACCGCGACATGCGCCTCATGTGGCTCAACTGCGACATGATATGCGCCTACCGCGACATGCGCCTCATGCAACATGCGCCTACTGCGACATGCGCCTTAATGCGGCTCATGTGCGACATGATATGCGCCTACCGCGACATGCGTCTCATGCAACATGTGCCTACTGCGACATGCGCCTTAATGCGGCTCATGTGCGACATGATATGCGCCTACTGCGACATGCTGTTCGTGCTGCAGATGGATATAGGAACGAACCAAAATACTTTTGCCATAACTTCCACAAAATAAATCGAAATCTAACTTTTCAAAAGCCAAACTTTAGTAGAATTAAATTCTCTACAACATGGAACCACTTAATTTCGAAAACAACAATGTTTGATAGATCAAAACCCTAAATTTATATGAAAACCAAAACTATGAAAACCAAAACTTAAAACTTAGATCTACACCCAACCATCCATGGAAATCAAGAACTTCAAGACCTAAACTTGTAGAGGAAGAGAAGATGAACAACATAGACTAAAAATAAATGGGGATGCATGAAATCCCTCATGGTGTGCAAGATGTACTTGCCTCTCCAAATGGGTTAGGGTTTGGTGGAGGAGTAAATGTGAATGAATGAAGAGAGAGAGTGGAAGAAGAACTTTTATATCAAGGTCAAGTGGATCTCCACCATTCATTCTCTCCACCAAATCCAAGCCATCCATTCCTTTCCATGTTGAACCAAACCGAACCAAGTTGGTTTCCCATGAACCGAAATGAACCAAGAGCCAAGAAAAAGCAGAAAATAAAATACAAAAAATTAATAAGCACGAATTAGAAGAATTTAAATACAGAATAAATGCATGATAAATATTGAATAAGTACATTCAAGAAGTACACGTATAAAATACTTTATTCTGGGAACGGGGAGTGACAACGATGAGGAGGAGGAGGAGGAA
The DNA here is from genome assembly GCA_029216955.1 of Iris pallida. NCBI lineage: Eukaryota > Viridiplantae > Streptophyta > Magnoliopsida > Asparagales > Iridaceae > Iris > Iris pallida. Next base: position 1,598,336 of record JANAVB010043019.1, read on the forward strand.
GACTCGGAGAAGGAGTCGAATGAGTCGGCGGTGATAGCAGATGATTGCAAGACAGGGAGCGAAAAGATAGGCGAAGAAGAGGACGATACGAGTCGAAGGGGAGATTCGAGTGACAATGTAGGCACCGAGAAGTTAGATATCATCACAGACGAGGAAACTCAAGTACAAGGCGACAATGATGTTTATGTGAAGAAGAGGTACGAAATTTCTTTTCTTATGACCCGCGTCAGAGGAGGAAAAAAAATCGGTAGCGCGGCGACGAGTGCGAGTCAGAGCTCCGGGCCGACAAAGAGGATCCGTTCCCATTTTGACTCTGCAGCCAGTGAGAACTTGAAGAAGCTGGGCACGCTGAGCAGCCCGTTATGCCTTGATGAGGACGATCCGGAAGACAATGCTGATCAAGCATCTTTCTTCTCCTCTCCTCCACCATGGCTCTGGACCCATCTGCTCCTCCCTACTTCCCTTCTTCTTATTTGACTCTCTCAGCCAATATGATATCCACCTCAAGTGTAGAGTCGGAAGAGAAGAAGTGGGCAGGAAGAGGAGGGACGAAGCAGCACAGCCGGCGACATGACCCGGAGGAAGTACAGATGTTTTCTTCAAATCCGTAGGAGAACTATAAGGATATATCTTTTCACAACATGTCACCTTGTCAAAGACCCTTAATGTGAATATCATGTTACCGCGGTATCGGAAGACTAACATGTCATAATTATTTAAGCCATGTGTTTTGACATAATCCTCCCAACTCTTTCCTCCTATGTAGTAATCTTGCATTACTACATAGCAGGAAAGAGTTTGGAGGATTATGTCAAAACACACGGCTGAGAAAATTATGACATGTTAGTCTTCCGACATCGCGGTAACATGATATTCACATTAAGGATCTTTGACAAGGTGACATATTGTGAAAAGATATATCCTTATAGTTCTCCTACGGATTTGAAGAAAACCTCTGTACTTCCTCCGGGTCATGTCGTCGGCTGTGTTGCTTCCCCCTCCTCTTCCTGTCCACTTCTTCTCCCCCGACTCTACACTTGAGGTGGATATAATATGTGGCTGAGAGTGTCAAATAAGAAGAAGGGAAGTAGGAAGGAGCAGATAGGTCCAGAGCCATGGTGGAGGAGAGGAGAAGGAAGATGCTTGATCAGAACTTGAGGTGGAAAAGTTGTGACGTTGATAGCGTGAGAGAGGGAGAGGGTGAATGAAGGGAGGGAAGTGGCTGCATGCCTTTGGCTCACTCGAGCGGTATTTGTCCTCCGACCCTCATCCCTCGGCAATGATGATACGACAACCTATCACTATATCTTATATAGTAGTAGATGATGTCTTAGTATTACATTATGTGAGTTCATCTTGATTCTGTTACATTCTTCAGATACTAGATACGATGAGAACATATACTACACCATATGTACAGAACATAGATGATTCACACTAATGTAGGCTAGAATAAATTTTGGGTTGTGTTCTGAGCCATTCGTTCCCATACTTGGCTCCTACAGCATGTGAAATAGACATTCTGAGAACTGGACATTGTGTGATTGTTGTAGACTTGGTTATAGGGACTGAAACCTGTGTACAGCGAGAAATGGACATTCTGTGATTGTTTGGATCCTATTCTACAGTGAGAAATGGTTATCTTTTTAAACTGCAGGGAGAAATGGACATTCTGTATTTTGTTTTTTTATTTTTTTTGCAGATTTAGCGACGTTTACCGACGTTTACCGACGTCCTCCGACCCTCATCCCTAGGCAATGATGATACGACAACCTATCACTATATCTTATATTGTAGTAGATGATGTCTTAGTATTACATTATGTGAGTTCATCTTGATTCTGTTATATCCTTCAGATACTAGATACGATAAGAACATATACTACACCATATGTATAGAACATAGATGATTCACACTAATGTATGCTAGAATGAATTTTGGGTTGTGTTCTGAGCCATTCGTTCCCATACTTGGCAATTAAGCATGTAAAATAGAACTGATTATGTTTAGTTTGTCTTACAATACAGATTTTCACATCCAAATTGAAATGGATCGTTACTTCGTTGATCGTACATGGATGTACTAGCAGATCAACCTCCTGGACCGTAGGTACTTATAAGTATTGACCGTATCGGATTAGTATCGATCTATCGTTTTGATATGGGCCGTATCGGTTGATATTGGTCTTAGCGAATTGGTATCGTCCTATCCGATATGTATCGACCGTATAGCTAGGATTCATATTGGCCTTATCGATTTGGTATCGGTCATATCCGATAGGTATCGACCGTGTTGGATTATTATATACCATTTCGGATTAGTATCGTTGGAAAGTAGTCGACAATGCTTCGTATTGTGAAGTGATATTGTTGTAGACTTGGTTATAGGGACTGAAATCTGTGTACAGTGAAAAATGGACATTCTGAGAACTGGACATTGTGTGATTGTTGTAGACGTGGTTATAGGGACTGAAATCTGTGTACAGTGAGAAATGGACATTCTGTGATTGTTTGGATCCTATTCTACAGTGAGAAATGGTTATCTTTTTAAACAGCAGGGAGAAATGGACATTCTGTATTTTTTATTTTTTTTTGCAGATTTAGCGACGTTTACCGACGTTTACCGACGTCCACCGACATAAGTGTGCGTCGGTAAACGTCGGTAAATCTGCGATATTATCCGGGGCACCGACGTTTAGCGACGTCATTATATGTCGGAGAACGTCGGTAAACGTCGGTGCACGTGGGTAATCATCCCAGGAATTCTCAGGATTTACCGACGTGTAGCGACTTTGGACATGTCACTTAACCACCGACGACTCGACGGTAATCCGTCGGTAAAGGTACCGACGCGTAGCGACACGATGTAATACGTCGCTAATACAACGACGACACGACGGTAGACGTCGGCAATATACCGACGTATAAATACGTCGACAAATGTCGTTACTTGTGACGTTTGGCGACGTTTATAAGATCAGCGACTTACATTTCCGCGACCAGCCCAAAACGTCGGTAATTTCGTCGCTACCGACGCGTAGCGACACGATGTAATACGTCGCTAATACAACGACGACACGACGGTAGACGTCGACAATATACCGACGTATAAATACGTCGGCAAATGTCGTTACTTGTGACGTTTGGCGACGTTTATAAGATCAGCGACTTACATTTCCGCGACCAGCCCAAAACGTCGGTAATTTCGTCGCTAAATAATTTTAGCGACGAAAATTGTCGTTTTAGCGACGTCTTTAGGCGTCGCTAAAATGACTTATTCTGGTAGTGAATGCTTTCTCAACTTCATTTGCTAGGAGTAAAATCCATTTAGGGTTATCCTTTTTGAGGTTGTTGGAGTTTTAACAGGCTACTTCATGATATAATGATCATTGGCACAAGCGAGGGGGAGCCCTTTCATATTCAACATCCTGCTCTATTCTCTCCCCACTAGGAAGCATCAAACTAATCTTGCATGGTAACTTATCCGTGGCGCCTAGGACCTCGACTTAAACTCGAGCATATGATAGCCTCTGTCGTATGTCTTGTTATACTAATATCTGTTCGAATAAGTTTCTTAAACAAGATATATAGCTATCTTCATGATAAATGGGGTACTCCACAGTTGAGTTGATGGCCAAGAAAATCTAATCCAAATAGGAGATAGATGTTCACATTCAAAGTGGATTCATTAAACGATCTCCTCAAGCAGGGGCAGAGTCAGGATTTTGGAGTAGGGTGGGCCAGCTAATAATTACTATAAGGTTCCAGAATTTTATGCCAAAAATTCGACAACTTTTTCTTTATAAATTCGATGATTCGACAGAGTTTTTTTTTTTGAAAATTTATGCCTAAACTTTGGTCATATTTACTTATTGATAATTTTCCACCGAATATAATTGCTTCCATCTGTTCCAAAGATATACTAGGCATTTCAAAATTAAAATACTAGGAAGCAAGAATATGAAGGAAACTAACAGTGGATTTTCCCATAACAAAAAACTAGGAAGCAAGAATATTGAGAAAATTCCATAAAAATTTCAAAGTTGTTGCATAAATAAATAACACTAGATTTTACCAGAGGAGGTGAAGAGGGAGACTAGAAGAGCCGAGAGCAGGAGGAGGCCGAGGGGCTGCAGCGTGCCGGTGCCGGTCGACGGTCGGGCTGGACTAGAGAGGGGGAGCAGCCTGCAACTGCTTGTCAAGATCTAAATGTGAAATAAGACCTAATGAAATTAGAACTAAATGAAATTAACTGACTAATCTTGGTCAGTTGGTCGTCGACTCGTCGGATCCCCTCCTCCGATATTCGATTTCTCTTCACAGTTCACTCCATTGTCACCTACTCGCCGGTCCTCCTCCAACGTAGAAACCCTAGAAGGCTAGAGAGAGAAAGAGTGAACTCATTAGAATGGAAAGAATCCATACTGGAGTCGGGACTGTTTTCCCAGTTCGGTTGGAGACTTGGAGTACTGGGCTACACTGTGTAGTTGGAGTATTGGGCTACCTATCATTTATAAAAAAAAAATTGCTTTTCTTTTGATTGCACTGGGCTACAGTCCAATGCATGGCTAATGTCCCTCCGCCCCTTTCATCAAGACCACCAGTCTTCCATCGAATGTCCATGGTCCACCTTCCAACACTCTATCCAAATCTTTTGCAAGGGCAAACTTAATGAAGTAAAACACATTTTCTTGCGGGAAGACTTCCACAGTCCCTTTGGATGCCTTACTCTATGTGCAAAGGCTCGCAATTGGTCGTAAACGACTTATTACCCATCACATACAAGACTAGGGTATTCTTCTAGTCCTCAAGTCTCTGCTAAATCGTCCATAGTGATTTTGGTTATCTTCTCCCCATAGATTATCCTTGGGTTCCACATATTGAAGGTCAAGCTCCTCTTGAACAACCGTTGATTAGGAAGGGTTCCTAGCTATCCTTGTTACCACCACCACCTTTGGTATCCTTGTTTCCAACATCTAAATGTATCAACAATTTGGAAGACACTTATCCCCTTAGCTCATCATAAGATATTAATTTCCCCTTATTGATAATTTTTCATAAATATATCTTCAAAAGAGAGGGCAGCAGTATAATATATAATATAAACGCCTTTCTATTTCTTCCATTGAACTTTTATGCCATTGTGGTTGTATGCACGTTTACTAGCGTGGTTGTCCTTCATCTATGTTTATATACATATACATTGAAATCTTTCTTGGCAGACACATGTATCTATCATGGGACTACTAAAATGCTAACATCCGTTCCATTGTTTATTTGTAGGGTACCTTAGATTCTGCCATGGCCAACTCTTCCCACAAGTGACTTGTGCTTTGAGCCAGGACCGATTTTGAGGGAGTGCATTGGGTGCAGCCGCACTAGGCCTCCCGAATTCGTAGGTCTCAAATTTTTTTTATATGTGCATGTATTATGTATAATAAACTAAATTATGGATAAATAATTTTAAAAATCCAAATATTTCAAACTTATGAATAAAGAATTTAAAATTATGAACAAATAATTAAAAATGTATATGTATATTTATTATGTATAATATACTATAAAACTAAACTAACTTATGAATAGATAATTTATAAATTCATTGGCCTCCCTTACGCATATCTGTTTTCAATTAACAAATCAACTAAGGCTTCCATTGTTTCAAATTAATGAAACAAGTCAAATATTCTCTCAGTTCCATTCAATTCATATTCAAAATCAATAGGAAATCCTAACACTTAATAGGGAATCCTACGACTTATAGGATTCAAATAAAGTCCTATGTATCTTTAATTCTATCAACAACCTATCTTTCGACCCCTTCTTGTATATAATAGATCATGCTATTGCGTCATTCAAGAGAAGGTTCAAACAATATCAGAACTATGAGAATATTTTCAATTTGTTGTTCTGTTCAGAGAAAATAGAGATGATTTGGAAGCTTGTTGTAGTCGTCTAGAAAGCACTTTGAGACACGGTTGCTCTGATATTGATGGAGGTCTAGAAACTTTACAAGATCTTTTACCAAACGATTTCCAAGTACTGGAGATATTAAATTTTATGAAGAAATTTAATTATTTTCCTTTAGAATCCTATTGATAGTTCTAGTGACTTGAATCATATTGACAATTCCATTAAAAATGAGTTCTTAGAAGGTGTTGATTATGAGGGATTGATTGATAATTTTGCAGGTAGAAATGCTAAAGGATTGTTCTTAATGTGAAGATGGCAAAGATGTTTGTTTGTTTAGCTTTATTTTCTCTTTTAGTTGAATATTATTTCAATTGAAAGATATTGTAGTTAATAATTTTTCTTAACTGATGTTAAGTTTGGATAATTTAATTTATGAAATTTTATATTAGAATTTTTTATTTATAAGAATAGGCCTCCATTTATTTTTCGCACCAGGCTCATTCGTCCTTGACGAATCTCAGCTCCGGCCCTGCTTTGAGCTGTAGGTATGAAATGAAGAGAAGCATTGCTTTCAAAAACTAGCCAAGCTCAACTACCAATAGTTTGCTGTAATCTCATACGGAATTAAATTTGACAACAAATTACATACAAAATTAACATCAAATTGACTACGGATTATGGAACTCTTCTGATATACGGAAGAAGAAGACTTGGATATAATTATAGTGTTCTTTTGAAAGCCTTCTAGAGCTCCATATCAATTGAAATTTTCTCGTGGTGGTTTTTCCATAGTCTTTGCTTCTTCTATTTGTCTTATTATGTCTTATGTTCTCATGAGTTAGCTCTATTGTATACACCTCTAAACTGGTTGTGTTCTTGATAGAAAGTTTTGTCTGGCTAGAGATTCCAGTCATATATATATATGATCAAGAGGATAGTATGACATGCTACATACAAACATTTGAGAGAGAATTGTTTTTATATATTTGCTATAAAGATTAATACGGGGCGCTACGAATGTCATCGAAACACGACCGGGAGAGATGGTAACAGGTACAAGGAGAGACTTGTTGCTTTCTCAAGTAGTAAGAAATACATATACTAGTTCACAAACGAATACAAATGTGAAGATAAACACAAATTTGGTGGAACTGAAAATGAATTATAATTTGTATTCAACTTGAAGTGAAATGACAAGCTGCATATATTTATACTAGACTACCCACTATCAAGACATTTAATCTACTTGTAAGTTATGTCTCTTGCGTTACATAACTAACATAACTGATGACCTCTATGAATTACATAACTCATGCATGCAAGCTAATTACTACCTAAATTCTAATCCCTTTAAAGTGCATTAATTGTAAACGACATCAAGCATCTCGGAAAAACTAGAACGACCCTTTAGAAAGCTACCTTGTGAATATATTCGTAGTGTTTTCATTGCTCCGCACTTTCGAGATTTCAATGGTCCCTTCAAGAACTCTCTTGTGAATGAAACGATGCTCAATTTCAATTTTTCGTGCTTGCGTGACAAATTGGATCAAGCTTCAATGCACTTTAGTTGCGACCGCAAATAATAGTTGGTTTATTAATTGGAACATGGACATCTTCAACCAACCCAGTAACCAAATATGTGTTTTTGTGTCACAAGGAAAGAAGCATTGTACTTCGTTTCGGTGGAGGAAAGAGACAATGCATCTTGCTTTTTGCTACACGAAGAAACATCGACCATACCACACAAGAAGACATAGCCGAAGTGACCTTTGATCATCCGAAGGACCTTCCAAGTTGGCTTCGGTATAACCATGCAAGAGAAAGTTAGCACCCTCCTTGTAGAGCAATCCCAAATCATGAGTTAAATTTATATACTTCAAAATTGTTCGGCAGCTTCCAAATAAGGCTTTCGAGGTTCTTGCATATACTGACTCACAAATCCAAGATAAAAAGAAATATTCAACAATGTAAAATTCAAACATATAGGCTACCAACAAGTGCAAGGTACTATAGAGGATCAGAAATAAGCTTTCCTTCTTCACGACGAAGTCGTATGTTTGCATCAACACCACTTGCTCTCATTCACGCCAACTCTCTTTTCAGTATACATTTTTAAGAAACAATAATCTACCATCCACTTTGTCCACTTCCAAGCCAAGAAAGTGTTGTTGTTCAATTGCAACCTCCCATATCGGTCCCAGTGACGGATCATATCATCAACATAAAGTAAAACAATAACATGCATGTTCCCTTAATTTTTAACAAATAAACTTAAGTCTAGTTAGAAATAAAATAACCACAAAATTGAAAGTACTCGACATTACCATACTATATCCTTGGTTCTTGCTTCAACTCGACATAAATGGCCTTCTTTAGCTTGGATATATAATCCAGAGAGTTTCAAACATACCTCAGTAGTTGCTTCATGAAGATGTCCTTGTCAAAATTTTTACAGAGAAATATATTTTTGACATAGAGATACCAAAGCTTCCATTCTTGATACGTCGCCAAGGATACGACAGCCAAAGTCATCTTTGCAACTGGACTAAACGTTACTTCATACTCTTGTATGTACTTTTAGAAAAGCTAGCCTCTTAAAACAAGGCGAGCTTTGTACATCTCACTACCAAATAAGAGGAATTAGCGACGCCAAGACACACTGATGATAAAAATTACGTCGCTAAACTACATTAGCAATGTAATTGGCAATATTTTGACTGAATCGTCTTAATTTCTAGTCATAAACAACAAAAATGTCGCTAAACGTCGCTAAATGCCGTTATAGCGGCTTACATAGTGACATTGCTACACGTCGCTAACTTAGCGACATAATACTTGTCGATATTTTTTGCCAAAATGATGACTATGTTAGTTACATTAATCCAAATTTTCGCGACGTCATAGCTGATATGGGAAAGTCTACCATATCAGCAACTTTGTGACGCATGGCGACGGTTAGCAACATTCCTTTTTCCAATTTAGCGATGTAGTTTCATTTACTAATCGTCGTTAATTGTTTCCAATTAGAGACAATAGCGACGTACCGATACGTTTAGCGATGTATGGATTAATGTTAGCCATGTTACATTTTTGTCGCTAAGCGTCGCTAAATAGCAAAAAAAATAAGAAAAATGTAGCAATATATCGCAATATAGGAAGTTGTACAGAATATATCATATATTAGAGATATAAAACCACAATTATAATATAATCCATGACAAACAATGTACTAGACACAAATTGTCGCATATAATATAATAATGTTTGGTACATAAGACCCAACTAGGGCCGATACAAAAACTCATAAAAAATTCTAATCTAGGGCTACTAGGATGAGGAGGAGGGGGAGCACCCGTGCAAATTTGCGAGATGGGTTGGTCAAACTGCTCCTATGTAAGGTTCACTATTGTCGGTGGAGGAGGTAGTTTCGTCGATGGATGCGGTATCGCAACTGGCGATGAGATTTTGTGCTCTAATGCTTCTAATCTCATATAATGGGTATCCATGGTGCTGAACAGTCTACTAGTGCTCTGTGATAATGACTGAGTCAGTACACTAACGGTGCACTCCGTCAAATTGGTCAGCTCCGTAAACTGTCGCTGCGTTGTCTGGCTCAATTGTATGAGCTCCATAATACTATGCTCGAGCGCCTCAAAACATGCCATGAAGGTCGTCTCGCTCGGCTGGGGCTGGGGATCCATCTGTGAAATCCTCCAAAGCAAGTCGTCTTAAAAGGACACAATCTGTTAGTCAATGACCTCTTGGATTCGTGTTGACTCCTACGAATGTTGTGTGGCCCTCGAATGCGTACTATTCTTGGGAGCCTTGGAGATCTGCGTCGTAATATAGACATCATATGATCCCGTACCATAGTATGTACCCCTTTGAAGACTACTAGCGACAGCATCCATAGCTCATCGTCTGATGGAGCTGGGAGGCATACGAGGAAGTACAAGTCTATCCCTCGCCACGTATGGAAACCTGTTACGTTTGTTGCTCATGGAGTTTGAGATACTCATCCTACATTATGGGTATCTACTCATCATATATGTACTTACTAATATCTATGTAACCCAACGACTACGTGAATCTACTTGAATATTTTCTAAGGTATATTGAAATTAAAAAAATATAAGTATTTTGGTTGTGCAATGAACATGTATAGTTAAAAAAGATATAATAAATAAAAGAAAGCACCCACGCCCCTAGCCTAGTGGTAGTGGTGAGGCATGCGACCCGAGTGGTCAGGAGTTCGAATCCCAGTGGGAGCGATTCCGAAAACTAATTACCATTTCAAAAAAAAAAAAAGAAAAAAAAGAAAGCACCCACGCATATATAATATTAGATAACTTATGATACGAAGGAATAAGAATAAATATACCTAAACAAATATGGGTATTTGGCTCTGATGGTCAGCTTTAATTGGTATCTCTCATTAAACCACCAACACTTTATACCATCCTATGGTTTGGGGTCAAGGATTGGGGGAGGGCTGTGCAAGGCTCAAAGTCGAAGGCAATGGGGACTTGACTACCGAGGTCTATAGTGATTGACGGTTACGTCGGGGCAGGGCTCGAAGTCGATGACAAGGGGGTCAGGGGCCATCGATTGTAATGTACATGCTCACAAGGTTCTTGTCTCTATACTGTATCGACTTTACAATCTTCCTTGTAGATTTCCTACGAGGTTGACCGCTCTCAATCCCCTCGACATGTTAAAAATCACGAGTAGAACCTCGGCTCCCCTATTTCACTTTGTTTCATAAGTGGAAGAAGAAGACTCCGAAGGAGCACTTGGTGACATTGGCAAACTCACCCTTGACTTGGACATACTATTGACCTTGTCGCCACGCCAACATCTTCAAGATCAACACTTGTAGAGCTAATAAGAGTTTGCCTCATCAAAAATGATATATCTAGAAACAATGAGTCTTCGGGTCTATGTATTTTCATCCCTTTTTCTTTTGTCATGGCCAATGAAGATACACTTCCCAGCCTAAGTATCCAACTTGATCCTTTTAGATTTCAGCACATGAACATAGCAAGGAAAACCAAAGACTTTGAAGTGATTCACATTTGGCTTTTCCCCATGATATCATCTTATATGGACACTTCATGTTGTTAGGACTAATTAATAAGAGGAACAATGGTTGATAACATAAGTCGCACAGGCCATATCTTTCGCCCATAAGGTCTTGTGTAGACTTTTTGCATACAACCCAACTCTTTAAAGTCTCCACAAGATATTAAATCTTTCTCATTGTGACACCATTTTGTTGCGGAGTCTCCGAACTAGAGTTATCTATCTTGATGTCATGCTTCTGACAGAAGGGTAAGAACTCCTTAGATTTGAACTATCCTCTGCCGTTGGTTGTTAACTTCTTGATTTTTCAAGTTGAGCATACCTTCAACCGTTTATTTGAGCTGATGAATCTTTTCGAAGACTTTGGATTTCTCCCTCATCAAAATGGTTCAAAATTTAACTGGATGAGACGGTTCGATGGTCTAACCGGCCGGATCGACAGAGTCAATCCAATTTTGGGGGGAAAATAGTGGATTAATATTAACCAATCCAAAAAATTTACTGGTTCACGGGTTAATCCAATCGACCGGTCTAATCCGGTCCGATTTTCAAAACACTGGTCTTCACCAAAAGAAGGAAGTAGGAAGACATCAAACACCACAATGCGCATGCCTAATTCTAACCACCACTAGGCCGGCATTTTGGACTGAAGCTGATAAATTGTCCTATGATTGGTCAACCGTGCAACTCGGTCGTTGCACCACAAACAACAAATCCAAAATTAAGAAGAAACGAACACCGACAAGTGGAAAAGAACCTCAATTATAATAACTATGCTAAATAAAAAAGAACAACAACTAGAACCATCACACATTGTAACATTGCCATAGCTACAACCTCTCACTTCCTCTCGCCCTCCGTTGTTGATGGCCAGACCCTTCGGCCATCAGTAACAACATGACGCGCCTCGGCTGCGCGCTCGCGCGCGCAGACGACGCACGGTGGCGCCACGTCGCCCGCCTCGCCTTCGCCCGCAAGGTCGTGCGCGTTATCTGGCGCCACGTGCTGGCGTGCTCGGTCGCGCCGAGTGTAAGGGGGGACCCCTCCCCTGTGCGGTACCACCGCCTCGCGCACCCGTCCTCCTCCCCCTCGGACCGTCCCGGCACGAGGCAGGAGACCTCTCTGCCCGGCGGCGACACGGATCGTGTCTGTGCGGATTCCGACTTGGTTGCACTCAAGATCAGCCTTCTTGGTGACTGCCAAATAGGAAAGACCAGCTTTATGGTACGTGTGTGTATTTTTATATATATAAAAAACTTCTATCATAATTGAAAGAAATAATTTATTTTGTTCGTGAAATTAAATGCACAAGCGCTATGTCTCTATCTGCTGAGCATTAGAACTAGAAACTTTGACACATACATATATACTCAAACTAACTAATTATGTTTGTGATGCATGTTGAAGTACAAATATGTAGGAGATGGGGAGGAAGAGAAGGGACTACAAATGACAGGTCTGAATCTGATGGACAAGGTTCTCTCTGTCCGTGGCGGCGCGCAGATAGTCTTTAGTATTTGGGATGTTGCAGGTTTTTTTTTTTTTTTTTGTTCTTCTTGATTTTTCATTTATTAGTAGGTATAATTATCATAGTTTACACTATCGGCCGATATCATTACGATTTATATTTCATGATCCGATACCGATCAATACTGATACCGACACCGATGACATCGAGGGTTTCTTTCTTAATCAATTCGGCTCAGAAAATTGAACGAAAAGGCACAAAAAATTGAACGGAAAAGAGCAACCAACAATAGTGTAAAAACATAGTAATATTATAAAAGTATATGTAAAAGATACTTATCTATCGCAGGTAAAACAATCAGCTAGTGTGATTACTGTTTAATTTAATTTCAAAATTACTAAGAAACCGCACATGGAATACTTAAAATTATATCTAAATATATAGAAAAAAAATTCTAAAATTTTAATAATTTATTAATAATAATTTGTTTTTCTATACCGAAACTCTGATACTCTGATCCGAAACCGTCGATAATGTGAATACCCCAGACCCCGATACTCATAGGAATGGTCCGATACCTATATTGTGAACCTTGATAATTGCATGTTTGTTCTTTTAGCTAATTATTGTGCAGAGTATAATTAATTTTGATTTTTTTAGGTGATCATCAATACCTTGGGCATGTCCCCCTTGCTTGTAAAGATGCCGCTGCGATCCTCATCATGTTTGATCTCACCAGCCGGAGCACGCTGAACAAGTTAGTACTGTGATTTAATTTAATTTTTTTCATTTTCTCAATTCTTATCATGGATTTTAATTAGTCTCTTTTCGAAGAAATTAATTGTTCATTGAAGTCACGAATGATTTTTTTTTTGTTGCAGTGCAATCAGATGGTATCGGCGGGCGAGAAAATGGAATAAGGTACTGAAACATGTCTCTCTTCTTTCTGTGTATCTACGGATTATTCTAAAATTTTGACATCAAAACTTTCTCATGATTTTGTTAAACCGTCGTAATTTCTTAACATCTTTTAATAATTATTTCCTGGTGTATATATAGTTGTGCAAAATACGTCAATAATTATTAAAAGATGGTAAGTAATCACGAAGGTTTAACAGATTTTACATCTCGCTATAGTTTTCCTCTGTTCTTGTAAATTTTTATGTATGTTCTTCCAATTCTCCACTTCTCATGAAGTCTACTCATGAATTCTAAGTTCTTTCAGAACCAAGTTACCTACAATTTTGATTTAGGCCTAGAATAGAGTTCTTTTTTTGAAAATTTTAAGCTGCTACTAAAATTGTTTTCTTTTTCTTCTGATCTATATTATAGACGGGGATCCCAATTCTAATTGGCGCCAAGTTTGATGACTTCGTCCAGCTTCCTCTTGACATGCAATGGACTGTTGTAAATGAAGTAAGACGACGTTCTCCCAAAGCTTTTACCTAAGTTTACTAACATTTGTGAAGAATAAGGAAAAAAAAAAAGTATTCCTAGTTCGTAGTGAAGTATTAGCATAGTTTGCAATATCGGCTAATATCGATACGAATTGGCATATTCCGGTCCAATACCAACCTCTATCGATACTGACCGATACAGACGTTGGGGGCGTCTTTCTTAGTCAATTCTGTAGAAAAATTGAATGAAAAAGACCAATCAGTAAGGGTGTAAAAGTATAGTAAACTTGTAAAAGTACAAAAATGAATAAAATTTATTTATCGCAGGTAAACCAATCAACAAGAGCGACTTTAATTTCATTCAATTTCAAAACTAGTAAGAAACAACACATAAGATACTTGAAATATGCCTAAAGTGGAAAAAAAATTGTTCGTTTTCCTATACCAAAAATTCCGATATCCAATCCGAAAGTGTTGATACTGCCGATACCCAGGCTGGTCCAGAGTTTTTCGGGCCAGAGTAAAATTTAAAATGATGCCCTTTTGAAAAGATGAAACTATTATAAAAAAAAACAAAAATAGATTCCACTAGGCCTTGAACCCATGATGTTTTACATAGTAGGCATAAGTGAAAACCAACTACATTAAATAAATTACTATGTTATTTTGTATGAACATTAATACTTAACCTAGTACAAATGTTTTATATATACAAAAACAATAATTATGAGACCTTCCTAGTTCGTGGGCACCGGGCGGTCGCCCTAGTCGCCCTGGGCCAGGGCCTTGCCATTACCACCAATCCCGATCCTCATAGGAAGGATCCGATACCAATTCCTATACCGATAGAACCTTGAGTATTAGTTCAATGACTACAAGCATGGTACCATCAGGGAAGCTGAGGCAACAGTCCTAGAATGGATGATAGACTTACCTGCAAAACATGTAATCAGAAACATCTAAGATGCGTATGAAAAGAAGGGTAAAAACTAAAAAGCTTAGCAAGATGACCATGAAAACAAAAAACAAAAATTACCACGGCACGTCGCTCTCGTGATTCTCGTAATGGGACATCAAGAACATGGACAATTCATTCCGTACATGATAAGCTCGCTGATTTGGATACGGTGCTCTAGAGTTGGTATGATTGCATTTGGTCACGAGTTACTTTTGCAATGATCAGTACTTCAAATATGCATTATGTTTTCATGGCACTTCCCTCAGTGATTCAGACCAAGAACTGATAACTACATTCTGCTGCATGGACATCGAAACATATAGATGATTCATTTAGTTTTACATGATAACCTAATCAACTTGGATCTCCTTACCTAGTGCTTCATATAACTTAATCAACTTGGATCTCCTTACCTAGTGCTTCATATAAGTTAATCAACATGGATCTCCTTACCTAGTGCTTCATATAAGTTAATTAACTTGGATCTCCTTACCTAGTGCTTCATATATGTTAATCAACTTGGATCTCCTCATCTAGTGCTTCATATAGTGCATTCTATTTTTGCTATATCCTTTACTCTGCCTCATTTATGTACTAAACCTTTTCCCCTTACATATCACCAATATTTATACTACTATATAATAAGAAAAGTTAGGCTTCATCGTTAAAGTTTTTTTTTTCCAAAAATGTTCTTAAGTTTACTAATTAAAATTGTTCATTAAGTTTAACATAGGTAGTTAGATAATTACATATAGGAAAAAAATAAAGGAAGATTGTTGTTTGCTTTTCCCAATTAGTAAAAATTAAGGGACTTTGATCTTCTCAACTAGTAAAAAATTAAAAGACTATTGTTTAGGTTTTTCAAGTACTAGAAAAGAAAATATGTGCAACGCACGTACATATATACACTAGTTATAGATTAATCCTGTCGAACTCGTATTATCCAAACACGAAGAAATGTGCACATAAGGGAATTTCCCAATCTGATAGCCAACAATATTTTTTACTTTGGAAGTTCAAATGGATGATGTATATATGTAGCCATAACCAATTTCTTATAAACATGCTCATGGAAGAATGTTAGTTTTCTTGCCAATGGTTATTACAAGTATTAAGTGGCTTCTGTTTCTCTTTTGCAGGCCAGAGCATACGCAAGGGCGATGAATGCAACTCTTTTCTTCTCGAGCGCTACACACAACATAAATGTTAACAAGGTTTTCAAGTTCATCACTGCCAAGCTCTTTAATTTGCCTTGGACAGT
Source organism: Iris pallida (assembly GCA_029216955.1). NCBI lineage: Eukaryota > Viridiplantae > Streptophyta > Magnoliopsida > Asparagales > Iridaceae > Iris > Iris pallida. Next base: position 1,614,414 of record JANAVB010043019.1, read on the forward strand.
AGAGAGGAACTTGACCATTGGAGAACCGATCATTGACTTCTAGCTTTGCTTTTTTTGTTCTCCTTTTTTTTTTTCTTTCTTCCAGTTTTGGCTTCTTGATCTCATGATCTGTCTTGCAGGAGGTGCAAGAATGTACATAGAAAAAGAAAAAAGTGGTTATATGTTTAAATGAGTTAACTAGAGTTTCATCTGGAATGAGATTCTGTCATCGATAAAATTGAATATTGTAAGATCCCATGCAACGGATACTTTGAAGTCACCCACCGAAATCCATAAAAAACACGGATATGATCCCGCTACAGAGAATCAAGACAGATCACACAAGCATATATGTGGTGATCACTTCATCAGACGGACAAATCTCAATCTTTTATATACTAATAACAAGATCAAATACAAGTATCTACCAATCCTTTTGTCCCAAGAATCAGTCACTCGCAACTTCTCAAGAAGAAGAAATAGAATTACAACAAGACCGTAAGAATATCAATCCTAACTAGAACTTCGTAGCTAGTAGTGATTGTCCACCATCCGACGGTGATGATCTCCTTTGATGGAGTTGATGGAACTCCTAAGAGAACCCTCCTCTTATCTTGAAAAGAAAAAAAAAAACTACGAGCGAGCATGAACAACTCGTAGAATTTGGTGAATCCTCCTTTAATCTCCTTAGGAGCACATAGAAAGTATAAGAATTCCTAACTAGGTTTTAGAAAACCCACTAGCTTGGCCCAAAAAATCCAATCTATCGGGGAAAAAAAAAAATCCAATGACCCCAAAAAATGTCGAAAATCACCAAAAATAACCCCCTTGACTTCTTCTTGGCTTCAAATTGCTCCTTCGAGTTCTGGTGCCCCTCCTGACGATAACCAGAATTCACGAAACGACACATAACTGACGACCGACCAACTGACATGGGACTGTTATGTTGGAGTGGGTGGGATTCCCAACCTATGTGGAGAATATCCCGGAGAGCGACTAGCGTCATCCATATGTCGGAGAAGCTCGGGGAGTGCATGGATCTTATTTCGAAACATATATGGTAAGGAAATATATGATTGGATTTCCATATTTACTTTAATCATATATTTATGATTGGACCCTTCATATAGTAGCTTTCCAAATAATTGGGCTTCCAATTATAGCAAGCTAATTATGATTGGATTTCCATTAAATATATGATTGATGCATATTGGAAGTTTTCATATATATTGGCCTTCCATGTATGGATTACCAGGGGCTTATAAAAGGGTGATGCATGCTAGTTGAAAACTCAACTCAAAACAAGAGTGTTTTACAATCTTTGAGAGAGAGAGAGAGGATTAAGGACTATTGTGAAGGAGAGATTGCTTCGAATAATTTTTTTGGCATCTCTTGTTCTTCGGAGTCCGCAATCAAAAAATTTCCTCTTTCAAGTGAGTTGTGGTGATCTGTGTTGGATCGGGAGGAGCATGTAGAGGGTGTATTCTCTTTATTCCATTAGTGGAGGTTCTTCAGGGTTGGACTCCGATCGTTCCGTGCTTTTTCCTGCAGGATTTTCTACGTCAAAAATCTGTGTCTGCGATTGTGTTTGACATTTTTGGTTTGTGTGCTTTTGCTCGGTTCTCTCACAGGACTTTCTGGTTTGGGGGAATGGTTTCCGCACTTCGTTCCCAACAGAGTGGTATTAGAGCTTTGGGTTCAAACAAGTGTCAGGAGTTGACAGTCAAACCAGGAAGCAGAGATGGACGCGAAGCCTGTGCGCATGGTGAACTTGAACGGTACCAACTACCATTATTGGCGGAGCAAGATGAAGGATTTGATGTTCGTCAAGAAGCTGCATCTTCCAATATTTGCGTCCGAGAAGCCCAGTGACAAATTCGATGAGGACTGGAACTTCGAGCATATACAGGTGTGTGGATACATGCGGCAGTTCGTTGACGAGAACGTGTATAACCACGTTGCCAATATTGAGCATGCGAAGACGTTGTGGGAGAAGCTGGAATCTTTGTACGCAAAAAAGACCAGGGTAAACAAACTGTTCCTGATCCGGATGATGATGGGTCTGCGGTACAAAGATGGTGCATCCATTATGGATCACTTGAGTGAGTTCCAGGGCGTGGTGGACCAGCTATCCTCAATGGGAGTCAAGTTCGACGACGAGGTTCAAGGACTTTGGTTGCTATGTACATTGCCAGACTAGTGGGAGACCGTACGAGTATCTATGATCGCTTATGCTCCGAAAGGTGTGGTCAATCTGGAGTTTGCCAAGAGCGGGGTACTGAATGAAGAGATGCGGAGACGTTCTCAGGGCACTTCATCCACATCCCATTACTCAGAGGCACTAGTTTCAGCGAGCCATGGAAGGGACAAAAACAGGGGTCCAGGTGGTGGCAGAGACACGAGCAGAGGGAAGTCCAAGGATCGGTACGAGGACTCGGAGTGTTACCATTGTGGCAAGAAGGGCCACATCAAACGGAACTGTTTTGCTTGGAAGAGAGAGAAGAAGGGCGACAAGGGAAAGCAAGATGAAAAAACTACAGTGACAGCCTCTGTCACACCCCGAGTCGACAATCCATTCGTCTCCGATGTTACTTTGCCGATTCGATCGTCCTCGCTAAGACGTGATGCCGTACGAGTCTGGAGTTGCACTCGTACAAGGCAAGAACGTTACGTTAATTTGCATATTAATACGCCAAGTTAAAACTTCATAAATCACATCAGAATATAAGACGCATTATAGGAAGATAAAAATTTGCTTTTCATTCATAGCTTGTAACAATGTGTAAGTCGTAATTACATTGGATGCCATTGCGGCTACATTTATTGAAAACGAAATAAAACATACTCGACAAGCTGCCTGAACTAACACTTGATGTTCCATACATTCGCCCTTTATACATAAGTCGTCGATTGAATTGGCTTCAAAATACTTCAGCATAGGAAGAGCTTCAAAACTCCTCTCCGCACTTCAGCTTCAGTTTCAGTTTAGAGCGCCCGTCGCCCCTGGAGAAATTGGGGGAGGGGATTAGCACACTTGCTAAGTGGACGAGACGAACCAACTCGTCTAAACCGACTCTGATTGTTAAGATAGACATGCTTTAGAGTTGTCTTTCTATTAGAACTAAATGAATTTAGTTCATATCGATAGCCATCTTTGAGAAATAAATTATACAGTAAAGCATAGTGATTTATCACATTTCTTACCACGGCCGTACTCGTCCCTGCATAAAACACAGATAATATTTACTACCTGCATAAGACAATAGGTGAGCATGCTCTATCTTATATGTGCGGTCATTGATGCTATGCATCAAGAGGGACTTTTATATGGCATTACGACGTGCCTGTCAGCTTGGGTTGCAAGCCCTGCTGCAGGTCTCACGATACCTTGTGCCGAAGCACGAATTTGTTTATTCTCCCTAGGTCGATTCGGTTTCGATGCCCCGGATACCGTATCGAGGAAAGTTCAACTTGTGCACAAGCTGTCCATGACCATGCCAATGCGTGAACTGTTTAATATGTGCGGGCAGATTGTAAAGCACGGACAGTATTGAGTGACATTATCATTTCTCCCAACTCATGCAACGATTTATTTTCCCTAAAGCCGTACTCCCGATTTAGCGTTCCGTAGGCACCAAATTGTCCGAGACATCATAACCCACGATCGATATTTCATATTATTTTGTAGCACGTGAAATAGTCTATCTTTTTACTAGAACCTTAAACTTTCTCGTTTATGTAATAAACTTATATTTTTCAAAGTATATTACTCTAAATCGATACGTTTTTCCCGAGTTCTTGACCTTAGTGGATTGGCATGCAATTAACTTGGCATCGTTCGATTTGAATGAATTTGAGGCAAGGAATTAGTTTGCGGGACATAGTAGAAAAGAAGGTCCGAATCACCCACCGATTACTTTGCTCGTACCGATCGTTGAAGCGCTTCGCAACGTCAAGCTTTAGTTACGCGAGCTCCTGCAATGGCACCAACACTTTGTTAGAATTCCTTTTTTTCCTTGCTTCGAAATTTGTAATTACATCCAGGAAAACGACGCGAAAGCACTTTATCAAAACCCAGCAGCAAAATCTCTAAGAAAACTATACAGCGGTCCGGTCCCGTCGAAGGGACTCTTATATAGAGCTCACTTGCCGAGACGCAGTCCGCTGCATCTAGGACTTATTCCAACAGAAGTCGTTCCATTAGTTGGATCGATTATCGTAACTTTCGTCCAAATCGATTTGAATCGATGCCGCAAGGCATTATCGTTTACCAAGCCCAACGATCGAGTCAGATGGCCATCTAAGTTTTCGACCAATCTAACTCGTCGCAAGCATATTATGAAGTCCGTCGCCTATCGAAAGCGGGGCGCTACATAATATACCACTAAGAAAAATTTTCGTCCCGAAACTTAAGAATAAGGATCTGACCTTAATTTAGACAAACAACGCAGGCTATTTCTCTTTCATTTCTGCCTCCATTTTCCACGTCGACTCTTCGACTGAATGGTTCCGCCAAAGCACGCGGACCAAAGACATCGACCGATTTCGTAGCACCTTTTCCTTGCGGTCCAAAATTTGAATAGGCTCCTCCGAGTAAGATGTAACGTCCCAGTCCCAAAATACGTAGGACTAGAACGCAATCATGCCAGCTGTATACATACGAAGTATATGGACCCTCGTATATATACATAAGCTGTAAAGTGCAGTAACCAAGGTACTAAATCTCATCCACAAAGATAAATATGATATAAAAGTAACTATGAATTTGTCATGTACACAATAGTTGGGCGGAGACAAAGTCCACTACCAACCAAATTAAATATGAAAAAATTTACAAGGAAAGAATTTAGCAAGCGAGAGCAATGGCGAGTCCAAGAGTAATCACCACGAAGGAAGGAATGGCCTTAGCTAGAGCACCTGCAAGAAATCACGGAACACACACCTGGTGAGATAACCAGGTCCTCAGAGGGACGTAACAAGATACATCAACATGCCACATAACTGAATATATATACTATGTCATAAATCACAAGTAAAGTAAAATAGTCACACTCGTAACAAGTTCCAATACCTCATCATCGAAACAGTGGACTATCCCTACAACCAAACAAGGACAAGGGGTAGTACACTATACCGCGATGCAATATTGTCCCAAGCTACTAATGGAACGGGGTGATATGACATTGACGAGGGTTACCTAACCATCTAAAGTGTTTATGCAGTAAGAACAAACCTTTAACGCATGAGCCCTGGCTGTAAATGGGATCGGCATAGTTCCCATATAGGGCACCAGGGGCCTACGTCCATAACGCTCGGGAAGCGTCAGAGGGCACCATGTGCAAGGGGCTACGTCCATAACGCTCTGGATAACGTCAGAGGGCACCTGGAGCCTGCGTCTCCGGCGGAGCGCACAGGTAATGAGGGAAGTGCATAGAAGCCCATACGTCAGGTAATGTTCTCCCCACCCAATGTACCTGTCATGTCGCATCCACGACCATGTACCTCTACCAACTGCTAAGTCTCCTAACACGCCTCTACTAGCAGTTAGCCCTAACGCATGCGCATGGGGGATCAGCCCACACGCAAGAACCTCTACATGATACTCATCTCACACATCCTCGTGGTACAACTGTGTCAAGGTATATGCAATACACCATAACGGTAGTCTCTTAACTCTAAGTCCATATGCAATCAAAGGATAATAACAAAGTATATCTAATATCACTGTGCAGACAATAAATCAAGAACTACAAGAACTGGAAATAATGAACAGTGATATGTAATAAAATGCAACTGAATATAAACAGTATAATGGCAATGTATCTTGCCTGCGGGTGGTGCGAGAAGCAACAAAATCCAACAATCAGAATCTTCAACACGAAAGTCAAAATCCACAAGAAGCTCCGGATGCTGAAACAAACATCACGAACGAGTTTGGAATAAAAGATATACCTAGGAAACGCCTGTCCAAAAGTTAAATTCTAGAACAGGGGCAAAATCGTAATTTTGGGTCAAAACGATGTCCGCCGTTGGACCCGCTTTGCACCGAAATGCGTGCCATAACCTACGGTCTCTAAAGTCGTCAAACTACATGTCTACGGATTTGTTTTGATGAGACGAACCCAGTGGTATGTCCAATTTTGGATTCCGGTGGGCTGTGCACAAAATCGCCCGTTGAGTGGGATTGTGGGCCCGCCAAAATAGCGTCCCGATCAACGGTCTCAGAATCGGACCAAACTTGACTCACAGGACCAGAAAAATATTTCGAGTCTAATGGCGCAATTTTCATCGCGATATGATGAGCGTGCACACAATTGGGACTTAATTTGCAAAGAGTCGATACGGGGGTATCTCGACGGATACACACTGATTTCGTCGCGCATATGCAACGAAATCGGGTTCCGTCAGTTCCCACACGTCAACAACATCCATACGCATCTTTCGATGTGTATAGTGCGCGACCACGTTGCCCGGGTTGTCGGGATGGACGCCGTATCGGGGTGTTTCTCTACTTTTTGAAAACAGAATTTACAGTTTTTCGGAAAACTTTAACAACGTGTAACTTTCTACATACTAGATGAAAAGTGAATCCAAAAGGTTCGTTACAATCTCGGTTAGGTTGTATTTGACAGACTTTAATTAGTTTTTACGAAAGTTTAATGGACAGCGAGAAAAGTGGCCGACAAGTTGGTGTTTCAAAACAGTTTTTAATATTCAGAAAAGTGGGTTTTTCTCCAACTTCGTCTCAATTTTTCGAGCAAGTAGGATGGCCATGTCAAAATCCACCTAGGGGATCTTGAAGAGGGTCAAGTCTACTTTCCAGAACATTTTACGGATCGAAAATCGGAGTTACGAGCAAAACGTTACGTTGTAGGGAAGTAGGGTACCTTGAGTGGGAAAACTGCTCCGTGGGTGACGCGGGACTGACTTCCGATGCTCCGTTCGTCGTGCACACAACTCCGTTGCTGGTGAAACGAACTCGTAGGCGAAGAGGGTATGTTCAGCCCCAACTTTCGTTTTGGAAGTTTAGGATTTTGAGGCTTGTAGAAAGAGTTATATATATATATATCAAGTTGGTCAAAAAAAAACCTAATATAATATTATTACTAACTCTACTGCCGTGTATGGATGGGGGGGGGGGGGGCGCCCACTTGGCTGTACTTTGGTTTTCTTTGTTCTTTTTTTTTTTCTTTTTTTTTTCTTTTCCTTTTCCTTTTCTTTTCTTTATTCATTTCTTTTCTAAATTCTTTCAAACTTCAATATATATATATATATATATATATATATATATATATATATATATATATATATATATATATATATATATATATATATATCCATAAATACCCAAAAAACTATTTAAAATTCAAATATCATTTAAAAGTCAACTATCCAATTATTTAATATATTTGAGCATATCTACATATATATATAAATTCAATCCTTAATAAATTAACTAAAAATAATAATAATATTTAAATAGGTAAACATGTTTATTAAATCTCCACCAATTTGAAATAAAGTTTAATATTATCTAACTATATATAAGATGCATCTAAAATATATTTTTACATATATACACAAATTTAAATTGCCATAAAAGGCAACAATAATAATATCACAATAATATCAAATAATATCAACAATAATAAAATGTCTATTTAATTTTTCACAAAATAAATTTAGTAATAATAAAATATAAAAATAGTTCCAACGTGTGAACTTTACCACAAACCCTCATCCGGGTCCAGGAACATGTACAATATTGTAAAATATTATTTAATATTAAAATACCATTAATTGTACAATTATTTAAATAATTAGAAATTGTACATAAAATTCTAAAATAGTTTAGGAAATATTTATAAGTACATAAAATATTTCTACATGGCCACATTTGGTCACACTACCTGCTTACATGGACTAAATTGGTTCGGACCCAATTCGGACTGGTTTGGACAACCCGGATCATCAAAAAAATCAATATGTAAAGTAATATCTAAATAAAATATTTTAAATGCGCTATTTCACAACTCGGCCTGGTTTTCCTATTTCGGACTGAACTATGGCTAGGCCTCCCACGACATGGCTAAATATACTGGTCAAAGCACACTACTACATCTTCCGTGCCAAAATTCATGGCAGTCTTGTGTTCCAAAATTCAACAATGGCTAAGGTCCTTTCTAATAATAAAAAAATCATAAATTGCATAAATTAATTTGAAGTCTAATAAAATAAATTAAAAAATAATTAAATTAAAAAATAGGGGTTTTACATCCTACCCAACTTACAAGAATTTTGTCCTCGAAATTTAGGATGAATAGGGTAGATAGGGTTGAGGGGTAGGAAGAGTTCGTCAATACCAAAATGCAACTAAATTTTGGAGGAGGCGATAAAACGGCGTTCAATACCACCATGCCGTAGAAAACTGTGGAGTCGATATATACAAAAATATATCATGGTTATGGGATTGAATAAGGATCGCTAGTGATGGAAACAAACTTTTGAATATCCAATTTAGAAGAACAGTAGGGAAATGAGTAACCCAACTAACATAAATTAGACATTTGGAAGATGTGGTTCCTATAGAGAAACTGGAGACTAATCGCCTCGATTGAGAGTTTGATTGAAGTGAATGATTAGAATCGTTCTCGTGTGCTCGAGAACAATTGGAAGGGCACGATAATAATTTTAGGGTTGAGAAATGAGGAGTAGTTAAAGGCGAGGATATAGCCACATGAGTCGGTCAGTGGCTATCTACATTTGTGTATAATCAACCGATTGGACAACCAAAGATAATACCTTGAGTCTATCTTAGCAAGTACAGTGCCTTGCCTTTCCAAATAAGCAAAAGAGAAGAACAACAAAGGTTTCAAAGACGGTGTTGTATATTGAGCATGAATTGCGGGGTTCATAGGTGGCAAAAATGATTCAAAAGAGAATTGTCAAGACGGTCGCGGATAAGACTCTAAGGCAGGTTTAACTATGTCTCCATCCGCAAGGAATAAGATATAATAAGCGAACCAAAGTGCAATAGGTTGATCAGACCATTATGCAACGGTTCTGATTAGACAATAAGTTAGTGGGTGCACCCAATAATATATGTCATGATCAAGCTTGGTAAAGAAATAAGCTTGCAAAATTGAAGCTACCTTAGCAGCATGAGATTGTCAAAATATGAGCAATGAAGGTACTGACGAAGAAATTTAAAATAGTCCAAGATCTTTTAAAATCAAGGCTCGTCCGAAGTGTGGGCCTATACAGTTGTCCTAGTTTTTCTTCATTTATGGCTTGGTAAACTAGATAAGGTAGGGTCCTCTGAATTTAGAGTCTAAATGAACTTACCAATGTGGTTCATAAGGAAAAAGGTTTGTTAGGTGGTGAGGTATTCTACCCAACTTACAAGAGTTAAACTAGTAGTGTGATGGGACAAAGGGGTCAAGCAATCAAGATAAAGCACAATTTAAGCATTTAAGGAATTTAGTAGAACACAATCACATATCGGGTCGAAAGAATTGAGTCGAGGTTGAATCCCTATTTGTGGTCGAAAATATATTGGTATCATGGTAAGGATTATAGTTTTGCCATTTTAACCATAAGGTCATATCAAGAAATAGGGTACAAGGAGACGGGTTTTGGTGGGACATGATATGTCTACAGGAAGGTGGACTTGTCTAGGTCTTATATGTGAAATTTGTTGGGAGAAAAAGTGTAGTTTTGTACTCCAAATATACAAGTCACGGTAGGGGATGCCAGAAGATCAAAAATAGAAAGTGGGAGTTCCTGAGGTGATAATTAATGCACAAAATAAAGAAGATCAAGTTAAAGCATGAAACAAAATTAATTAAAGAATCCATAAAAATAATTTAGGAACACAATTCCGGAGAGAAGATAGTCTTCTAGATGAATACAGTCAAGGAACCATTAACTCATTATTCAAATTGTAAATAGGTTAGAAGGTCGCAATTAAAAGTTCTAAAATTGAAGGAAGGTCGAGTAAGTCAAGGTGGAAATATAATCACATAGCTTGGTAGATGACTAACAACACTTGTGTACATACTACTATCATGGTCATGAGTGACATGGCAATTAGTATGGAGTACATCCATCTAATTAGAGCTATCTTGATGGCCTACCATTTAAAATTTAACTCCAGTTTCCTCAAAAAAACTTTCAAAAATAAACTTTCAAAAATAAACCACCAAAATTTATATTCACTCCAAGCAGTTCAAATTCATCATAAAAAAAAATTAAAATCACTCTCATAAAATCTCAAAGCAAAATTTTATCACGTTACTACTAACCTTTTCCAAAATTAACATTTAAATTCAACTATTTACTCAAGAGTTCATAAATTACGAATCCATAAAAATTCCATAATCAATCAAAAATTTAACACTCTAAAATTTTCAAATAACTCATAATAAAACTCTTAGCATATTAAAAGCAATCTCAAAAAATTTAGCTCAATGCTCTTATCAATTTTTTTTAACTTCTATTCATGCTAAGTTATTCCAACAAAATCACAACTTTTAAATGGTAACTTTCTTTAATCAATCAAAATAATTTTCCATCACACCCTTCGAAATTTTCCAAAAATTTAATATTAGCAGTCCCACATTAAACTAAATTTTTAAACAATCTTATCAGTCAATACCCTTTTTTTTAACCAAAAATCTAAATATATTTGTAACCCTCAATCATAGGACACCATTTAAAAATAAAGAAAAAAAAATTTCGAAATCGTTTTCATAACTTTCAAATATTTTAAACCAAAATTCACCGTCAAACTTCCACTTAAAATTCAAAATTTACTAAACACGAAAATCGCAAGTTGTACAACTCAAATTTTAAATAATTCCTACGGCCATGTTTTTTTTAAAAGATAAGATCACTCTCAAACCAAATTTATAACCGTGCAAAGGTGTATTATAACTATAATCAAATAAATCATAAACATAAAAACTCGGAAAATCAATAAATTTTATATTCGTTCAAAGATGTATATCTAACCCCCAAAAATTATAAATATCATAACTCGAAATGCAACTCAATTTATACTTGTGCTAGGATGTATAACTAAAGTCCAATAATTCATAAATATCAATCTTGAAAAATCAATCAATTTCTTAACCCAAGTATAAAACTCTATAAATCCTCTGGTGTTTACTATTTAGAAATCTCAAGATTAAAAACTTTCCGTGGCAATATTCTACTTTACAAATGACTAATCATTAAATCACACAAAAAAAAACCTTTTAACTCAATTAGAGTCTTGAATGTATTCCAATTGCCAATATAACCAATTTAGCCGTGTGTTTGACCTATGAGCATATACTAATGTAGTCATTTTCTTAGTTGACACTAAGCACGAAAATAAGAATCAACGGTAGAAAGGAATCAAGCAAGATGCAATTCAAGAAAATCGAACGAGAGTTCGGAATTTGAAGCCAAAAGAAGTGGTCAAGCTGTATGGATGAGATTCCTAGATTCTAATCCTATGTTGCAGGTTCACATCGGTACAGTAACGTAACCGAAGTGACAAACTCGACCTACATGGGCCACCACAAAAACATGTAACGTCCCAGTCCCAAAATACGTAGGACTAGAACGCAATCATGCCAGCTGTATACATACGAAGTATATGGACCCTCGTATATATACATAAGCTGTAAAGTGCAGTAACCAAGGTACTAAATCTCATCCACAAAGATAAATATGATATAAAAGTAACTATGAATTTGTCATGTACACAATAGTTGGGCGGAGACAAAGTCCACTACCAACCAAATTAAATATGGAAAAATTTACAAGGAAAGAATTTAGCAAGCGAGAGCAATGGCGAGTCCAAGAGTAATCACCACGAAGGAAGGAATGGCCTTAGCTAGAGCACCTGCAAGAAATCATGGAACACACACCTGGCGAGATAACCAGGTCCTCAGAGGGACGTAACAAGATACATCAACATGCCACATAACTGAATATATATACTATGTCATAAATCACAAGTACAGTAAAATAGTCACACTCGTAACAAGTTCCAATACCTCATCATCGAAACAGTGGACTACCCCTACAACCAAACAAGGACAAGGGGTAGTACACTATACCGCGATGCAATATTGTCCCAAGCTACTAATGGAACGGGGTGATATGACATTGACGAGGGTTACCTAACCATCTAAAGTGTTTATGCAGTAAGAACAAACCTTTAACGCATGAGCCCTGGCTGTAAATGGGATCGGCATAGTTCCCATATAGGACACCAGGGGCCTACGTCCATAACGCTTGGGAAGCGTCAGAGGACACCATGTGCAAGGGGCTACGTCCATAACGCTCTGGATAACGTCAGAGGGCACCTGGAGCCTGCGTCTCCGGCGGAGCGCACAGGTAATGAGGGAAGTGCATAGAAGCCCATACGTCAGGTAATGTTCTCCCCACCCAATGTACCTGTCATGTCGCATCCACGACCATGTACCTCTACCAACTGCTAAGTCTCCTAACACGCCTCTACTAGCAGTTAGCCCTAACGCATGCGCATGGGGGATCAGCCCACACGCAAGAACCTCTACATGATACTCATCTCACACATCCTTGTGGTACAACTGTGTCAAGGTATATGCAATACACCATAACGGTAGTCTCTTAACTCTAAGTCCATATGCAATCAAAGGATAATAACAAAGTATATCTAATATCACTGTGCAGACAATAAATCAAGAACTACAAGAACTGGAAATAATGAACAGTGATATGTAATAAAATGCAACTGAATATAAACAGTATAATGGCAAGGTATCTTGCCTGCGGGAGGTGCGAGAAGCAGCAAAATCCAACAATCAGAATCGTCAACACGAAAGTCAAAATCCACAAGAAGCTCTGGATGCTGAAACAAACATCACGAACGAGTTTGGAATAAAAGATATACCTAGGAAACGCCTGTCCAAAAGTTAAATTCTGGAACAGGGGCAAAATCGTAATTTTGGGTCAAAACGATGTCCGCCGTTGGATCCGCTTTGCACCGAAATGTGTGCCAGAACCTACGGTCTCTAAAGTCGTCAAACTACATGTCTACGGATTTGTTTTGATGAGACGAACCCAACGGTATGTCCAATTTTGGATTCCGGTGGACTGTGCACAAAATCGCCCGTTGAGTGGGATTGTGGGCCTGCCAAAATAGCGTCCCGATCAACGGTCTCAGAATCGGACCAAACTTGGCTCATAGGACCAGAAAAATATTTCGAGTCCAATGGCGCAAGTTTCATCGCGATATGATGAGCGAGCACACAGTTGGAACTTAATTTGCAAAGAGTCGATACGGGAGTATCTCGACGGATACGCACTGATTTCGTCACGCATATGCAACGAAATCGGGTTCCGTCAGTTCCCACACGTCAACAACATCCATACGCGTCTTTTGATGCGTATAGTGCGCGACCACGTCGCCCGGGTTGTCGGATGGACGCCGTATCGGGGTGTTTCTCTACTTTTTGAAAACAGAATTTACAGTTTTTCGGAAAACTTTAACAACGTGTAACTTTCTACATACTAGATGAAAAGTGAATCCAAAAGGTTCGTTACAATCTCGGTTAGGTTGTCTTTTACAAACTTTAATTAGTTTTTATGAAAGTTTAATGGACAGCGAGAAAAGTGGCCGACAAGTTGGTGTTTCAAAACAGTTTTTAATATTCAGAAAAGTGGGTTTTTTTCCAAATTTGTCTCAATCTTTCGAGCAAGTTGGATGGCCATGTCAAAATCCACCTTGGAGATCTTGAAGAGGGTCAAGTCTACTTTCCATAACATTTTACGGATCGGAAATCGGAGTTACGAGCAAAACGTTACGTCGTAGGGAAGTAGGGTACCTTGAGTGGGAAAACTGCTCCGTGGGTGACGCGGGGCTGACTTCCGATGCTCCGTTCGTCATGCACACAACTCCGTTGCTGGTGAAACGAACTCGTAGGCGAAGAGGGTATGTTCAGCCCCAACTTTCGTTTTGGAAGTTTAGGATTTTGAGGCTTGTAGAAAGAGTTATATATATATCAAGTTGGTCAAAAAAAACCTAATATAATATGATTACTAATACCCAACCCCCCCCCCCTAATGCCTTTCCACGGGTTGCTAACTCTACTGCTGTGTATGGATGGATGGGGGGGGGGGGGGGGGGGGGGGGGCGCTCACTTGGCTGTACTTTGGTTTTCTTTTTCTTTTTTTTTTCTTTTTTTTTCTTTTCTTTTCCTTTTCCTTTTTCTTTTCTTTATTCAATTCTTTTCTAAATTCTTTCAAACTTCAATAAATATATATATATATATATATATATATATATATATATATATATATATATATATATATATATATATATATATATATATATATATACCCAAAAATCTATTTAAAATTCAAATATCATTTAAAATCAACTATCCAATTATTTAATATATTTGAGCATATCTACATATATATATAAATTCAATCCTTAATAAATTAACTAAAAATAATAATAATATTTAAATAGGTAAACATGTTTATTAAATCTCCACAAATTTGAAATAAAGTTTAATATTATCTAACTATATATAAGATGCATCTAAAATATATTTTTACATATATACACAAATTTAAATTGCCATAAAAGGCAACAATAATAATATCACAATAATATCAAATAATATCAACAATAATAAAATGTCTATTTAATTTTTCACAAAATAAATTTAGTAATAATAAAAATATAAAAATAGTTCCAACGTGTGAACTTTACCACACACCCTCATCCGGTCCAGGAACATGTACAATATTGCAAAATATTATTTAATAATAAAATACCATTAATTGTACAAATATTTAAATAATTAGAAATTGTACATAAAATTCTAAAATAGTTTAGGAAATATTTATAAGTACATAAAATATTTCTACATGGCCACATTTGGTCACACTACCTGCTTACATGGACTAAATTGGTTCGGACCCAATTCGGACTGGTTTGGACAACCCGGATCATCAAAAAAATCAATATGTAAAGTAATATCTAAATAAAATATTTTAAATGCGCTATTTCACAACTCGGCCTGGTTTTCCTATTTCGGACTGAACTATGGCTAGGCCTCCCACGACATGGCTAAATATACTGGTCATAGCACACTACTACATCTTCCGTGCCAAAATTCATGGCAGTCTTGTGTTCCAAAATTCAACAATGGCTAAGGTCCTTTCTAATAATAAAAAAATCATAAATTGCATAAATTAATTTGAAGTCTAATAAAATAAATTAAAAAAATAATTAAATTAAAAAAATAGGGGTTTTACATCCTACCCAACTTACAAGAATTTCGTCCTCGAAATTTAGGATGAATAGGATAGATAGGGTTGAGGGGTAGGAAGAGTTCGTCAATACCAAAATGCAACTAAATTTTGGAGGAGGCGATAAAACGGCGTTCAATACCACCATGCCGTAGAAAACTGTGAAGTCGATATATACAAAAATATATCATGGTTATGGGATTGAATAAGGATCGCTAGTGATGGAAACAAACTTTTGAATATCCAATTTAGAAGAACAGTAGGGAAATGAGTAACCCAACTAACATAAATTAGACATTTGGAAGATGTGGTTCCTATAGAGAAACTGGAGACTAATCGCCTCGATTGAGAGTTTGATTGAAGTGAATGATTAGAATCGTTCTCGTGTGCTCGAGAACAATTGGAAGGGCACGATAATAATTTTAGGGTTGAGAAATGAGGAGTAGTTAAAGGCGAGGATATAGCCACATGAGTCGGTCAGTGGCTATCTACATTTGTGTATAATCAACCGATTGGACAACCAAAGATAATACCTTGAGTCTATCTTAGCAAGTACAGTGCCTTGCCTTTCCAAATAAGCAAAAGAGAAGAACAACAAAGGTTTCAAAGACGGTGTTGTATATTGAGCATGAATTGCGGGGTTCATAGGTGGCAAAAATGATTCAAAAGAGAATTGTCAAGACGGTCGCGGATAAGACTCTAAGGCAGGTTTAACTATGTCTCCATCCGCAAGGAATAAGATATAATAAGCGAACCAAAGTGCAATAGGTTGATCAGACCATTATGCAACGGTTCTGATTAGACAATATGTTAGTGGGTGCACCCAATAATATATGTCATGATCAAGCTTGGTAAAGAAATAAGCTTGCAAAACTGAAGCTACCTTAGCAGCATGAGATTGTCAAAATATGAGCAATGAAGGTACTGACGAAGAAATTTAAAATAGTCCAAGATCTTTTAAAATCAAGGCTCGTCCGAAGTGTGGGCCTATACAGTTGTCCTAGTTTTTCTTCATTTATGGCTTGGTAAACTAGATAAGGTAGGGTCCTCTGAATTTAGAGTCTAAGTGAACTTACCAATGTGGTTCACAAGGAAAAAGGTTTGTTAGGTGGTGAGGTATTCTACCCAACTTACAAGAGTTAAACTAGTAGTGTGATGGGACAAAGGGGTCAAGCAATCAAGATAAAGCACAATTTAAGCATTTAAGGAATTTAGTAGAACACAATCACATATCGGGTCGAAAGAATTGAGTCGAGGTTGAATCCCTATTTGTGGTCGAAAATATATTGGTATCATGGTAAGGATTATAGTTTTGCCATTTTAACCATAAGGTCATATCAAGAAATAGGGTACAAGGAGACAGGTTTTGGTGGGACATGATATGTCTACAGGAAGGTGGACTTGTCTAGGTCTTATATGTGAAATTTGTTGGGAGAAAAAGTGTAGTTTTGTACTCCAAATATACAAGTCACGGTAGGGGATGCCAGAAGATCAAAAATAGAAAGTGGGAGTTCCTGAGGTGATAATTAATGCACAAAATAAAGAAGATCAAGTTAAAGCATGAAACAAAATTAATTAAAGAATCCATAAAAATAATTTAGGAACACAATTCCGGAGAGAAGATAGTCTTCTAGATGAATACAGTCAAGGAACCATTAACTCATTATTCAAATTGTAAATAGGTTAGAAGGTCGCAATTAAAAGTTCTAAAATTGAAGGAAGGTCGAGTAAGTCAAGGTGGAAATATAATCACATAGCTTGGTAGATGACTAACAACACTTGTGTACATACTACTATCATGGTCATGAGTGACATGGCAATTAGTATGGAGTACATCCATCTAATTAGAGCTATCTTGATGGCCTACCATTTAAAATTTAACTCCAGTTTCCTCAAAAAAACTTTCAAAAATAAACTTTCAAAAATAAACCACCAAAATTTATATTCACTCCAAGCAGTTCAAATTCATCATAAAAAAAAAATTAAAATCACTCTCATAAAATCTCAAAACAAAATTTTATCACGTTACTACTAACCTTTTCCAAAATTAACATTTAAATTCAACTATTTACTCAAGAGTTCATAAATTACGAATCCATAAAAATTCCATAATCAATCAAAAATTTAACACTATAAAATTTTCAAATAACTCATAATAAAACTCTTAGCATATTAAAAGCAATCTCAAAAAATTTAGCTCAATGCTCTTATCAATTTTTTTTAACTTCTATTCATGCTAAGTTATTCCAACAAAATCACAACTTTTAAATGGTAACTTTCTTTAATCAATCAAAATAATTTTCCATCACACCCTTCGAAATTTTCCAAAAATTTAATATTAGCAGTCCCACATTAAACTAAATTTTTAAACAATCTTATCAGTCAATACCCTTTTTTTTTAACCAAAAATCTAAATATATTTGTAAACCCTCAATCATAGGACACCATTTAAAATAAAGAAAAAAAATTTCGAAATCGTTTTCATAACTTTCAAATATTTTAAACCAAAATTCACCGTCAAACTTCCACTTAAAATTCAAAATTTACTAAACACGAAAATCGCAAGTTGTACAACTCAAATTTTAAATAATTCCTACGGCCATGTTTTTTTTTAAAAGATAAGATCACTCTCAAACCAAATTTATAACCGTGCAAAGGTGTATTATAACTATAATCAAATAAATCATAAACATAAAAACTCGGAAATCAATAAATTTTATATTCGTTCAAAGATGTATATCTAACCCCCAAAAATTCTAAATATCATAACTCGAAATGCAACTCAATTTATACTTGTGCTAGGATGTATAACTAAAGTCCAATAATTCATAAATATCAATCTTGAAAAATCAATCAATTTCTTAACCCAAGTATAAAACTCTATAAATCCTCTGGTGTTTACTATTTAGAAATCTCAAGATTAAAAACTTTCCGTGGCAATATTCTACTTTACAAATGACTAATCATTAAATCACACAAAAAAAAACCTTTTAACTCAATTAGAGTCTTGAATGTATTCCAATTGCCAATATAACCAATTTAGCCGTGTGTTTGACCTATGAGCATATACTAATGTAGTCATTTTCTTAGTTGACACTAAGCACGAAAATAAGAATCAACGGTAGAAAGGAATCAAGCAAGATGCAATTCAAGAAAATCGAACGAGAGTTCGGAATTTGAAGCCAAAAGAAGTGGTCAAGCTGTATGGATGAGATTCCTAGATTCAAATCCTATGTTGCAGGTTCACATCGGTACAGTAACGTAACCGAAGTGACAAACTCGACCTACATGGGCCACCACAAAAACATGTAACGTCCCAGTCCCAAAATACGTAGGACTAGAACGCAATCATGCCAGCTGTATACATACGAAGTATATGGACCCTCGTATATATACATAAGCTGTAAAGTGCAGTAACCAAGGTACTAAATCTCATCCACAAAGATAAATATGATATAAAAGTAACTATGAATTTGTCATGTACACAATAGTTGGGCGGAGACAAAGTCCACTACCAACCAAATTAAATATAAAAAAATTTACAAGGAAAGAATTTAGCAAGCGAGAGCAATGGCGAGTCCAAGAGTAATCACCACGAAGGAAGGAATGGCCTTAGCTAGAGCACCTGCAAGAAATCATGGAACACACACCTGGCGAGATAACCAGGTCCTCAGAGGGACGTAACAAGATACATCAACATGCCACATAACTGAATATATATACTATGTCATAAATCACAAGTACAGTAAAATAGTCACACTCGTAACAAGTTCCAATACCTCATCATCGAAACAGTGGACTACCCCTACAACCAAACAAGGACAAGGGGTAGTACACTATACCGCGATGCAATATTGTCCCAAGCTACTAATGGAACGGGGTGATATGACATTGACGAGGGTTACTTAACCATCTAAAGTGTTTATGCAGTAAGAACAAACCTTTAACGCATGAGCCCTGGCTGTAAATGGGATCGGCATAGTTCCCATATAGGACACCAGGGGCCTACGTCCATAACGCTCGGGAAGCGTCAGAGGACACCATGTGCAAGGGGCTACGTCCATAACGCTCTGGATAACGTCAGAGGGCACCTGGAGCCTGCGTCTCCGGCGGAGCGCACAGGTAATGAGGGAAGTGCATAGAAGCCCATACGTCAGGTAATGTTCTCCTCACCCAATGTACCTGTCATGTCGCATCCACGACCATGTACCTCTACCAACTGCTAAGTCTCCTAACACGCCTCTACTAGCAGTTAGCCCTAACGCATGCGCATGGGGGATCAGCCCACACGCAAGAACCTCTACATGATACTCATCTCACACATCCTTGTGGTACAACTGTGTCAAGGTATATGCAATACACCATAACGGTAGTCTCTTAACTCTAAGTCCATATGCAATCAAAGGATAATAACAAAGTATATCTAATATCACTGTGCAGACAATAAATCAAGAACTACAAGAACTGGAAATAATGAACAGTGATATGTAATAAAATGCAACTGAATATAAACAGTATAATGGCAAGGTATCTTGCCTGCGGGAGGTGCGAGAAGCAGCAAAATCCAACAATCAGAATCGTCAACACGAAAGTCAAAATCCACAAGAAGCTCTGGATGCTGAAACAAACATCACGAACAAGTTTGGAATAAAAGATATACCTAGGAAACGCCTGTCCAAAAGTTAAATTCTGGAACAGGGGCAAAATCGTAATTTTGGGTCAAAACGATGTCCGCCGTTGGATCCGCTTTGCACCGAAATGTGTGCCAGAACCTACGGTCTCTAAAGTCGTCAAACTACATGTCTACGGATTTGTTTTGATGAGACGAACCCAACGGTATGTCCAATTTTGGATTCCGGTGGGCTGTGCACAAAATCGCCCGTTGAGTGGGATTGTGGGCCCGCCAAAATAGCGTCCCGATCAACGGTCTCAGAATCGGACCAAACTTGGCTCACAGGACCAGAAAAATATTTCGAGTCCAATGGCGCAAGTTTCATCGCGATATGATGAGCGAGCACACAGTTGGAACTTAATTTGCAAAGAGTCGATACTGGGGTATCTCGACGGATACGCACTGATTTCGTCGCGCATATGCAACGAAATCGGGTTCCGTCAGTTCCCACACGTCAACAACATCCATACGCGTCTTTCGATGCATATAGTGTGCGACCACGTCGCCCGGGTTGTCGGATGGACGCCGTATCGGGGTGTTTCTCTACTTTTTGAAAACAGAATTTACAGTTTTTCGGAAAACTTTAACAACGTGTAACTTTCTACATACTAGATGAAAAGTGAATCCAATAGGTTCGTTACAATCTCGGTTAGGTTGTCTTTTACAAACTTTAATTAGTTTTTATGAAAGTTTAATGGACAGCGAGAAAAGTGGCCGACAAGTTGGTGTTTCAAAACAGTTTTTAATATTCAGAAAAGTGGGTTTTTTCCCAACTTCGTCTCAATTTTTCGAGCAAGTTGTATGGCCATGTCAAAATCCACCTTGGGGATCTTGAAGAGGGTCAAGTCTACTTTCCAGAACATTTTACGGATCGGAAATCGGAGTTACGAGCAAAACGTTACGTCGTAGGGAAGTAGGGTACCTTGAGTGGGAAAACTGCTCCGTGGGTGACGCGGGGCTGACTTCCGATGCTCCGTTTGTCGTGCACACAACTCTGTTGCTGGTGAAACGAACTCGTAGGCGAAGAGGGTATGTTCAGCCCCAACTTTCGTTTTGGAAGTTTAGGATTTTGAGGCTTGTAGAAAGAGTTATATATATATCAAGTTGGTCAAAAAAAACCTAATATAATATTATTACTAATACCCAACCCCCCCCCCCTTGAGTGGGAAAACTGCTCCGTGGGTGACGCGGGGCTGACTTCCGATGCTCCGTTTGTCGTGCACACAACTCCGTTGCTGGTGAAACGAACTCGTAGGCGAAGAGGGTATGTTCAGCCCCAACTTTCGTTTTGGAAGTTTAGGATTTTGAGGCTTGTAGAAAGAGTTATATATATATCAAGTTGGTCAAAAAAAACCTAATATAATATTATTACTAATACCCAACCCCCCCCCCCCCCCTAATGCCTTTCCACGGGTTGCTAACTCTACTGCTGTGTATGGATGGATGGATGTGTGGGGGGGGGGGGGGGGGGGGGGGGGGCACTTGGCTGTACTTTGGTTTTCTTTTTCTTTTTTTTTTCTTTTTTTTTTTCTTTTCTTTTCCTTTTCCTTTTTCTTTTCTTTATTCATTTCTTTTCTAAATTCTTTCAAACTTCAATAAATATATATATATATATATATATATATATATATATATATATATATATATATATATATATATATATATATATATACCCAAAAATCTATTTAAAATTCAAATATCATTTAAAATCAACTATCCAATTATTTAATATATTTGAGCATATCTACATATATATATAAATTCAATCCTTAATAAATTAACTAAAAATAATAATAATATTTAAATAGGTAAACATGTTTATTAAATCTCCACAAATTTGAAATAAAGTTTAATATTATCTAACTATATATAAGATGCATCTAAAATATATTTTTACATATATACACAAATTTAAATTGCCATAAAAGGCAACAATAATAATATCACAATAATATCAAATAATATCAACAATAATAAAATGTCTATTTAATTTTTCACAAAATAAATTTAGTAATAATAAAAATATAAAAATAGTTCCAACGTGTGAACTTTACCACACACCCTCATCCGGGTCCAGGAACATGTACAATATTGTAAAATATTATTTAATAATAAAATACCATTAATTGTACAAATATTTAAATAATTAGAAATTGTACATAAAATTCTAAAATAGTTTAGGAAATATTTATAAGTACATAAAATATTTCTACATGGCCACATTTGGTCACACTACCTGCTTACATGGACTAAATTGGTTCGGACCCAATTCGGACTGGTTTGGACAACCCGGATCATCAAAAAAATCAATATGTAAAGTAATATCTAAATAAAATATTTTAAATGCGCTATTTCACAACTCGGCCTGGTTTTCCTATTTCGGACTGAACTATGGCTAGGCCTCCCACGACATGGCTAAATATACTGGTCAAAGCACACTACTACATCTTCCGTGCCAAAATTCATGGCAGTCTTGTGTTCCAAAATTCAACAATGGCTAAGGTCCTTTCTAATAATAAAAAAATCATAAATTGCATAAATTAATTTGAAGTCTAATAAAATAAATTTAAAAAATAATTAAATTAAAAAAATAGGGGTTTTACATCCTACCCAACTTACAATAATTTCGTCCTCGAAATTTAGGATGAATAGGGTAGATAGGGTTGAGGGGTAGAAAGAGTTCGTCAATACCAAAATGCAA
This sequence comes from Iris pallida, assembly GCA_029216955.1. Taxonomy (NCBI): domain Eukaryota; kingdom Viridiplantae; phylum Streptophyta; class Magnoliopsida; order Asparagales; family Iridaceae; genus Iris; species Iris pallida. The sequence continues at coordinate 1,637,066 of JANAVB010043019.1, forward strand.
CTAAATTTTGGAGGAGGCGATAAAACGGCGTTCAATACCACCATGCCGTAGAAAACTGTGAAGTCGATATATACAAAAATATATCATGGTTATGGGATTGAATAAGGATCGCTAGTGATGGAAACAAACTTTTGAATATCCAATTTAGAAGAACAGTAGGGAAATGAGTAACCCAACTAACATAAATTAGACATTTGGAAGATGTGGTTCCTATAGAGAAACTGGAGACTAATCGCCTCGATTGAGAGTTTGATTGAAGTGAATGATTAGAATCGTTCTCGTGTGCTCGAGAACAATTGGAAGGGCACGATAATAATTTTAGGGTTGAGAAATGAGGAGTAGTTAAAGGCGAGGATATAGCCACATGAGTCGGTCAGTGGCTATCTACATTTGTGTATAATCAACCGATTGGACAACCAAAGATAATACCTTGAGTCTATCTTAGCAAGTACAGTGCCTTGCCTTTCCAAATAAGCAAAAGAGAAGAACAACAAAGGTTTCAAAGACGGTGTTGTATATTGAGCATGAATTACGGGGTTCATAGGTGGCAAAAATGATTCAAAAGAGAATTGTCAAGACGGTCGCGGATAAGACTCTAAGACAGGTTTAACTATGTCTCCATCCGCAAGGAATAAGATATAATAAGCGAACCAAAGTACAATAGGTTGATCAGACCATTATGCAACGGTTCTGATTAGACAATATGTTAGCGGGTGCACCCAATAATATATGTCATGATCAAGCTTGGTAAAGAAATAAGCTTGCAAAACTGAAGCTACCTTAGCAGCATGAGATTGTCAAAATATGAGCAATAAAGGTACTGACGAAGAAATTTAAAATAGTCCAAGATCTTTTAAAATCAAGGCTCGTCCGAAGTGTGGGCCTATACAGTTGTCCTAGTAAAAGCGAGCCGCTGGGCAAAATTCGGCTGAAGTGTCACATCGGTAATCTCAAAAACGAGATGACCTGCTACGTGGTGGATGCCGAGGTCAACTAAAACATCCTGCTCGGTCCACCGTGGCTCCATGAGTACATGGTGGTGCCATCTGTTGACACAAAGTCACAGTCAACCAAATATTGACTACATTGACTAAATAATATCTGTATTAATTCAATACGACACACGACGTCTGCATTCAGTTCAAGACAGACGACAGCTCAGTCTTCGGCTCTCAGTGTGTTTTCGAGTCTGTATTTTATACTTTCATTGAGTCTAGACTTGTGTACTCTGAGTCATGCTGAGCTCTTGAAACTTAGTCTACAGCCTACCCAAAATCCCAAGCTCCACTGAACCAAACACTGCCCAAAAATCCCCTTAGAACCACTCTGTGCTCTGGAGACAGAGTTCGGGCCGAACTCTGCCTCCACACAGAGTTCGGGCCGAACTCTGTCCCCTAGAAATCAGGAACCCTAATTTTAGGGTTAGCTGGTTGCTAGTTGTCCAACGGCCAAATTTTTGAATTTTCCTACCCGAATTCTGGCCGAATTCTGCCTATAAAAACACTATAAATAGGGCATGAATTCTCTCATTCCAATCCATCCAATCTTCTCTTCTCTTCTCTCTTATAAGCTCAAGTAAGCCATACCCTTCCCATCTACTAGCCACAAGCCTCCTAAGTCTCGAGTGCTCAGCATCTCTCAGTTAGGATTCTTGTGCAAGAGTCGAAGAAGTCGCTTGGACAATTCCAAGCAAATCGCCACTGCGATCCTCTGTTAGAAGTTGACGTGCTCTTCTGAAGTAAAGGCACGGGTTGTAAACTACTATTTCACAAATAGTGGATTTAATCCTGAGCTAGAGTTCTCAAGCCTGGACTAGTCCTCCACGAGGAAAACCAGGTTAAAATCGCTGTATTTGCGTATGCTCTTCTGCTCTTCATTTATTTTCTGCACTTTACTCTGATTATTTATTATTGGTGAAAGAGTTATTTTAATTGGCTATTTTTCTATATAAACTCTATTCACCCCCCTCTAGAGTTGCCAAACTGTTCTTCAATTGGTATCAGAGCTCTGTTCTCTTTATAAGGACTTACATCCTAAGAGCTGATCCATGGCAACCACACAATCCTTGATTTCCAATCATAGTGAAGGTCAGTCCACTCATAGGCCTCCGCTATTTGATGGGACTAACTACACATATTGGAAAACAAGGATGAGCTTCTATCTTAAGTCTCTAGACTTTGACCTGTGGACTGTCGTCACTGACGGTTACAAAAAGCCTGCCAGGATAGTTGTCGATGGTGACCTCATTGAGAAACCACACGATAAATATTCTGTCGAGGAGAAGAAACAGGCAAGTCTAGATGATAGGGCTATTAATGCTTTATTCTGTGCTATAGACAGGAATGAGTTCAACAGGGTCTCCACATGCACCACTGCTCATGAAGTATGGAGACTTCTAGAAGTGACGCATGAGGGAACCACGCAAGTCAAGGAATCTAAGATCAGCCGTCTCACTCAAGAATACGAAGCTTTCAAGATGAAGCCAAATGAGACGATCACTCAAATGTTTACAAGATTCCTCGATATCATCAATCCTCTATCCTCTCTTGGCAAGCAGTACTCAAACCACGAGAAGATTCATAAGTTACTCAGAGGGTTGCCAAAGATTTGGAACCCTAAGGTGACGGCCATCATAGAAGGAAACGATCTCACATCAATGTCAATGGAGACCTTGATGGGTAAGCTCATGACTCACGAGCTTGACCTCAAGGACTTCGAAGAGCCTGCTCCGAAGACCAGGGAGATCGCACTCAAAGCTCATCGACGAAGGGCTGATCACAATGAGACCGAAGACGATAACTCGGATGATGAAGACCAAGCTCTCATGGTTCGCAACTTCAGGAAATTCCTTCGCTTCAATCGAAGGAAGAAGGAATCACAAGAAGACGATGAAGAAGAGCCAACTTGTTACGGTTGCAAGAAGACTGGACATGTCCGAAAAGACTGCCCATTCTTGAAGAAAAGCAACCGCTATGAGAAGCCATACAAAAAGAACTCATCAAAGAAATATGCCAACACAGGCATTTGGCATGAAAGTGAAGCGAGTGACTCCGAGGAAGAAAAGGACTCTCCTCAAGATACAGCAAATGTGTGCCTAATGGCAACTTCCAACAAGGTATCTAACGAAACTCTAGATGACTTCTCTTTTGATGAACTTGGCGATACTTTCACTGATTTACTCGATGATCACAAAAAGGTCATTGGTAAATACAAACATGCCAAGGACAAAATCAAAAGTCTTGAAGATGAGATACAAAGAATTTCTTTACTTCTTGATAATGTTAGAAATACGACACCCACTAATGACACTGATGAAGTATCCAAGCTTAAATTAAGCTTACATGATGCTGAAGCACGTATTGAGCAACAAACTCAAGAAATCACTACACTCAACACGTTGCTTGCTGAAGAAAAGAGTAGACACAAGATTTCCATGACTAAGATATATGGCTTAAATATTAAGGTTGATGAACTGCAAGCTGTTTCTAAAAGATTAGAAACCAAATTGGCTAAACAGGTTGTTCAACCTCAAACCCAATCACATGGGCACAACACCACTCATGCTAGTCAACCACGTCATTCTCATGCAGCACATAACCATGCATTTATATACACAAACTTTCACAAACCACGTACACGTAAGAATAATTCTCACTCAGTACACAATCATCATGCACAAAGACACAATCAACATCACTCCACACATAGGAATCATCATGCCATGCCATATAGACAAGATCATCATGCAATGCCATATAGACAAGATCTTCATAGACAAAATCATCATGTCATGCCATATAGACAAAATCATCATGCCATGCCATATAGACAATATCAGCATGTCACACATCATAGACAATACCATCATTCTATGCCTCATAGACACCATCACCATGCCACTCATTCTATGCATAATCATCATCACCATGCTAACTCTTTACATCATGTCCATCCTCATCCTGTTGCTTATAGATATTATTCTTATGCTCCTAGTATAAATAAGAATGCTATCTGTACTTACTGTGGATCACATGGACACATCTCACCACAGTGCAGAGTTAGAAGACTTGTAGATAAAAAGATATATGCTTGGTTCCCAAAGACTAACTTTTCAGGACCCTCAAGAACTCGGGTACCAAAGGTCACATCTACTCTTGATGTAGGTGGACCTTCCCTCCTCAACTGAAAGTAAGTGGATTCTCGATAGTGGATGCTCGCGACATATGACGGGAGACGCAAATCTTTTTGCATCACTATCGATAAAGAGAGAAGGATACGTATCCTTCGGTAACAATCTCAAAGGGCACATAATAGGTAATGGTATCATTGGTCATCCTCCTTCTCCTGTAATAAAGGATGTCTGCCTAGTGACCGAGTTAAAGCATAACCTGCTCAGCATTAGTCATCTTGCTGATCATGGATATGATATTAACTTTGGACAAAACAGTTGCTACATCTATGATAGGTCAACAGGAGACATTGCTTTTGAAGGAAAAAGAGAGGACAACATCTATATTTTCTATCTTTCTATAAATACTAACAATGCAGGTAGATGTCTATATGCCCACAAAGACGAACGACTACTTTGGCACCAGCGTCTTGGTCATGCCAACATGGATGCTATATCCAGGCTTTCTACCAAGAAGCTAGTGAGAGGATTGCCTGACATCACATTCAAAAAGGACACGGTATGTGCCGAATGTGAACTAAATAAGGCAACTAAATCCTCATTTCATTCCATCAACTCTGTAAGTACTACTAGACCCTTGCAACTACTTCATATGGATTTATTTGGTCCTAGTAGAATAGCTAGCCTTGGTGGCAAACTTTATGCATTTGTTATTGTTGATGATTTTTCGAGATTTACTTGGGTTTTCTTTCTCGCTAATAAGAGCGATACTATTTCTGTTTTCAAAGTTTTTGTAAAGAAAGTTCAAAACGAAAAAGGCTACATGATTACTCGAATCCGAAGTGATCATGGAGGCGAATTCGTAAATTATGATTTTGAAAATTTTTGTAATGCAAATGGTTTTGATCATGAATTTTCTTGTCCTAGAACTCCTCAACAAAATGGTGTTGTGGAGCGGAAGAATAGAACTCTCGGCGATATGGCCAGAGTCATGTTGAATAAATTTTCACTTCCGAAATACTTTTGGGCAGAAGCTGTCAGTACAGCATGCCACATTTTGAATAGGGTGCTGATTCGTCCCATTACGAAGAAAACACCCTATGAGCTTTGGTTTGGGAGAACCCCCAATGTTTCTTATTTTAAAGTTTTTGGCTGCAGATGTTTTATCCTTAACACCAAAGACAACTTAGGCAAATTTGATGCCAAAGCTGACGATGGTATCTTTCTTGGTTATGCCGCCAAGAGTAAGGGATATAGAGTTTTTAATAAATGCTCACTTATTGTGGAAGAGTCAACAAATGTGACTTTTGATGAAGACAACAGTGCAGTAAGTACTCTTGATGATGACGTTGAGCCATCAACTTCTACTCCAATGAATACTTCAACTGAAACTGATTCTCTGGAGGGTTTGCCTAAGAAATTCTCTTTCAAACCTTCTCATCCAGAAAATTTAGTTATAGGAGAAGTTTCACGTGGAGTAACTACTAGATTATCACTAAGAGACTCCGTTGCTAGCACTGCCTTCATTTCACAAGTAGAGCCTAAAAACATTTCTGAAGCTTTTAATGATGAATTTTGGATTTCTGCTATGCAAGAAGAACTCAACCAATTCGAGAGAAGCCAAGTATAGGAACTCGTTCCTAGACCGGTTAATCACTCGATAATTGGTACTAAATGGGTTTTTAGAAACAAAGTAAATGAAGATGGTTCAGTCACACGCAACAAAGCTCGTCTAGTAGCTCAAGGATACAACCAAGAGGAAGGTATCGACTACGATGAGACGTATGCTCCTGTTGCTAGACTAGAATCCATTCGGATGCTTTGTGCTTTTGCTAATTTTCAAAACTTTAAATTATTTCAAATGGATGTGAAAAGTGCTTTCTTGAATGGTTTTATTAAGGAGGAAGTTTATGTGAAACAACCTCCTGGCTTTGAAAATCACAAATTTCCCGACCACGTGTTCAAGCTGAAGAAAGCGCTTTATGGCCTCAAACAAGCCCCCAGAGCTTGGTATGAAAGGCTAAGTAGCTTCTTGCTTGAGAAAGGTTTTTCAAAAGGGAAAATTGACACTACACTGTTTATAAAATCTTTTAAAGACACTATTCTGTTAATTCAAATTTATGTTGATGATATCATTTTTGGTTCTACTGATGAAACCCTCTGTCAAGAATTTGCCAAGTGTATGCAGACAGAATTTGAGATGAGCATGATGGGAGAGCTCAACTACTTTCTTGGTCTGCAAGTAAAACAAATGGCTAATGGAACTTTCATCTGTCAATCGAAGTATACCAAGGACATGCTGAAGAAGTTCGATCTTGACAACGTCAAACCAATCAGCACTCCAATGGCTACTTCAACCAAACTCGAACCAGATGAGAGCGGCAAACCCGTTGATCAACGTAAGTATCGAGGTATGATAGGCAGCTTACTTTATTTAACTGCTAGTCGTCCCGATATCATGTTTAGTGTTTGCCTATGTGCTAGATATCAAGCTAATCCTAAGGAATCACACATGACCGCGGTTAAGCGTATCTTTCGATACCTTAAGGGTACGGTTACAGTGGGCCTATGGTATCCCAAGTCAACATCATTTGACCTTATTGGTTACTCCGATGCTGACTTCGCTGGATGCAAGGTCGACCGTAAAAGTACGAGTGGCACGTGTCATTTATTAGGAAAGGCTTTAGTCTCCTGGTTTAGCAAGAAGCAGAATTCTGTCGCACTATCCACAACAGAAGCTGAATACATAGCAGCTGGGCGTTGTTGTGCACAAATTCTGTGGATGAAGCAAACCCTTGAAGACTATAAGTTATCTTTCATGCATATTCCTATATTCTGTGACAACACTAGTGCCATTAATTTAACTAAGAACCCTGTCTTCCACTCACGCACTAAACACATTGAGATCAGACACCACTTTTTGCGTGATCATCAGCAAAATGGCACGATTAACTTAGAATTTATCGACACTGATCATCAGCTAGCAAATTTCTTTACTAAGCCATTATCCGAAGAGCGCTTCAATTTCCTATGTCGTGAACTCGGAATTTTGGATGAAGCAGTTATAAGTTGAGACTCACCTGCGTAAATATCGAGTATATTTTGATTCTTTTACGACAAATTTGGTATGGGTACAAGCCGAAAGGGTCCTTCTGACAACAAGGCATAAAAGCCTAAGCGACACGGTGCACTAGTCCTCAGGACTACCGCTAGCTGGGATCCGGCCCCTGCAGCTAACCCATGGCAAATTTGAAATATTGAAATACAATATATTTCCTTGTTTATTATATGGTTTGTTTCAATTTAATATTGCCTAATTGATACTTTCTAAAGTTCATTCTGACTTTTGTGTACCTCTCTATGTACTTCATTGATTTCTTCAAACTTTTATCCTCAACTATCACTTTTATTCAACACTTAACCACTTTTTATATCTTTTCAGCCTGTTTTCTGTTCTGGACCACTAATCCAGAACTCGGGCCGAACTCTGCCCCCAACAGAGTTCGGGCCGAGTTCGGTCCTATTGTTCCAGAGTCGGGATCAGCCTCTGCCGTTGGATCATTTTAGATCATACGGTCAGAATTTCATCCGACCAAAGAAAACCCTCTCTTATATTTCGGGTTTTCATCTCTCTCCTTCACCATTGCCTCCTTCCTCACCTCTCCAAACTCTTTCCTTCAAACCCTAACCCTAGTTTTTGATCTAGAGTGCTCCATTACTCCTCAAAATCAAGGGAAAGGGGTTTCTCATCATTCTTTTCCACTGTTTGTTGTTATTTTCAGGTATATCTCCTTCTTTCTCTCCATTTCAAGTTCTCTATTTTCTTGCAAATGGCTCCTTGCTTGCCCAATCGTGGAAAAAGTATTCGAACTGAGGGAGCTTCCTCTTCGAATCCTCCTCCTCCTCCAATTGAGCAAGTAGTTGAACAACAACCCATTCATCCGTTGTTCAACCCGCCTAGTCCCCAAGATCCGAATACATATGACGAACGATTATTTGTGTCGCTAGACGCGTCTAATGCATGGTTTAGCGACTTTCGTACTCGTCCGGTGTTCGGGGGACATCCGATAAATTTTACAATCTTTTCTCAATTTGAATCATTGTTTCGTGATCTATGTTTGGATGCGTTAGTTGCCTCAAACTTTGTCATTTACCGTAGCGCCATCCAAATATTTTATTGCAATTTAACTTTTGATGCAACCCACATCTATTCCCGGGTTGCCGGTATTGACATTGCTTTCAATGATTCTGAGTTGGGGGATTTTCTTGATCTTGTTAATCTTGATGCTTGGGATAAACTTGTGGAAGCACGTCAATTTCAATTTGTTGGCGATACTTCTCTTGAAGGATTCAAGGAGGAATTATGTGCCCCTAACATAAGTCCTCGCAAGCTTATGGCCAAGCACCTCAACCCATACTTATATGAGTTCATCGAATGATTTTTAACACCCAAAAGCTGGTTCAACTGATGAAGTTACCTACTTTGAGATCTCTGCTTTATATCACCTTCATTATCGTATCCCCTTCAATCTTTCTAGGACAATGATGGACTGGATGATAAATTGTAGGAAGAAACCAAGAGCTTTGGTTTATCCTTTATACCTTCCTATGGTTTTTTGTGCGTTCATCATTCCTATTCATGACTGTCAGTTCTTGCCTGCTCTTGCTTTCCTGTCCAAGGCACGACGTACTCAGGCAGTCGTCGCCTCTCCTGAGGCTTCTGAGCATTCTGATGATGCGGAGCCTGACTCCCCTCCTTTCGGTCAGGATGCACCTCCTCCACCTGCCACTCTTGAGTCTATTCAGACCATGCTCCGGGATCGTTTTACTCTTGAGGACGATCGCTGGACACAGCTGGACTATCGTACTACTCTGCAGATGAGTGCTCTCGGCAACTCTCTGCATGATATACGGTATTCCCTGTCTCATCATCTGCACATTCCCATGGAGAGGGATCCAGCACGCGCGGGCCATCGCATTGATGATCCGTGGGTTATGCGTTACATAGATCCGGATGCTGCATTTCTGGACCCCCGTCGCTCCTTCCCCGGTCCTTCCAACACTCCAGGACCTTCTCATGCTCCGTGATGGAGATTGGCTCGATCTGCTGCTGCTACTGATGATGATCTTAGTTGATGCTTTTTGATTTCAGTTATTTAGTTTATTATGGATTTATGTACTTGGATTTATGTAGTTAAACTCTGGTTGTGTGCTTGCACTTGGTTTTGTGGATGACTTTTTATGCTCATTATCGTAGTTTTACTTTATGCTAGTGACTCATTTTGTTTAGTCATACACTGTTTCTTCTCTGCTTGGTGTGGTTACATCACTATTAATTGTCTCTACTGGAGTTTATATGATCTTTCATTCATATGCAGTATATATTGCTAACTGCCAAAAGGGGGAGAACTATGTATATTTTCGTATATCTGTGCTTGTTTTTGCTTTTGGGAGATATTATCTATCAGGCCACAGGTTCTATGCATTATTTACGGGGGAGAGCTATTGCTTCTAGCTCGGCACCGTTCACTGATTACGGGGGAGCTATCTTCTTCTAGCTCGGCATCGTTTATGGCGGAGCTGTGTTATAATCAACTGTGTCCAGGTATGAATATTGAAATATACATATATTATTTTGTCAATTATCAATATGGGGGAGATTGTTGACACAAAGTCACAGTCAACCAAATATTGACTACATTGACTAAATAATATCTGTATTAATTCAATACGACACACGACGTCTACATTCAGTTCAAGACAGACGACAGCTCAGTCTCCGGCTCTCAGTGTGTTTTCGAGTCTGTATTTTATACTTTCATTGAGTCTAGACTTGTGTACTCTGAGTCATGCTGAGCTCTTGAAACTTAGTCTACAGCCTACCCAAAATCCCAAGCTCCACTGAACCAAACACTGCCCAAAAATCCCCTTAGAACCACTCTGTGCTCTGGAGACAGAGTTCGGGCCGAACTCTGCCTCCACACAGAGTTCGGGCCGAACTCTGTCCCCTAGAAATCAGGAACCCTAATTTTAGGGTTAGCTGGTTGCTAGTTGTCCAACGGCCAAATTTTTGAATTTTCCTATCCGAATTCTGGCCGAATTCTGCCTATAAAAATACTATAAATAGGGCATGAATTCTCTCATTCCAATCCATCCAATCTTCTCTTCTCTTCTCTCTTATAAGCTCAAGTAAGCCATACCCTTCCCATCTACTAGCCACAAGCCTCCTAAGTCTCGAGTGCTCAGCATCTCTCAGTTAGGATTCTTGTGCAAGAGTCGAAGAAGTCGCTTGGACAATTCCAAGCAAATCGCCACTGCGATCCTCTGTTAGAAGTTGACGTGCTCTTCTGAAGTAAAGGCACGGGTTGTAAACTACTATTTCACAAATAGTGGATTTAATCCTGAGCTAGAGTTCTCAGGCCTGGACTAGTCCTCCACGAGGGAAACCAGGTTAAAATTGCTGTGTTTGCGTATGCTCTTCTGCTCTTCATTTATTTTCCGTACTTTACTCTGATTATTTATTATTGGTGAAAGAGTTATTTTAATTGGCTATTTTTCTATATAAACTCTATTCACCCCCTCTAGAGTTGCCAAACTGTTCTTCACCATCCACGCTCCACCAATGCATGAAGTACGTATCCACCAATGGCGTCATCCGGACGGAGTTCGCAGACATCGACCCTTTCAAAGGGAATGAAGCCTACTTCACCGACTCCGACTTGTACAAGTCACCTGACGAGGAAGAAGCCAATGATGCTGATGACGAGGCAGAAACAGCAGCAGAGCCAGACGTGGAGCCTGAGGTCACTCCTGATGCCCCTTTGAAGATCCGACTCAAAGGCAAACCACCTCAGAGGTTGCCTCCCATGAGCATTAAGCTACTCGGAAAAGCACCAGCTGCTCCTGAAGCTCCCCTGAAGATACGCCTCAAGGGAAAGCCGCCTCAAACATCGGCTCCCCTTGTTGCAAAATTACAAAGGATGGCACCAATCACCGGAGACGCAGTTACCTCTGAAGGTGCGTCTCAAGGGCAAGCCGCCGCAGTCATCCAAGATACTCGAGAAGGCTCACATAACCCTCTCGGATCCCAAAATCAAAGCTGTGGTGGACTCTTCCGATCCAATCCCAGTACTTACAGACGAAGAACTAGGCGAATACATCTCTGCTGATGTAGACGCACCCTCCCTAGACAATATAATCCTACGGGATAAAATTTCGTATTTCATTAATAATAGAGTGTCTTTTAATTATTCTTGTCTTCCACATTGGAATGCCATGTATACATTAGATAACGCTCTACGGTCGTTGCAAACACAAATAACGACCGTCCATCATGTAAATCGAGTAGTCCCGTCTCAAGGAGTCTGTTACATAGTCCCACCACGAAGTCGAGACGAAGAATCCATCATCTTCGGCAAAGTCGAGCGTCATCAAGACCTCCCGCCACTCGAGCCAGAGCCAGATACCGGCAGAATACAAGTCTATCGGTACACGGATATGACAAAGCACATCATCCAAAAGATGGGCTACGACCTAAAAAGCAACAAAGGCCTGAACTACGACAAGGGTCGACGTCTCCCTCTCCGGCTTCCAACACCTAAAGGAAAGCCGCAGGACTACTACAATCGGACTCGACGGGGGGTAGGCTATGTCACGCCGCCATCAACTTCAGAGAGTTCGGACGCAGAGGAAGTAGAACATTCTCACTCCTCCGAAGCATCGACGTGGGATTCCGATGCCAGCATCGGACCAGTCTTCAGGAAAGTGCTGTCAGCCAACATGACATCCGTACAACCTCAAGAAGATGAAGGCAAAGATCAAACGCCGGAACCCTTCGAAGAAGAACCCTGGGCTCAACGCCTAGGGGAACAATGGGAGTCTCGTTTTGAATTACGTGAACCTCCCACCGAAGACGAAGTCGAGCAGATCAACCTTGGGGACGGAGCTTCTTCCAAACCCATCTTCATCAGCAAAAGCCTAGAGGGAGAAGACCGAGAGTCTTTAATCCAGCTTGCTAAAGAGTATATCGACGTCTTCGCCTGGAGCTATAAAGACATGCCGGGACTTGATCCCCAGATCGCGATGCATAGGCTGAACATCTTACCTGATGCCAAGCCTGTCAAACAACAACAGCGATGCTTCCGTCCGGACATCATGAACGCCATCGATCAGGAGGTGGATAAACTCTTGACTAGCGGCTTCATCCGTGAGGAACAACACCCAGATTGGGTAGCCAACGTCATTCCCGTCACCAAGAAGAATGGAAAGATACGAGTCTGTATCTACTTCAGGGATCTCAACTCGGCTTGTCCGAAGGATGAATTCCCGCTTCCAATCACAGATGTGATGATCGACAACACATGTGGCTTTGAACGCATGTCTTTCATGGACGGATATTCAGGCTACAATCAAATCAAGATGTTCCCCGATGACGCAAAACACACGTCATTCAGGACTCCGAAGGGTGTTTTCTGCTACATAGTGATGCCCTTCGGCTTGAAGAACGTCGGTACGACATACCAACAAGCTATGAGCACCATTTTCCGTCAACACCTTGGCAAGACAGTCGAATGCTATGTTGACGACATCGCAGTCAAGAGCCTCTCAAAAGAGATCACCTACAAGACCTCAAAACAGTCTTCGATCTCATGCGGGCGCACCAACTCAAGATGAACCCCGCTAAATCCTTCCTAGGGGTTTCTAGTGGAAAGTTCTTGGGCTTCGTTATCACGGCAAAAGGCATTCATGTTGACCCCGAGAAGACTAAAGCCATCCTCAACATGGACCCTCCGAAGAATCTTCGAGAACTTCGGGGCCTACAGGGACGTCTGGCATACATCCGGAGGTTCATAGCAAATCTTTCCGGCAAATGTCAACCCTTTACTCAGCTCATGAGGAAGGGAGTCTCTTACGTCTGGACAGAGAAATGCCAAAAGGCTTTCGACGACATCAAAGCCTACTTGACGAGCCCACCAGTCCTGGTGGCACCCGTCGTCGGCAAACCATTTCTCCTCTATGTCCGTGCCATGGATCATTCCCTCGGCGCTCTGCTAGCCCAGAACAGCGATTCAGGCTATGAGCAAGCAATCTACTACCTCAGTCGAACGCTCATCGGGGCCGAACACCGGTACAGCCCCGTAGAGAAGGAGTGCTTGGCTTTGGTGTTCGCCATCCAGAAGACTCGTCATTATGTCTCGGGCCAGACAATACATGTCATCTCCTGGGTCAATCCACTCAGACTCCTCATGACAAAGCCAGGATCATTGAACTCCCGGCTAGCTACATGGGCAATCCTGCTAACACCGTATAACATGGTGTTTGTGCCACAAAAAGCTGTTAAGGGTCAGGCCCTCGCCGACTTTTTAGCTGCACACCCCATCCCAGAATCTTCAAGACTCTATGAAGACATCCCGGATGAGGTCCAAGAATCCAACGTCACCGAAGAAAACTCTGTCTGGCGGATGTTTTTCGATGGCGCTTCGAGAACAGGCCCCAAAGGCCAAATCATCGCAAGAGTGGGGGTGGTGCTAGTCTCCCCCGATCAACTGGTCATCCAACGTGCTTACTCCCTTTCGAAGCCGTGCTCAACAATGTTGCCGAGTACAACGCACTCATTATGGGACTCCAGCTGGCACAACAGCTGGGGGTGGATCATCTGGAGGCCTACGGCGATTCCAAACTCGTCGTAAACCAGATCAGAGGGCAATATGAAGTTCGTCATAAAGATCTGATCCCTTCCCATGAAGTTGCATTGAACATCATTTCAACCTTCACTAGGTTCTTCATCGAACATGTACCCCGTCTACAAAACTTGGAGGCCGATGCTTTGGCTGGCCTCGCGGCCTCATTGGCAGCACCCCTCAGGACTCAACACTATATCACGGTAGTCGGAAGAGACTTGGTCTGTCCTAAAAACAACCTATGCTCACATATGGCCCACACTATGCCGACAAATACTGGTGTTAATGTCCGAGACTGGAGGTTCCCGTTCATCGACTTCGCTGTCTACGGAATTCTCCCAGAGGATCCGAAAGAAGCCGTCTCAGTCAGGAGACGCTCTCTTCGATTCTACTACGATACAGCCACTAAAATGTTGTACCGACGCTCCTACGATGGGCTCCTCCTTCGATGCATGTCCAATGAAGAAGCAGCCGAAGCCCTTCGAGAAGCTCATGACGGAACTTGCGGGGCTCATCAACCTGGGCCTAAGCTGCAGGACCGACTGCGGCGCATGGGCTACTACTGGCCAACCATGGCCGCAGACGCCGTCGACTACACTAAGAAGTGCCATGCGTGCCAGCTTCACGCAGTCTTCATTCACACGCCGTCAGAACCTCTACATCCTACAGTCGCCTCCTGGCCTTTTGAAGCCTGGGGCATGGACATTGTAGGACCAATCACCCCTCCTTCATCGAGGGGACACCGCTTCATCCTGGCCATTACTGATTACTTCTCTAAATGGGCAGAAGCTGTACCACTGGCAGAAGTGAAGAGCTCCAGGGTAATCAGCTTCATCAAACACCATGTCATTTACCGCTTCGGAGTACCCCGGCGAATCATCCATGACAATGGTCCTCAGTTCATCAGCCGCATTTTCAGCAGGTTCTGCGACAAGAATCGTATCCAAAACGTGGCCTCAACCGCCTACAATCCGGCAGCAAACGGATTGGCCGAGGCGTTCAACAAGACTATCGTCAGGCTACTCAAAAAGGTGTCATCCAATAAATACGACTGGGACGAAAAGCTTGGCGAATGCCTTTGGGCCTATCGCACAACGGTACGGACCCCAACAGGCAACACACCATTCTCCTTGGTCTACGGGAGTGAAGCGATACTGCCTCTCGAGATCCAGATACCCTCACTCCGTGTAGCAATCACAAACAAACTCACAGAAGAGGACAATCAACGTCGTCATCTGCGGGAATTAGAGGCACTTGATGAGAAGCGTCTCCTAGCTCAACAACGCATCGAGCTCTACCAAGCCCGTATATCACAGGCTTTCAACAAGAAGGTCAAACAGAGGACTTTCCAAGTTGGCGACCTAGTTCTGGCAGTCAGGAGGCCGATGGTGTTAACCCACAAGACACCAGGAAATTTTGAGCCCAAGTGGGAAGGACCTTTCATCATAGAGACGGTATACTCAAACGGTGCTTACCGCCTCGCCAAACCCAATGGGGACTTGTTTATGATGCCCATCAATGGCAAGTTCTTGAAGAAGTACTACTCTTGACATCTTTCAGACATGTGCTTCCATAAGGGGATTTATGGACCTAATCATCAAGGCTCACGTACAATCCCTTTCCACAAACTCATGCGCTTCCGGAACCCAGCTGTTCCGTGGCATCCTCCAGTAGAAGAACAACCACGTCCACCTCACCTCTGAGTTGTTTCCATGCGCCCTACAAAGCGGAACCTTACATTCCATAAGGCTACGCTATCCCGTATGTTTACCACGTCCATATTACCTCTGAGTAAACATCCCGTACAGACAACCCCCGTGTTGCCATACATTGATCGCAGAACTTCCACGTCCACATTACCTCTGAGTAGTTCCGCGTATCCCCCAGAGTCATTCCTACCACGTCCATAACACCTCTGAGTAGGAAGATTCTATCGTCCGAACCCCCTATTTGCCACATCCACATCACCTCTGAGCAAACATGGCGCTTCTTTCAAACTTATTATCTGTACCTAAAAACTAAGGTGCGCAAAAGATAATAGGTCCACACAAATCATCAAGTTCATGACAAGTAAAAATGAACACATCACAGAACAGGGTGTACTTCTTTATTTCCAAAAAGGAGTAAAGGATTACAATATCCCCAGCAAGAGTTTCAAAAAAAACACAAAAATAAGAGACTGCGACCCCTAAGCATCCCCAGGGTTGGCCGAAAGCCCTTCAATACGACGCCTCAAGTCTTCCACCCGAGTCTCCATAGTCGCCAAGACCCGGCGTTCAGCTTCTTGACGCATCGCCTCTATGGCCTCAAGAGAGGTGTCCTTCTCATGCTTCTCATCCAGGTGCTGCTGCTGCTGAGCTAGGGCAAGAGCTCGGTGGGTGAAGGTTGCTTCCTCCTCATTGAATGCCACGTGTTCAGCTTGGGCACGTTCGACATCTAACAAAAGTCGGGCTCGCTGATCCTCAAGGCGGCGAATCTGGGCATCAATATCCGCGATATTAGCGTCCAACGCAGTTCGCACCTTCATTGTCTCCTGCGTAGACTGAGACAACTGCTCCACTGCAGCTTCAGTCTCAGCCACCTCGTGCTCCTAGACACTCACGGTGGCCTGGTAGGAAGACTCAATCTCGGCGATCAGCTTTCACTTCTCCGCATCTATCAAGACGGAGAGGTCATTTCGCTGGATGCGGTGAAATTCCGAGAGCCGCTGGTCCAGCTCAACCACCGAAGCCTCTAGGATCTCGGCCATATGATCATGGCCTTGGTGAAGACGGATCAGGTCGATATAAGGCATAGCCAGAGTTCTTGCCGTTGCAAAGCTCCCATTGGCGTCCATCACCGCAGATACACCCCTCTGCAACATTTTATATACCCCCTCAAAGATGAATTTCAAATATTCATCTGCATCCGCCAGTACCTGTGGCGTCATAGCAGGAGTTGGAGGAGCTGCTGTAGTTGGCGGACCGGAGGAAGATCTGCCGACCTCAACCTGCAAGGCTGGAACTTCGACATCGATAGGCTCTTCATCAACAGGGGCTGGAATGCTAGCTTGAGGAGCCAAAGGAACAGAAGAAGTCGGGACAGGCGTCGAGATGGTACCCCAAGTGGAAGGAGCCACAGAGGGTTTCACACCCTTGTCCTTCCCAAGCTCGGAAGAACCACCGACATCAGTGGCCACCTCTTCAGCCCCCAATGTTCTATCAGCAGCCAGTACCTCCCCTGGCAGATTGGGGAGATAAATACTTGTCTCCTGACCCGCCTCAGGAGTCGGAGTTGGCAAACGAGTTTCTTCATCAAATCCCTCTACAGGGACAGGATCTGTCGCTACCTCCTGATCGGTAGCCACCTCAACTTCCGCGACTGAGACTGGGGTAGGACTCGGCAATGCTGCAGCCGACCCCCCTTAATCAAGACAAGGAGGGGAATCAACCCTCTCCTCTGTTCCAACCATACCTGTTGCCCCCGCAACAGGCTCTTGCAACTCTGGAGCGACGTCATCCGAAGACGACGAGCTCCATTCCGCTTCATCACCAGGAAGCCCCGTGTCTGTTGGACCCTCGACGTCTAAGGCCCACGCTGCGGCCTTCATCTTCTCAGAAGCTGCTGCATCCTCAGCTTCCCTTCTGACAAAATCTGGAGATGCTGGAATCTCTACAACAACATCCTCGGGGTTCTCCTCCATGGGAGACACCATAGTCGGCGGAATACGCACTTCAGATGAGCCCGCCATCTCCTTTGGCCTGCTCCTGCCAGATTTTTTGCAGCTTGAGCAGGGTTTATCGCCTCTTTATCGTAATCTACTCCCATCTGGCAGAGGGCAGCGTCCAGAAGCACTTCGTTCAAGAGTGGGACAGTCATTGACACTGGCAAAGATTCAAGGATGTTAGAAACAACAAAAAGATCGGAGCCTCATTCTCATCAAAAGCGCATAAAATTCAAGCGCATCTGAAAAAGTAAGCTTCAGCGCATCATCAGGGTCTAAGCCCATACGCGTCAGCGGTAGAGCCTCAGCGCATCATCAGGGTCTAAACCCATGCGTGTCAGCGGTAGAGCCTCAGCACATCATCAGGGTCTAAACCCATACGCGTCAGCGGTAGAGCCTCAGCGCATCATCAGGGTCTAAACCCATGCGCGTCGGCGGGAAAGATCTCAGCACATCATCAGGACTCAAAGTCCACATACGTTGGCAAATGAGAATGGTAGAGGATGATGAAGCTCACCAACCACCGCCGGCCGAACTTTGACAGGCGGGCGAGGAACGTCACCCGCAACAGCCTCTACAGGCTCCTTTTCTTTCCCCTTTCCCTTGCCAGCACCGCCGCGAGGAGTCTTGGGAGCCATTCTCTTGAAGAAGAAAGTTAGGGTTTTGAAGAAGAAACTCTAAAAGAGCAAAGACAGAGAAAGGAAAAACTCTCTTTCTCTCCATCTCATGCCTATTTATAGGCACGGTCGCACGCGTGAACCGATGAAAGGTGACCTCAGCCGTCGCCTCGGGTCCTGTGAAAAACAGCAAATAAAACCAAAAGATCATCATTAATCTTTTCGGTTACCGAGACATTATCATTTTCATTTACTGGGAGGAGCATGCGCCCGAACAGGCATGCGCCCGAACAGTCATGCGCTCCAACAGTCATGCGCCTTGACCACCATGCTTCTTATTCAAAGTATTCCAAAACTTATCTAAAAGTTTTGAAAACTTTGAGGGGGGTCTTGTAGAAGTATGGAATTTCAGAGCCAGAAATCCTATGCGCCAGACACTACATGCGCCAGAGCTCGGACAAATACTTCACAAACAAAACCAACAAATATAGACATTTGAAAGAAGACTTTTTATTACATATAAAAGTCTATTATATGTCTAGAAAAGGTGGTACAAAGGAGAATTTCTACAAAGAAAAGACCCTAAGGCTACAACCAGCAACCACCATGCACCTCCAGTCAGGCGCAGCAACCACCATATGCCTTCAACCAGGCGCATCCCGCCATGCGCACTCAGCAGGGCGCACCCTTTCAGCAGCTCAGTTATGTGCATCCCCAGTTATGTGCATCCCTTCAGCAGCCCAGTTATGTGCCGCTCTTCCAGCCAGGCTCACGTGATAAGTGCTTCGGCTAATGAAGCATTTAACCATCTGGCTGGAACCAAGAAAGAGAAGAGCACCGCAAATCTGTGGCCAGGAGAGGCTTCGAAAGAGCCTCCAAAGGCGAAGGAAGACCGTGATCGAAACCGTGACTAAAGGAGCAGCTTCCAAACCCACCAGAGTGGGCAATGCCCACTTTTTGAAGGAAGAAAGAGCCTAGCACCGCCATTCCGATCTACGGCTCTTCCGGAATAACGGAAATGAGGCCCGAGCATCCCTATCTTTGGATGTAACAGGCACCTTCCGCCTGCCTCGAAAGCCCTTGACTCCGTCTTTTGGATGTAACAGTCACCTTCAAGTGCATCAACGAAGAAACGATGTCGCATCTTCACCCTCGGGAGCACTTCGTCAGCAGAGCGCACTCGAATACACAAATTCATATCGAAAGTACGTGAGGAAATGAGAAGCAAACCCTCTCTCCATGCCACTATTTATAGGCCGGGCAAATCAAACCCACGCGCCAAGTGGATGGCTCTCCGAATTCCGTGCAATGAATTTGCATTAAATGGATGAACCGGACGCCTCGAATTCAGCCAAACGGCTATTTAAAGCACTCGAAGAACGTAACAACCGCATCATTAAAGACGTATCAGATGCGCCGGCCAGATAGCACATCACCCCGACGCGACCTCCGATATCAAGCGCATCATACAGACGCGCCCCTCAGCGTCAAGCGCATCCCAAGCGCTTCATAGGGGATGCGCCCCCGTGCGTCTCCACACGCCTAGTGGAATGTCAATTAACGCGCCCACTCAGCTGTCCATCGAATGTCACCAACATTAAATGCTGAACTGACAGAGTTGGCAGCACACCTCCCGAAGTCTGAACAGTTGACAGCTTTTTCAGAAGACGAAGCGTCGGCAACGTCAGCATCATCATTACTTTACTCTGACGGCTACTGCCACGTGGCCACCCAACCATCCGCATACGCCTCAAAATCCATGCGCCTCAGACTTTTTACTGATCCCTAAAGACGGAAGGAAGGTCTCCATTTTGCTCGGCATGCGCCTCAAAAGCCATGCGTCCCAGACTGCTCTCTGATCCCGAAAGACAGGAGTAAAGTCACTACTGAAGCCTCGCATACGCCTCAAAAGCCATGCGCCCAGAATGGTTCATGACTCCTAAAGGTTACGAGACAGAGTCTCCTCATGTGCCCAATCCTAGGCGCATCCTACCAGATCACCTCCCTCCATCAAATCCGAGATCTCCGAGCCATGAGTCGACGACACGTGTCCTTTGACTCAACTCACCCAAGATCTCAGCAACCGAAAGATCTTCTTCTCTGCTACGTGCCGGCTCACAACAGCAGTATGAAGAATTCAACCCCTCGATCAGGGCGCATCATCCATGCGCCTCCATCAGCAATCACCACGTGGCGTCCCCACGCACCGGCGTATCCTACATGTGCGCATGAGCAGCCAGCCTGCAAAACTATAAATAGAGGGATCATTTCCTTCTCAGACACACAGAATACACAGAGAACATACATACCACCAGAGAGGCAGATACAGACACTCAACGTCTTCCTCCTCTCAGCAAGCTCCAGCACCCAGAGCAATCCAAACCTTCAGAGAACTGATAACCGTCGTCAGCTCGTCAACGGAGTCAACGCATTACCACTCACTCCATCGGCACAAGGGACCCAGATAAACAAAAGTGTACTCCTAGGACTACGTCTAAAGTCCTATATTGTAACACTGTTCTGTTTGTATTAAAATTTGCAATAATACAATTTTAATGGCAAACAGATTTATTTTTCCCAAAGCCGTACTCCCAATTTAGCGTCCCGTAGGCACCAAATTGCCCGAGGCATCATAACCCATGATCGACATTTCATATTACTTTGTAGCACGTAAAATAGTCTATCTTTTTACTAGAACCTTAAACTTTCTCGTTTATGTGATAAACTTGTACTTTTCAGAGTAGATTACTCTAAATCGATACATTTTTCTCGAGTTCTTGACCTTAGTGGATTGGCATGCAATTAACTTGGCATCGTTCGATTTGAATGAATTCGAGGCAAGGAATTAGTTTGCGGGACAGAGTAGAAAAGAAGGTCCAAATCACCCACCGATTACTTTGCTTGTGCCGATCGTCGAAGCGCTTAGCAACGTCAAAGTTTAGTTACGCGAGCTCCTGCAATGGCACCAACACTTTGTTAGAATTTCTTCTTTTCCCCTTGCTTCGAAATTTGTAATTACATCCAGGAAAACGATGCGAAAGCACTTCATCAAAACCCAGCGGCAAATGCTCCAAGAAAACCATACAGCGGTCCGGTCCCATGGAAGGGACTCTTATATAGAGCTCACTCGCCGAGACGCAGTCCGCTGCATCTAGGACTTATTGTAACAGAAGTCGTTCCATTAGTTGGATCGATTCTCGTAACTTCCGTCCAAATCGATTTGAATCGATGCCGTAAGACGTTATCGTTTACCAAGCCCAGTGTCACGACCCGCACCCGGATATACGGATACGAATACGTGGGCCACGCCCAGCCTATGCCGCAGTATCGGCGGTAGAGCGCTGTCAAGTACCCGATACTAACTACAACCTCTAAAGATCTATAACTATAAAGGTACTCGTATCACATCACAAAACTAAGGAAGATGAGACAAGAAATAATAGCACTATCACTAGAACAACTAGAATCTACAAGAATCATATGAGACAAGAATAAAACAGAAGAAAACAATAACAAAACTAAATAACTATCAGACCTAAAACTCCTGAGAGACACTCACGGTAAAGAATACCGAGAACCACCCCAGCTAGCAACATCATGTAGTCCAATACTGAAGGCACAACTACTCCTAAAATATTGTCGACATATCCAGTCAGGATGGAACGAGCACAAATCTCAAATAACAGTTCTAGTTAGACGATATTGAAAATGTAGCAGTAAATAGAGAGAATATACAATGAATGAATCGCAAAATGTACATGTGAGTATCATGGCAAGGTAAGCTTTAATCTAGAGTTAGAACAAGGCAAGTAAAACTGATCATGGCATGTACAAGAATCAAGAATCACCTATCTAGGTGTGTGAGTACTAGCTACAATACGTGGCCAGCTTGGGAACTTGCACAATAGTAACAGGCCTGGCTAACCATATGTGGGGTGTATGATCAACACTCACAATCAATAGATGCACAAGGGGTGCACAATAGGCTTTGACCACATATCTACACTAAATACAAGAAACATAGACGATATCATAAAACAGAAATATTATCAGAGAATGTACTCGCCTGTGATGTGATGGATAAGTCGACTGAGTCCAAGAACAGTGCCTCGAGGACCTATAGATGGAATATTGTATCAATATAAGGGTTTGGAAGTAAAATCAAGTCATACTAAGTCAAACTAGGTCAAGGCAAGTCAAACTAGGTCAATCTAAGTCAAGGGTTGACTTACAATTGACTTTTGGTCAACTGGTCAACTCTGGTCAATTCTAGGTCAAACTTGACTAACGTTGACTAACAGTTGACTTTGGGTCAACTGGTCAACTTCGGTCCAGTTCTAGTCAATTTTAGGCTATGGTTGACTTCCGGTTGACTTTTGGTCAAAATAGTCAACTGTGGTCAACCAAGGTCAAAACTAGTCTAACCTAGGTCAATGTTAACTCTACTTCGACGTTCAGTCAAAACAGTCAATCATGGTCAAACAGGATCAAGGCTAGTCTCTATAAACATCTACAGGGTCAACACATTCAATTTCAGTGATTGGAAAATCACTGAAATCGATGGATCTCAAAATACAAACAAAAGAGAAAGATTATAATAATAATAGGGTAATAGATAGGGGGAAAACCTACAGATGTTGTCGGATGGTGAAACAACCATCACCAACGTGTCCATAATGGTCAAATTAGCTAGGATAGCCTATCCATAAGTCTAATTTGGACATAGGGGCAAAAAGGTAATTTTGGGTCAAAACGCCGTGTCGGACCCGCTTTGCACTGAAAAACATGTCGAACTGAAAGTGCATTAAACCTAACAAATTATATGTTCACGAATCCAGAATGACGATACAAATCCAACGGTATATCCAGAATTGGATTCCGTTGACCCGATCTCAAATTGGTCCGTTGACTAGGACATTAAAATTCTAATTTGTACGGAAAAGCATGTCGGAGCCAATGTCCTCAAAACTAAGCAAATTATATGTCAACGAGTCCAGAATGACGATACGAACTCAACGGTATGTCCAGAATTGGATTTCGATGAGCCAATCTCAAAATGATCCGTTGACCCGGATATTGGTATCCGACTTGCACCGAAATGCGTGTCGGAACCAATATCCACTAAAACCTAGCAAATTATATGTCAACGAGTCCAGAATGAAGATACGAACTCAACGGTATATCCAGAATTGGATTCCGATGAGCCAACGTCGAAAAGTCCCGTTGACCCGGACTGTAGGGCCTACTTTGCACCGAAATACGTGCCAGGGTCCACGTCCTCCAAATCTAACAAACTTTATATGAAAATGTGCCAGAACGATGCCACGAGTCTACTGGTGGTGTCAGAAATTGAATTCGGAGTCCCAAGTTCAAAAATGAAATTTTGCAAGCGCAAAATTAAGGATTTGGACGACCAACTTTGGCGTCGAATTCGACCAACCAAACGTGCTCACAATGAAACAAAATTTAAGGAACAGGAAGAAGGTTATACCAGCTACGCATAGGAACCAGTGGCAAGCCAGACGGAGCTGCGATGGAGGAGATATGAACCGACGAAGTTGGCTCCACAAAACTGTCCAAAAATTATACAATTTAAACGGTCAAATTGGTGGTCGGTTTTGATGTATCAAACGATAAAATTTACGGACGAAAATTGAAGAGAGTAAGGATGGATATACCGAGATTGAGACGGAGTGAAGAAATTGCCGATCCAATGGTCGAATTTTCTAAAAAATGTGTGCGAAGTCGCTGCGATGGAACGCCATTTCCGGTTCCATCCCGAGCGTGTCACGACGGGAACCCGTGCCAAACGCACGAATCGGCTATGTATCACGATGGGGAGGAAGGCGATGGCCATGGGGGCCTGCCCGGGGGTGCGCCCGGTCGAGGAGGGCTCGCCGGTAGCGGCGGCGATCGCGGCGGCGACCGCGACCGCGGCAGAGCCGGTGGCGGTGGCAGCGTACGCGGCTGCTGTTACGCGCCGTTTGCGGCTGCTGCAGCATGGCTGCACTGGCCATTGGCTGCTGCTGCTGTGTGGCTGTGCTGGCCTGCCGCGACGGCGTTGGTGGCTGCCCGGCGACACAGGATGGAGGAGGAGATGAAGAAGAGGTGGCATGCGGTGGTGGTGAGGTGTGAAGATGATGGTGATGGTGTGGTATTCATGGTGGTGGAGAGTTGGTGATGTGATGAAAAAGAGGAAAAAAAGAGGAGGAATGGAGGAGGCTGGTGGCTGATGAAGGAGAAGGGTTGTTGTGGCTATGCATGGTCGGCCATGGGGGGGTCGGCTGAGAGTTATTTAGGAGGAGAGAGGAAGAGTGTAGGAATTAATGAAGGACAGAGAGACAGAGAGAGAAAGAAAATATTAAGAAAGGAAGAGAAGTAGAGAGAAAAATGAGGGGTGTCGGCCAGATGGGGGGAAGAGTGTTGATGGTGATGAAGGAGTGGGTGATGTGTGTGTGTGAATGTAATAAAGGGGGGAGAGAGAGATATTATATGTATATATATATTATGTTTATATTTCAATGGAGAGAAAGAAATAGATATTTGTAAAGAGGATGATATTTTTGAGTAGGGAAACAAAAAAAAATATCAGTGGGGTGTATAGGTAAATAGGGTAGGGTCACACCAATTTGGGTTGGGTGTTGGGTCAAGTTGGACAAGCTTGGGGCCCAGATTTAATTAAAATAATAAATTTTAAACCAATTAATCATGGATGAAATATGAGCACAAGGGAGATCAAATCGGTGGCATGCAAGTGGCACGTGCATAGTAGATACTCAAAATAGGCCAGGGCCATATATTGGGTCGACTGGATTGGACCGATGTCGGGTCCCGAAATTAAGTTGGAAGTTAAGTCACAAATTACGGCAGACGATAAATTGGTCTAAATTGACCCGAAAGTTGCGTGAAGCAAATGGAGCACAAGGAAACAAGTTCGAGTGGGATACGATATATCAACATGAAGATAATCTCGTCTACTACAAACTTCAAGAAGAAAGTTTCCAGAGAATGGCATCCCTGATGCTCTAGAAATCCAAGTCACGGTAAAGAGCCTTTAATGATCAAAATTAATTAAATCAAAATGAATTATCAAGAATAAATCATTTGAAAATTTTGAAAATAAATCTCGAAAATTCAGGGGGCTTACATCCTACCCACCTTATAAAAATTTCGTCCTCGAAATTAAAATCATCCAATAGGTCAAGCTAAAACGTGCAACTGCTATGGCTACAGTACTCAATCTGCTACCTTTGTGATCACCTATGCTGTTTCACTCTACAATCATTTGGTTCAGGTTCAACAAGCCTCTTCCATAAAAACTATGTCATTTTACCCCTTAGAATCTTCATATCAATAAGAACCTTTACATATACTCTAAAATATAGGTCATCCTCGAGATACGTATATATATCAACAATGATTGACCATCAACCAAAATTCCAATCTCAATAGCAATTTGTTTGTTTCCGTATCCCGTCCTAACTATCTTTATCCTATTAATCACAAGCTCCATGAAATTATACATTCAAAATCTATTCTTGGCATTGAGCCTTCTCTCTTTTACTCAAGAACTCCTGAATATAAACCCTCAAATTCAAACTCTTAATTCATTTACCGAATTATTTATTACCTATGTACATATGTCCATGTTTTGTTCCTGCTATCTTCCGATCTTGCACGTAATGTTATCTCCTTCTATTTCATTCCATATATCGATCTATCCTCCAATCATAAGTAAATGGTTTGTAGATAACCAATAATCACTTGGTCATCAAAGTCTTACAATGTTCAACCCTCGAATCTAAGCGCAAGATTCTAGTCCTAAATCCTTAGTCACAAAATATAATATTTCATCACTCCTTCTTAGATACCTTAAAATCAATCTATACTATCAAACTATCATTCTTAATAGTTTCTAAGTCCACTATAGTCAGTCACTTATATCTGTCCTACAAGCTTACCCAATGAATCTCCAAGAAAAATATACTCATCACAATCACACATTAACATATTACAGTTACACTACATAATCTGTTAACAAGGTTTGGCTATTTCAGTCATCAATTAAATAGAAGGAAACAAAGGCCTAAGACTGGGTCGAGCAATCCATATCAATATTCAGACAAGGTAAGGGTCAAGCAAGACAGGAAAGATTGTCGAAATATTTCCAAGGATAGTACGAGGCCAAACGAGATGCATAGGACATAGTCGAAGTAAAACTCAAGAACCATATACCTCTGTAATTATGTCACATGAAGTTACTATCGCGCTAGTGTGCATCTGGCTGCGATTAACTTTCTTGTTCCATAATACGACGGATGGCTGCAGTGCACAGCTGCCACGCCAGATAATATAGGTTCCTGAACTTAACTTGGCCAAATCCGTGAAATATTTCCTAATAAGTTTTTTGCAAAATAAAGGAGAAGATGTTAGTAAAAATGCATAGGGAGTGGTCCAAGTAGAATTCGAGAAACATATTTAACCATGATGCCATTATCCGAAGTCATGCCTCGCCAATATTTCTCTGGATGCAAACTTTCGATTCCGTAATACAACGATAAATTACTTTTCGAACTTTCCTTGAATCAATCCATGAGGCACTTTCAACTATTACCGGGAAGGACAAGAAGAATTACCCAAGAGGCTAGCGAAGAAGAGTTTAGTCATAACATATGAAAGATGGAACACAAAATAATCATGTCGAGAAAATTCCAGTTAGGCTGTAGATAGACAGAGTTAACCAAGACGGGGAAGAATGATGATAAGAATTTGTTCTTGCCCATCCGATCATAACGAAGTGATCCGATTTAAGATACAGTCTGATAACCATACACGTCTTCCTGAAATTATGTTGCCAGAATTTTCGCCATGCCAGTAAGCATAGCTGCAATAAACGATGGAGTCCATAACTTGGGTATGCACCCTATAATTATGTCATCTAGATTCCTTACCACGCCAACTGGTATGGCTGCAAAAAAATCTAAATTCCATAACTAGGATAGTATATCCAACATCAGGCTCCACGTCCCTGTCGTGCTAGCTAGTATGACTGCGATAAATTCTAAACTCCATAAATAAAGTAGACATTTATCATTCTCATCGAATATGTTTATCAGAATATCTTAACTCAATTCATAAAAACTGATCTTAGATACAAAGTCAAAGTCAACAACGAACGGACATCAAGATTCAAAATTCAACGACGAATCAAGGATAAGTAAATAGAAACTATCGAAAACAGATTCCGATGCAGGGTTTAGGAAACGTTCTCAGGAGAAGTCCCAAAGGTACTATCTAGGTCAAGATTGAAAGTTCTGGAATATAACCTAAATAATCTCAACCTTGATATAAGATTGGCAAATCATATTTGATTCTCAACCTAGAGGATATATAAGTTCAACTTATACCTTCCCTCTGGGATCCACAACTCATCCCAAGAAAGAATAAAGTTTGATACGGACAAATATTTCAAAAATCAAGACGAATAGAAACGAGTGGAAAAAGATTTGAAAAGCTTTCGAATAATATTCCCAGGGGTCATCTCTAGAATCTACCAAGAGTTCCTAATATGTAACTGAGTACCAAAATCCTAAAATATTCCATGACTCAACCTTAATCCTAGGGCAGGCTCGTAGTAGTACAGATAAGCTCAAGTACCACCACGACTTCACATTAATTTGCAAAGATAGACCTGCATGGGCCACCACAAAAATGTGTCACGACCCGCACCCGGATATACGGATACAAATACGTGGGCCACGCCCAGCCTACGCCGCGGTATCGACGGTAGAGCGCTGTCAAGTACCCGATACTAACTACAACCTCTAAAGATCTATAACTATAAAGGTACTCGTATCACATCACAAAACTAAGGAAGATGAGGTATGAAATAATAGCAATATCACTAGAACAACTAGAATCTATAAGAATCATATGAGACAAGAATAAAACAGAAGGAAACAATAACAAAACTAAATAACTACCAGACCTAGAACTCCTCAGAGACACTTACGATGAAGAATACCGAGAACCACCCCAGCTAGCAACATCATGTAGTCCAATACTGAAGGCACAACTACTCCTAAAATATTGTCAATATATCCAGTCAGGATGGAACGAGCACAAATCTCAAATAACAGTTCTAGTTAGACGATATTGAAAATGTAGCAGTAAATAGAGAGAATATATAAGGAATCACGAAATGTACATGTGAGTATCATGGCAAGGTAAGCTGTAATCTAGAGATAGAACAAGGCAAGTAAAACTGATCATGGCATGTACAAGAATCAAGAATCACCTATCTAGGTGTGTGAGTACTAGCTAAAATACATGGCCGGCTTGGAAACTTGCACAATAGTACAGGCCTGGCTATCCATACGTGGGGTGTATGATTAACACTCAAAATCAATAGGTGCACAAGGGGTGCACAATAGGTTTTGACCACATATCTACACTAAATACAAGAAACATAGACGATATCATAAAACAGAAATATTATCAGAGAATGTACTCGCCTGTGATGTGATGGATAAGTCGACTGAGTCCAAGAACAGTGCCTCGATGACCTATAGATGGAATATTGTATCAATATAAGGGTTTGGAAGTAAAATCAAGTCATACTAAGTCAAACTAGGTCAAGGCAAGTCAAACTAGGTCAATCTACGTCAAGGGTTGACTTACAGTTGACTTTTGGTCAACTGGTCAACTCTGGTCAATTCTTGGTCAAACTTGACTAACGTTGACTAACAGTTGACTTTGGGTCAACTGGTCAACTTCGGTCCAGTTCGAGTCAATTTTAGGCTACGGTTGACTTCCGATTGACTTTTGGTCAAAATAGTCAACTGTGGTCAACCAAGGTCAAAACTAGTCTAACCTAGGTCAATGTTGACTCTACTTCGATGTTCAGTCAAAGCAGTCAACCATGGTCAAACAAGGTCAAGGCTAGTCTCTTTAAACATCTACAGGGTCAACACATTCAATTTCAGTGATTGGTAAATCACTGAAATCGATGGATCTCAAAATACAAACAAAAGAGAAAGATTATAATAACAATAGGGTGATAGATAAGGGAAAACCTACAGATGTTGTCGGATGGTGAAACAACCATCACCAACGTGTCCAGAATGGTCAAATTAGCTAGAATAGCCTATCCATAAGTCCAATTTGGACACAGAGGCAAAAAGGTAATTTTGGGTCAAAATGGTATCCGTGTCGGACCCGCTTTGCACCGAAAAATATGCCAAAATGAAAGTGCACTAAACCTACCAAATTATATGTCCACGAATCCAGAATGACGATACGAACCCAATGGTATATCCAGAATTGGATTTCGTTGAACCGATCTCAAATAGGTCCGTTGACCAGGACATTAAAATTTTGATTTGCACAGAAAAGCGTATCGGAGCCAATGTCCTCAAAACTAAGTAAATTATATGTCAACGAGTCCATAATGACGATACGAACTCAACGGTATGTCCAGAATTGGATTCCGATGAGCCGATCTCAAAATGACCCGTTGACCCGGATATTGGTATCCGACTTGCACCGAAATGCGTGCCAGAACTAATGTCCACTAAAACCTAGCAAATTATATGTCAACGAGTCCAGAATGACGATACAAACTCAACGGTATATCCGGAGCCGGTGTCAAAAAGTTCCGTTGACCCCGACTATGGGGCCCACTTTGTACCGAAATGCGTGCCAGGGCCCACGTCCTCCAAATCTAACAAACTTTATATGAAAATGTGCCAGAACGACATCACGAGTCTACTGGTGGTGTCAGAAATTGAATTCGGAGTTTCGAGTTCAAAAATAGAATTTTACAAGTACAAAATTAAGGATTTATACGGCCAACTTTGGCGTCGAATTCGACTAACCAAACGTGCTCACAATGAAACGAAATTTAAGGGACAGAAAGAGGGTTACCAGCTACGCATAGGAACCAGTGGCACGCAAGACGGAGCTACGATGGAGGAGATACGAACCGACGAAGTTGGCTCCAAAAATTATACAATTTAAATGGTCAACTTGGTGGCCAGTTTTGATGTATCAAACGATAAAATTTACGGACGAAAATTGAGGGGAGTAAGGATGGATATACCGAGATTGAGATAGAGTGAAGAAATCGCCGATCCAACGGTCGGATTTTCCGAAAAACTTGCACGAAATCGCTACAACGGAACGTCATTTTTGGATCCATTCCGAGCGCGTCACGACGGGAACCCGTGCCAAATGCACGAATCGGCTATGTATCACGTCGGAAAGGAAGGCGGCGGCCATGGGGGCCTGCCCGGGGGTACGCCCGACCGAGGTGGGGGCTCGCCGGTGGCGGCGGCGACCGCGGCAGCGTCGACAGCGCGCGCGGCTGCTATTACGTACCGTTTGCTGTTGCTGCTGCTACGGCGTGGCTGCACTGGCCGTTGGCTGCTGCTGCTGCATGGCTGTGCTGGCCTGCCGCGACGGCGACGGTGACTGCCCGGCGGCATAGGGTAGAGGAGGAGAGAAAGAAGAGGTGGCGTGCGGTGGTGGTGAGGTGTGAAGATGATGGTGATGGTGTGGTGTTCATGGTGGTGGAGAGTTGGTGATGTGATGAAGAAGAGGAGACGAAGAGGAGGAATGGCGGAGGCTGGTGGCTGATGAGGGAGAAGGGTTGCTGTGGCTATGCATGGTCGGCCATGGGGGGTCGGCTGAGAGTTATTTGGGAGGAGAGAGGAAGAGTGTAGGAATTAATGAAGGAGAGAGAGAGAAAGAAAATAGTAAGAATGAAAGAGAAGTAGAGAGAGAAAGGAGGGTGTCGGCCATATGGGGGGAAAGAGTGCTGATGGTGATGGAGGAGTGGGTGATGTGTGTGTGTGTGAATGTAATAAAAGGGGTGAGAGAGAGATATATTATATGTATATATATATATATTATGTTTATATTTGAATGGAGAGAAAGAAATAGATGTTTGTAAAGAGGAGGATATTTTTGAGTAGGAAAATAAGAAAAAATATCAGTGGGGTATATAGGTAGACAGGGTAGGGTCACACCAATTTGGGTTGGGTGTTGGGTCAAGTTGGACAAGCTTGGGGCCCAGATTTAATTAAAATAACAAATTTCAAACCAATTAAATAATAGATGAAATAGGAGCACAAGGGAGATCAAATCGGTGGCACGCAAGTGGCACGTGCATAGTAGACTCAAAATAGGCCAGGGCCATATATTGGGTCGACTGGATTGGACCGATGTCGGGTCCCGAAATTAAGTTGGAAGTTAAGTCACAAATTACGACAGACGATAAATTGGTCTAAATTGATCCGAATGTTGCACGAAGCAAATGGAGCACAAAGGAACAAGTTCGAGTGGGACACAATATATCAATATGAAGATAATCTTGTCTACTACATACTTCAAGAAGAAAGTTTCCAGAGACTGGCATCCCTGATGCTCTAGAAATCCAAGTCACGGTAAAGAGCATTTAATGATCAAAATTAATTAAATCAAAATGAATTATCGAGAATAAATTATTTGGAAAATTTGAAAATAAATCCCGAAAATTCAGCGGGCTTACACCCAGCGATCAAGTCAGATGGCCATCTAAGTTCCCGACCGATCTGACTCGTCGCAAGCATATTATGAAGTCCGTCGCCTATCGAAAGCGGGGCGCTACAGCCTCGATACATGGAGGCGATGTGATCATCGTAGGTAATAAGGTTATCACAAACCTCGCCTGCAATGACAATTGTTGGCTGGTGGACTCAGGGGCTTCAGCGCACGTATCTCATAACATGGCACTATTTGCCACTTGCACGACAGGCGACTGTGGAGTATTGAAGATGGGCAATAGAGATGTGTCGAAGGCGGTTGCCATTGCAGATGTGCATTTGAAGACGAAGGCGGGTACAGTTCTTGTTCTCAAAGATGTTCGTCATGTCCCTGATATCCGTTTTAACCTAGTGTCGGTTGGAAGGTTAGATGACGAGGGATTCTTCAGTCTCTTCGGGAATAGTCAGTAGAAGCTTTCCAGAGGGTCGATGGTGATTGCCAGAGGAAGCAAGAAGTTCGGTCTCTACTATATGGAGGGGAGCGCACAGAGGACACATGAGGTGAACACAGTTAGTGATGCGTCTACCGAGTTATGTCACAGGCGGCTCGACCATATCAGCGAGAAGGGGATGAGCTACTTGGTGAACATGAAGGTGATTCCAGGGCTCAAGTCTACAAAGTTGGAGAAATGCACGCACTTCTTAGCTGGAAAGAAAAATAGGGTGTCGTTCCAAAGTCACCCAAGTTCAAGGAAGCCGGCGTTGCTCGAGTTGATTCACTCAGATGTCTGCGGTCCTATGAAGGTAAAATCTATTGGTGGTGGTTCTTACTTTGTAACTTTTATTGGTGATTATTCCAGGAAGATTTGGGTCTATGCCTTAAAGACCAAGGATCAGGTGCTGTCCACTTTCAAAGAGTTTCAGGTCTCTGTTGAAAGAGAGACAAACAAGAAGTTATTGTGTGTTCGGTTCGACAACGGCGGCGAATACATTGGTCCCTTTGATACGTATTACAGAGAGCAAGGGATACGATACCAAAAGACTCCGCCCAAGACACCTCAGCTCAATGGTGTAGCGGAGCGCATGAATAGGACACTGATGAAGAGGGTGCGGTGTTTGCTGTCAGAAGCAAATTTGCCAGACAGTTATTGGGGTGAGACTCTTCTCACAGCTGCTAATGTTATTAATTTATATCCTAGTGCTCCTTTGTAGGGTGATATGCCTGGCAAAGTATGGTACGATAATGAGCTGTCATACAATCACCTGCGAGTGTTTGGCTGTAAGGCCTTCATGCATGTACCGAAGGACGAGAGGTCCAAACTTGAGCTGAAGACAAGACGATACGTCTTTGTCGACTACGGTCAGGATGAGTTTGGCTATAGACTCTACGACCCAGTAGGAAGAAAGCTCTACAAAAGTATGGATGTGGTATTTGTAGAGGATCAGACCATGACCAACACTCAGGATTCTGAGACGCCTTCTGAGGCTGAGGAATTACCTGAGCTAAAGTCATTTCGCTTCGAGCAGTTTCTAGAGGACATCGCAGAGGATCCAGTTATGGGGGAGCCAGTGTATGGAGTTGCTCCCAACCTTGATTATCAGCCTGCTGATGGTGGTCAGGGTGTCCCTCAAGAGGATGAGCATACCGGAGAGGCAGTTCCTGAAGGGGATGAGACTGTTGGTATACAGCCAGCACTAGTGGCTCCACTGAGAATGAGCGACAGATATCGTCGACCATCTACGAGATACTCATCGGGTGAGTATGTGCTACTGACTGACGGGGGAGAGCCCGAAAGCTTTACAGAGGCTATGGAAGACGAACACAACCAGGAGTGGATACAGGCTATGCAGGAGGAGATGAGTTCCTTACACGCCAATTCTACTTATGAGCTGGTGCGGTTGCCAAAGGACAATAAGGCTTTGAAAAATCGATGGCTGTTTAGAATGAAGCAGACGGATGATGCTACTCGCCCTCGATACAAAGCGAGGCTGGTAGTTAAAGGCTACGGTCAACGAAAATGTATGAATTATGATGAGATCTTTATGCCAATCGTCAAGCAGTCTTCTATTCGGGTGGGGCTAGCATTAGCAGCCAGTTTCGACTTAGAGGTCGAGTAGATGGACGTGAAGACAGCATTCCTCTGCGGTGATCTTGAGGAGTTATACATGGAACAGCCAGAGGGATTCTATAAGAAGGACAAGTCACATTTGGTCTGCCGGTTGAGAAAGAGCTTGTATAGTCTGAAGCAGGCTCCGAAGCAGTAGTACAGAAAGTTCGAGTCGTTTATATAGGAGCATGGTTATGCACGAATGACGTCGGACCATTGCGTATTTGTGAGGTACTTTGCCGAGGATGATTTCATCATTTTATTTCTCTATGTTGATGACATGCTATTAGTAGGTCGGAATGCCACTAGGATAGCGGAGTTGAAGCGCCAACTGGGTGCGGCCTTCTCTATGAAGGATTTGGGTATAGCAAAGACTATTCTTGGGATGAAGATTAGTCGAGAGAGAGAGTCCAAGCTGCTACACTTGTTCTAAAAAAAGTACATTTATCGGGTACTTCAGCATTTCGGGATGGACGGGTCGAAGAAAGTGAGTTATCCCGTTGCGGCTCACTTTAAGTTCACTGAGAAGCATTGTCCATCTACCGAAGACGAAAAAGAAGATATGGAGCAGGTTCCATATGCCTCAGCTGTGGGAAGCCTTATGTACGCTATGGTGTATACGAGGCCAGACATCGTTCATGCAGTTGGCACAGTTAGCAGGTACCTTTCAAATCTTGTAAGGGTACATTGGAGTGTGGTCAAGTAGATTCTACGATACCTTCAGGGTACTGCTGATTGGAGACTTTCTTTTGGTGGTGATGAACCGAAGCTGGTTGGGTATACCGACGCTGATATGGCTGGAGATGTAGACACGAGGCGATCGACTTTGGGCTATGTGATGATATTTGCTGGAGGAGCGGTATCGTGGTAGTCGCAGTTGCAAAAGTGTGTTGCCTTGTCGACGACAGATGAAGAGTACATTGAGACGACGGAGGCTTGCAAGGAGTTGTTGTGGATGAAAAAGCTGTTGCAGGAAATAGGGCTGAAGCAAGCGCAGTATACTTTGCTTTGCGACAGTCAGAGTGCTATTCACCTTGTGAAGAATCAGACCTTTCATAGCCGATCCAAGCACATCGAGACTCGGTAACATTGGATACGGGATGTGGTTGAGAAGAATGATACGATGCTTGAGAAGGTCCATACTGATGATAATGGAGCGGACATGCTTACGAAGGTTCTACCGGATCACTGGGATGACGAGTTCTTCCACCTAGTTGTGAAGGAGGAGATTTGTTAGAGTGGGTGGGGTTCCCAACCTATGTGGAGAATATTCCGAAGAGCGATGAGCGTCATCCATGTGTCGGAGAAGCTCGGGGAGTGCATGGATCCTATTTTGGAACATATATGGTAAAAAAATATATGATTGGATTTCCATATTTACTTTGATCATATATTTATGATTGGACCCTTCATATAGTAGCTTTCCATATAATTGGGCTTCCAATTATGGTAAGCTATTTATTATTGGATTTCTATTAAATTTATGATTGATGCATATTAAAAGTTTCCATATATATTGGCCTTCCATGTATAGATTACCAAGGGCTTATAAAAGGGTGATGCATGCTAGTTGAAAACTCATCTCAAAATAAGAGTACTTTACAATCTTTGAGAGAGAGAGAGAGAGGATTAAGGACTATTGTGAAGGAGAGATTGCTTCGAATAATTTTTTTCGGCATCTCTTGTTCTTCGGAGTCCGCAATCGAAAATTTTTTTTTCTTTCAAGTGAGTTATGGTGTATTCTCTTTATTCTATTAGTGGAGGTTCTTCAGGGTTAGACTCCCATCGTCCCGTGGTTTTTTTCGTAGGGTTTTCTACGCCAAAAATCTTTGTGTCTGCGATTGTGTTTGGCATTTTTGGTTTGTGTGCTTTTGCTCAGTTCTCTCGCAGAACTTTCTGGTTTGGGGGAACGGTTTCCGCACTTCGTTCCCAACATGTTAGACCAACATCAACTTTTGACATACCCCGATTCGTCGCTTTCCCCGGACGAATCAAATCCTTTGTAGTCCACATATCTTCTTGAGGACCCTGTTGATCTATAAAAAAATACAATCCTCACACGACCGTACATCCACGTAGAAATACAGTATTGCTGTCACTTTCCGTTCCCAGAATACGTATTTTAATACGTGTACTGCTTGAATAAATTTATTTAATATTTATCATGCATTTATTCTGTATTTAATTCCTTTAATTTTTATGTTAATTATTTTTCTGTACTTTATTTTTTGCTTTTATTTTTGCTCTTGGGTTCGGCTTGGGTTGGTTTGTTTTGGTGGTTCATCATGAACCCAACCAACTCCCTACCTACCATCATCTCCATTTAAAGCCCAACCCATTCTCTCTCTTCATTCATTCTCATTTACTCTCCTTCTTCTTCCTCATAACTCTCTCCACCTACCAAGAGCATAGACAAGTACATCTTGCTTCCACATGAGAACCCATTTTTATGGTTCATTTAGTTTTCTCCTATGATTCTAAGATAGTTTAGAACTTGACAATTTCCGTTTTGAGAGTTTTATTTTTGTAGATCTAGAAATTACTATTTTCGGATTTTAATGGTTTTGATCTCTCAAACTTCCTTATTTTCAAATTTTGAGCAGTCCAGGTTGTTGAGATTTGTGTTATACCCCATTTTGATCCATGGCAGTCCCATTTTTGGCTTCGATTGAAGGTTTCATGGAATTAGAGTTCGAGAGGTTCTCTACGTCCACGTTTTACGTGTCCGCGTAATATCAAGCTCTACGCCCACGATCATTCGTGTCAGCGTGAATCTGGATACGCAAGTCTACTCTGGCTTGGTGTACTTCCTTTGCGCGTACAATGTTTTACGCGTAACATTTTTCTTTACGTATATTCATTTACGCGTAACATTATTCTTTACGCGTACAAGTTTACGTGCAATGTTATTTTACGCGTACAATGTTTCACGCGTAACGTTATTCTTTACACGTACAATGGCTCACGCGTAATGTTATTTTTACGCGTACTTTTTTTACGCGCGCAATACTATTCTTTACGCATATTCATTCATGCGTAAACTTTAACTCTTTATGCGTACAAGCTTTATGCATAACTCGACCCTTTACGCGTAAGCTTTATTCCTTCATGCGTAAACTTCCCTCACGCGTAAAGTTTCTTTCCGCATATTTCATTGGGCGTACTCCTCTGGCTTGGCGCATTTCATTAAGCGTACTCCTTAGGCGCATGGCACCCCTTATAATATCCTTATGCCTTTTGACATGAACTCGATAAAATCATGATACGTTAATATTTTTAATACCTATTGTTGTGTGGAATGTTCTCGGTGTCTTGATTGATTTATGGATACCCAGAATGACTGGAACTTAACCCTGAGAGTTATAGACTCGACCATACCAAATGCTAGTTGACTTTCATGCCTTATCACGAATTGACATTGATTGTTACCTCGACTAATGATTGATCATGTATTCCTAGTTGGAACTAAGAGACTGGCTAGTCGTCTTATTGAATTGAATAAGACACGTTCATATTAAACATGAACCATTGCAATCGACTAGCCGATCCCGAACATTGGCATATGGACACATACTGACTTCCATTTTTCTGCAAAAGCAGCATGTGTATCTTAAAGTCAAGGCATGATTATTTTGTGGCTAGGTTTGATTGTTGTATTACGCTATTTAAGACCTACAACCTAACCGTACGGGCATCTTGTAGAGTTGTGCATATCGTACTCTGTACGGAAGTACTCATTCTGAATGACCATGATCCACGGCATGAGATTTCGATCAACATAGGGACTATTAAGCTAAATAAAATAACGATTGCATGGAGAGAATGGATTTCCGAGTTCTTACATGACAGCCATCTTTGGGACAATTAGTGCCCCGACATGCCGGCTGGTTCCCACAGATACTGCAAATCTGCCACACGGGCAGGGAGTGGTATCTGCTTATACTGTTATATATACTGATGACGGGCGTCCCGCTGGGACTCGTCTAATTCATGATTGGCGTAATTGATTATTGGATAGACTAGCCTTGCTTGTACATAGTAAGAACCGAGGAATCCCCTATTGCATATTTCCAGGGCAACTTGGAACTTACAGTTAGCAAGCCGTAGTAGTTTTATTGTCGTTTAAATTGATTTGTTTGTGTACTGTACCTATTCTGTTAACTACTGAGATGATCAGAATATCAAGACATGACGGGTCAACTTCTGTCCTTGTTTGGTTGGGAAGTTAGTTCGAAGTGTCGTGATGCTGTGTGAATCCCAGTAGCAAGCGGAGACTTATTTATCATATTCTTAACTCATATCACTGGTTTTAATTCTCATGTCGTGCTTCCTTGTGGTACTTGCTATTAGAGGTCTAACATCTCTGGTTTTGTATGGCCAGGTTTAGAGCCAGTTCCTGAGGACTCAGCGTACTTCTACCTCCAAGATGGTCAATACTAGAGGGATGATCGCAGGAGGACACGAGTGGGTTTCTTGCTTCCCTACTCGTTTTGTTACTTACTTTACATTTTTCCTCTTGGCACCGACATGTTATTCAGATAGTCTTGCATTTGCTTTTATATAATTGTAACTAAGTCAGACTGCAGCTGATAACGATTGTGTATACCTTATTATATCATCTGGCTATGTTTTGTAAAGCCAGATCTCAAGAACATTTCGACTGAGCATTTGGGACGCCTTACTGCTTTATCTTACATGTTCTCTATTACTGCTTTTTGATTGAATAATTGAGACATTAGAGATGTTGAGTAACCCTAGTGAGACTTTCATGTAGTATGCACCATATCGTCTTTTAGACAATATTGATCGTATTATACAGTATTCATCTACCCGTAATACGTAGCTGGCTGAGTCACTCTCCCGCTCTCCGGTATTCTGGTTCTGGGACGTGACAAGGTTTTAGTGGTGGCCCATGCAGGTCTGATTTCAGACTTGTGGGGTGTTTTAATTTATAGGAGGTCTCAATCACACATGTTTTTCCTTGATCTCATGATTCGTTACTCTCGACCCTAACTTGACATTTCGGTATCCTTTGGCTTCATTGATCTTTCCTGTCCGATTGTTTGATTGCTCTCTTGTCCCTTTTTCTTAGGGGCACCTTGTCCGCATCTGTCAGAGTTGGACAGCAACAGCAAGGGCAACACGAACAACATGACCATGTTGGTCAGCAACAAAGGCCAGTACTACCTCAAGAGAATATCCAAGAAGAGGTGATAGTGGAACCAACAGCTGGACCGCAGTATCCGGAGGTTCCAACACTACCAACAGTTCCGCCTACCCCTATGGTAGTAGACACACCAGCCCTTCTGGAAATCATAAGAGGGATGATGGCTACTCAGCAACATCAGATGTTGACCCAGCAACACATGTACACTCAGCTGCAAGAGCAGAATGTACTGCTCAACCAAGGATTGCAAACGGCTTTGGAAAGGGGAGTGAGGACTGATTCAGGGGCGTCAACTAGATTTTGCAAGTATAACCTCCGTCGTTTCGAGGGCACGGAAGATGTCATTTCAGCAGATGCATGTCTTAAGGACATCGAGGCTATTCTGACGGCGGCTAAGGTACCGACGGAAGAACGTGTGGATCAAGTGAAGCTGTTGCTTCAGGACCTCGCACATGATTGGTGGGAATCAGAAGAAGTGGGCATCAGACGTCCTGTTGCTTGGGACAATTTTACTGCAAGGTTCAAGACGAAGTACTATGGAGTTGTGGCACAGTTTGAGCTACAACAGAAGTTTATCAACCTCAAGCAGGCTGGCAAGACAGTGGATGCTTATGCAGCAGAGTTCTGCAGACTGAGTAGGTTCGCCTCGGAGATGGTAGCAACAGAGAGCCAGAGGGCTATGAGATTTCAGCAAGGATTCCATCTTGAACTCTTGCAATTGATAGAGGGGCATAACTACCAAACTTTCGATGATGTATTAACGGCAACTCGGAGGCATGAGATAACAATCCAGAGGATCACATCTAGGACTGGAGGTCAGAAGAGATCTCACAA
Organism: Iris pallida; assembly: GCA_029216955.1. Taxonomy (NCBI): domain Eukaryota; kingdom Viridiplantae; phylum Streptophyta; class Magnoliopsida; order Asparagales; family Iridaceae; genus Iris; species Iris pallida. The sequence goes on from JANAVB010043019.1 coordinate 1,676,827, forward strand.
TCAGATTGAAGGAGGAGGGGGAGCAGCACCCTGAGTTACAGCAACCCCTGGCATTCGCATTCACGATGTGGCAATGCAAGGGCCAGTACCACCAGCAAGGCAACAACAGCAACAGAAGAAGAACCAGCAATCTCCAACGGGCTGTACTTATTGTGGGAAGGCAGGGCATACTAGAGATGTGTGTCGGGCATTGAACGGACAGTGTTTGATATGTGGAAGTCCAGATCATCGAGTTTTCACATGTCCCATGAGTTCGAGGTCAGGAGGACAAGCGGTAGTAGTGAGACCGCTGGCACAATGTCCGTTGATGTCACAGGCCCAGATGTTTCGACAGCAGAGACCGTCGATGCAGCAGCAACAATATAGACCACCCCAGCGTCACCAAGACAGGGGCCAGCAGCAGCACCAGGCTAGGACGTAGCATGGAAACCAACAAGGAGGCAGAGGGCAGGCGTTCAATCTGTCCTTGAAAGAGGCATTGGCATCGGAAGATGTTGTGGCAGGTAACATTCTCGTCGCCTCATATCCCGTAGTAGCATTATTTGATTCGGGAGCATCACACTCATTTATATCTGCACAATTTACGATACGACTAGGAATGAAATTGAAGGCATTGCCAGGGAGGTTGAATATACTCACTGGTAATGGGCTCGTAGGAGTTAGTAGAGTTATTCTAGCGTGTAGAGTTGTAGTTTGCGGGCGTTCCTTACCCGCCAGGTTGATAGAATTTTCTGTTGGAAATTTCGACATTATCTTAGGTATGGACTGGCTAAAAGACATTCATGCGATAATAGATTGTCGTAGAGGGAGTGTATCTTTTAATATTCCAGGCATGGAGCGATTTACCTTAGTCAGATCAGTGGCAACTCAACAAGAAGAAGGAATAGTAGCGGCAATGGAAAAAGTTCAAGTTCCGAAGATAGTTGAAGAGTTTCTAGATGTATTTTCCGAAAAACTTCCAGGTCTACCACCCATTAGAGATATTGAGTTTTGTATAGAATTGGCACCTGGAACTAAATCGATATCGGATCGAGTTTACAAAATGGCAGATTCAGAGCAGGCCAAGGTGTATCAGCACATAGAGAAATTGAAGGAGAAGAAGTTCATTCGGGTTAGCGAATCACCATGGACAGCACCAGTGGTACTTGTAGGAAAGAAGGATGGGTCATCAAGATTGTGCATTGACTACAGGAAGCTCAACGCGGCAACAGTAAAGAACAAGTACCCATTACCAAGGATCGACGACTTATTTGATCAGTTGAGCAGAGCAAGGGTTTTTTTCCAAGATAGATCTTCGATCCAGTTATCATCAAGTGAGAGTTCGAAAAGAGGATATTCCCAAGACAGCATTCAGGTCGAAGTATGGGCATTACGAATTCTTAGTAATGTCGTTTGGTTTGACCAATGCTCCAGCAATATTTATGGATTTGATAAACTGCATCTTTATGCCGTACTTAGATCAATTTATCGGTGTGTTTCTCGACGACATTCTTGTATACTCAGCTAGTGAAGAAGAACATGAAGATCACCTCAGGAAAGTGTTACAGGTTCTGAGAGAGAACCAGTTATACGCCAAGCTCAGCAAGTGTGAGTTTTGGATGGATCACATTTCATTCTTGGGGCACATCATATCAGGGGCTAGAGTAGCAGTGGATCCCAAGAAAGTAGAAGCAGTATAAAGTTGGCCAGTACCTAAGACCGTAGCAGATGTGCGAAGTTTCTTGGGATTGGCAGGATATTACAGAAGGTTTGTATCAGACTTTGTAAGACTCTCAGCACCCATGACCCGCTTGACACGGAAGGATATGCCATTCATTTGGTCGGCAGAGTGCCAGGCATCATTTGAGAATTTAAAGCAGAAGTTGATTACGGCACCTATTTGTTTCACTTAACAAAAATGCCGAACAAAAAGTTGGCTTTTGAAAATAAAACGAGAAAAAGTACAAGAAGTACAAATTTGATTCTGGGAAAGTATTGCTATGAAAGTCTGATCTGTAAATGATCACTTTGTTCCTTGGACTATATGATGATGATGAAGATCACTGCTTGAAGTAGAACAACTTGGAAGAACTAAGTCACCAGAAAGGTATCGACGTACTTGGGCACTGATGGCGAGGCCGAATGCTTTCATGCTTTGCTTCACTCTGTTCTGAAAGAAAAGTTGAAGAAGAATGCTCTGGAGAATCAAAATCACGAAGTTCTGATCTCTCTATTCTCTCCTGTCTCTCTGTTTCTGTGTGTATATATCTCTCTGTTCCTCTGTATGAGAAAAATCAGTCCATTTATAGACTTGGGCCTCTGTGCGTAAAAAGTAGCAAAATTCGCCTTTACGCTAACAACCGCCACCCATGATCAGAGTCATCCTTCGTATACGTTGACATGTGTCCCATCATTTCAGTGAGAATAGGATACATGTACACACGTTCTTCGAAATATGTGGCATGAAGGCCATGTAGGCAAACCACGTTCCAAACTGGCCAAGTTCCAAACTGGCCAGAAAGAGTAGGGCGTAAAAAATAGCCCCAACATCCTCTGAGCGTAAAGTAGTAAGATGAGCGTAAAGTATCTCTATCATAGATTTTCTGCGTAAAGTGGTTATTGAATAACCTTGAGCGTAAAAATAGCCCAAATAGACTTCACGCGCACACCGTCTTATGAGCGTAAAAACTCACGTAAACTCTGTGCGTAAAAGAAACCATATAGTGAGCGTAAAGTAGCTCGATCTACATACTAAGCGACAACACTGGCCTTTGTATGAGACAAATTCCTTTGGATTCTGTGATAAATGCCATCATTAATATCTCCATGTCAGAGTTTGCATTAAATGCAAGACTTGGCAGCTTTGTCCAGCGTAAAAGAGGCTAGCCTGTCCTGGGCGTAAAATGATGGGTGTTGACCCGAGAGTAAAGTGATCAACCTACTTTAGGCGTAAAAATCAATTAGCCTTGTCTTAGGCGTAAAGATACTAGCCTTCCTGTGGTGTAAAGTAGATCAACTTTGAGTAGAATGATCTATCACTTTGGCTCTTTCTATGAAGCACTTTTTACGCTCCTACACTATTCTTACATTACCGGTTGGACCCGGAGGTTTTACCGTATATTGTGATGCGTCAGGGAAGGGACTTGGGTGTGTCCTAATACAACATGAGAAGGTGATAGCATATGCATCTAGGCAACTTAGAGACCACGAGAAGAATTATTCAACTCATGACTTGGAGTTGGCAGCAGTAGTATTTGTTTTGAAGCTATGGAGGCATTATTTGTACGGTGATCGAGTGGACATGTACACAGACCACAAGAGTCTGAAGTACATCTTTACTCAGAAGGAACTGAACATGAGACAGAGAAGATGGTTAGAGTTGATCAAGGATTACGACGTGGAGCTTCAGTATCATCCAGGCAAGGCTAATGTGGTAGCAGACGCTCTTAGCAGGAGAGGCGGCGCATCTATGTTGACATCACAAAAACATATTTTGGAAGATCTTCAAGAGGTGGGCATCGAGGTTATACTTTCTAGTGATATAGGAATTCTGGCAAGTCTACGAGTTCAATCCGACTTGGTAGACAGGATCAAGGAAGCTCAGGCATAGGACCCAAGGATTCAGAAGCTTAGGACGGAATATGATTCAGGACTCAGGAAGGAGATGAAAATTCACAAAGATGGTACACTTAGATTTGTATCACATCTATGTGTGCCAAGTGGGAATGTCAGACATGAGGTTATGACAGAAGCGCACAGTTCTCAGTATTCTATACATCTCGGAGGGACAAAAATGTACAAAGATATCAAGCAGCACTTCTGGTGGAACAAAATGAAGAGGGAGATAGCTAGATTCGTTTCTCGTTGTTTGATATACCAGCAAGTGAAGGCAGAACAACAGAGGCCAGCTGGATTATTACAACCGCTTCCTATCCCGGAGTGGAAGTGGGAACATATTACAGTGGACTTTGTGTCCGGTTTACCTAGATCACCAAGTGGTAAGGATGCTATTTGGGTGATCGTAGATCGGCTTACAAAGGTGGCACATTTTCTTCCTTTTAGAGTAGGGCAATCTACAGAAAAGTTGGCAGAGTTGTATATGCAGCAGATAGTCAGGCAGCATGGGGTCCCTGTCAGTATTATGTCAGATAGAGATACATGTTTTACATCACATTTTTGGAAGAGTTTACATCATAGCCTGGGTACCAAGTTAAGATTTAGTACGGCTTACCACCCACAAACGGACGGGCAATCAGAAAGAACAATTCAGGCTTTAGAAGATATGTTACGAGCTTGCACCCTATATTTTGGAGGATCTTGGGAGAGTCACCTGCACTTAGTCGAATTTTCATACAACAATAGTTATCAAGCCAGTATCCAGATGGCGCCATTCGAAGCACTATATGGTAAGAAGTGTAGGTCGCCACTGGCATGGGATGATATCGGAAAGAGGAAGATGTTAGGCCCAGAGATAATTATTCAGACGGTTGAAGTGGTTAAGGGGATTAGGGAGCGACTTTGAGTTACGTAAGATCGACATCGTCATTGGGCAGACCAGTATCGTAGGCCGCTAGAATTTTTCGTTGGGGACCACGCATTCTTGCGGATCTCATCTACTCGCGGAGTCATTAGATTTGGCGTTCGCGGGAAGTTGAGTCCGCGATACGTAGGCCCATTTGCTATCCTTGATAGGGTAGGCGATGTTGCTTATCGTTTGTCCCTTCCACCTTCGTTACGAAAGGTGCAAATATATTTCATGTATCTCAGTTACGTAGGTATGTATCGGACCCAAGCCATATCCTCGATCATTCTGAGCTGGTTGTTGGTACCAACCTGTCTTACGAGGAACAGCCGGTGTCTATTTTGGATCGAAGGAAGAAGATACTCAAGAACCGAACAATTAGCCTTATCCGAGTTGCTTGGGGTCATCACTCCTTAGAAGAGTCGACGTGGGAACGTGAGGATGATATTTGATCACGGTATCTACACCTATTTGGCTCACAAGGTATATTTCTTTCCGTGTACCTTGATTGTCTTGATTCCTTATGCTTATCACCCTATGAGTAGAAATTTCTTGATATCGTAGATTGATAAATATATATATATTACTTGCTATTAATATTATAGAATGACTGTTTGCTCGCTAGAATTGTTTGTACTTGGATTAATCTAGCTTAGATGTTTCTGGCCTGCTTGGATTTGAAATTCCGAGGACGAAATTTTTCTAAGGAGGGTAGAGATGTCACTTTTCGTTCCCAAAATACGTATTTTAATACGTGTACTGCTTGAATAAATTTATTTAATATTTATCATGCATTTATTCTGTATTTAATTCTTTTAATTTTTACGCTAATTATTTTTCTGTACTTTATTTTTTGCTTTTGTTTTTGCTCTTGGGTTCGGCTTGGGTTGGTTTGTTTTGGTTGTTCATCATGAACCCAACCAACTCCCTACCTACCATCATCTCCATTTAAAGCCCAACCATTTCTCTCTCTTCATTCATTCTCATTTACTCTCCTTTTTCTTCCTCATAACTCTCTCCACCTACCAAGAGCATAGGCAAGTACATCTTGCTTCCATATGAGAACCCATTTTTATGGTTCATTTAGTTTTCTCCCAAGATTTTAAGATAGTTTAGAACTTGACATTTTCTGCTTTGAGAGTTTTATTTTTGTAGATCTAGAAATTGCTATTTTCGGATTTTAATGGTTTTGATCTCTCAAACTTCCTTATTTCCAAATTTTGAGCAGTCCAGGTTGTTGAGATTTGTGTTATACCCCATTTTGATCCATGGAAGTCCCATTTTTGGCTTCGATTGAAGGTTTCATGGAATTAGAGTTCGAGAGGTTCTCTACGCCCATGTTTTACGTGTCCGCGTAATATCAAGCTCTACGCCCACGATCATTCGTGTCAGCATGAATCTGGAATACGCAAGTCTACTCTGGCTTGGCGTACTTCCTTTGTGCGTACAATATTTTACGCGTAACATTTTCCTTTACGCGTACAAGTTTACGCGCAATTTTATTTTACGCGTACAATGTTTCACGTGTAATGTTATTCTTTACGCGTACAATGGCTCACGCGTAATGTTATTTTTATGCGTACTTCCTTTACGCGCGCAATACTATTCTTTACGCATATTCATTCATGTGTAAACTTTAATTCTTTACGTGTACAAGCTTTACGCATAACTCGACCCTTTACGCGTAAGCTTTATTCCTTCATGCGTAAACTTCCTTTACGCGTATTTTATTGGGCGTACTCCTCTGGCTTGGCGTATTTCATTAAGCGTACTCCTTAGGCGCATGGCACCCCTTATAATATCCTTACGTCTTTTGACATGAACTCGATAAAATCATGATATGTTAATATTTTTAATTCCTATAGTTGTGTGGAATTTGCCCGGTGTCTTGATTGATTTATGGATACCCAGAATGACTAGAACTTAACCCTGAGAGTTATAGACTCGACCATACCAAATGCTAGTTGACTTTTATACCTTATCACGAATTGACATTGATTGTTACCTCGACTAATGATTGATCATGTGTTCCTAGTTGGAACTAAGAGACTGGCTAGTCGTCTTATTGAATTGAATGAGACACGTTCATATTAAATATGAACCATTGTGATCGACTATCTGATCCCGAACATTGGCATATTGACACATGTTGACTTCCATTTTTCTGTAAAAGCAGCATGTGTATCTTACAGTCAAGGCATGATTATTTCGTGGCTAGATTTGATTGTTGCATTATGCTATGTAAGACCTACAACCTAACCGCATGGGCATCGTTGTAGAGTTGTGCATATCGTACTCTGTACGAAAGTACTCATTCTGAATGACCATGATCCACGGCATGAGATTTCGATCAACATAGGGACTATTAAGCTAAATAAAATAATGATTGCATGGAGAGAATGGATTCTCGAGTTCTTACAAGGCAGCCATCTTTGGGACAATTAGTGTCCCGACATGCCGGCTAGTTCCCACAGATACTGCAAATCTGCCACACGGGCATGGAGTGGTATCTGCTTATACTGTTATATATACTGATGACGGGCGTCCCGCTGGGACTCGTCTAATTCATGATTGGCGTAATTGATTATTGGATAGACTAGCCTTGCTTGTACATAGTAAGAACCGAGGAATCCCCTATTGCATATTTCCAGGGCAACTTGGAACTTACAGTTAGCAAGCCGTAGTAGTTTTATTGTTGTTTAAATTGATTTGTTTGTGTACTGTACCTATTCTGTTAACTACTGAGATGATCAGAATGTCAAGACATGATGGGTCAACTTCTGTCCTTTTTTGGTTGGGAAGTTAGTTTGAAGTGTCGTGATGCTGTGTGAATCCCAGTAGCAAGCGGAGACTTATTTATCATATTCTTAACTCATATCACTGGTTTTAATTCTCATGTCGTGCTTCCTTGTGGTACTTGCTATTAGAGGTCTAACCTCTCTGGTTTTGTATGGCCAGACTTAGAGCCAGTTCCCGAGGACTCAGCGTACTTCTACCTCCAAGATGGTCAATACTTGAGGGATGATCGCAGGAGGACACGAGTGGGTTTCTTGCTTCTCTACTCGTTTTGCTACTTACTTTACATTTTGCCTCTTGGCACCGACATGTTATTCAGATAGTCTTGCATTTGCTTTTACATAATTGTAACTAAGTCAGACTGCAGCTGATAACGATTGTGTATACCTTATTATATGTGATATCCCTATCCTAAATTTTCAAAGTAATTTTTTTTTCTTTTCTTTCTGAATAGATGAACAAGTATCTAAATTAGTCATTTTAATATTATTATTAATGTTATTATTATTATTACTATGGTAGACAAATATTTATGTTGTTGTGGAATTGTTGCAATTCTAAAATAAATATAATAGATATACATGTATATTTAAAACTTGTATGTGATATATCTATAAATAACTAACTCTCCATGTATTAGTTTAAACCAATAAATATGATGTAATTGAACTTATAAATATAATATATTCCTATCCCTCTACAGAATCATTAAAGGAAGCCCAAACCAAAATCTCCTTAATCAAACTATGATTTAAATTGGAATATTTATATACCTAACTCAGCCCTATCTAAAGAAGCCAACTGCTCCTATCTATTCACGTATATAAGCATTCCCATGACCACTTCTCTGAACTATGTGTTCCTCTTCCGTCTAACTATACAAATACATAAGAAACAGAATTCTCATCAAGCCAAAACTACATCTCCTCTCAGCCATAAGGACTTGATGGCCGTCGACTACTTCTTGCTCATGCGGCGCCATCATGCTTGCTACCACCGAACCATCTCGTGATTTCCCACCATAATGAAGCCAATTCCGAGGAACCACGTACTTCAAGTACCAAGCAGCCGACCTTGTCTGCAGACGCCGGGACTGTGTTGTCACGACCGACCTCGTGCCAACATTTGTTCGATGCCTTCGCACGCATGCCGGACTCGCCGTACACCAGGACTCTCTGTGCCTCGTTGGCCGCAACAGAGCCCCATGTCCATGCATGCTGCAACCATGCTGCATTATCCATCGTCCACAGGTTTGCAGACCGTGCTGGAACCCCGCCATCAACCTGGAACCAGCACCCTGCGAGCGAAGCACGCGTGCCTTCCGACCTCGCGGCTCGTGCGCAACCGTGAAGTCGAGTTATTCCCAAACGCTATCACTGAAGATTAGAAGAAGAAGGGTTTGGGGTCTCCACCACTTCCACGTGTATTCAGGAACACAAAGTACTGAGAGGTAAATATTCTTATAAGTCCCTTTCAATTCAGCTTTTACAATTTAAGAACTAATAGTTAAAATATATAATCTAGGTTAATAATAATATAATAGGGTATCCAATTGACTTCGTGTGAGCTATATTAATGGTAGCCAGCCAGAAAATTTGTGGGACAGTCAAGTATAGTTGTTTACAATTAGCCCCTTCCTCTAAATTTGTTTTTGCAAACATCAGCAAGTTGTTTTTTTTTTTTGAGGTAAACAAAATTGCATTAAAAGGAAATTGAAATGTTACTCATGTCAAGTGTAACATGAGAAGAAATACAAAGAGGAGCTTCTTCATAAGAGAAGATCTGAGTTGAAGTAAAATTAAACAGAGCACCAGTAGCCAGATGGTGGGCACAATTGTTAGCAGATCTATGAGTATATGCAAAGAGGATTTCATCTGCAGAACCCCTTAGGACTCGTGCTTCAGCGATGGTATGTCTGATACGCCAGAGAGAGACCGTATCCACTGAGTTGATGGAATCGATGAGTTGTTTGCAGTCACCTTCAATAGTTACGTGATGAAGTTGGAGCATGTTGACAAGAGATAATGCCAAACGTAAACCCATCCCCTCGGCCTCCAAAGGAGATCCTGTATTATCTGTTTGAGACAATGCTTTGATGAAGGAGCCTTTAGAATCCCTGAGAATTGCCGCTCCTGACATCTTCCCATCTAAGAAGGCACCATCGAAATTTATTTTCCATTTGTTCTCAGGGGGTGGATGCCACTGATTCAGACTGTGCTCCATAGAATGATGGATAATTGGCTTGATGCTAGTATTGTTGAGAACTTCAAATTTGTCCTTCATAATGATGGCTTCCTTTACAATACTCTGGATGCAGATGTGTCGTTGTTCAAAAATGGCTTTGTTTCTTGCTTTCCAAATGAACCACAGTTGATAGAAAGCTAATGACACTTTAGATTGGTCTCCTTCTTTCAGCAAATCATTAATAAATGAGATGAATGTTGTGGAGCTATTGATTTTTGCTGCCAAGTTCTGGTGCTGATGCCAAGTAGAACCTGTAATAGGACAGTGAAGAGTTAGATGATCGAGAGTTTCGCAGTGTACCTTGCATAGAGGACAGGTTGGATCAATATCTCTGATTCTTCGATGAATGTTTGCATAAGTAGGAAGTGAGTTGGTGATGGATCTCCATATGAAGTACAGTACTCTGGGATATATATGAGTTAGAGACCAAAGTTTACTCCAATCTTTAAATTCATGCTCATTGGTATAGCAGCCATCATTAGAAAATTTCTCATGAACAACTCGGTAAGCTGATTTAGTAGTAAGGATTCCATCCTTAGTATGTATCCACTTCAACTCGTCATTCACACAATGAGGAGACAGAACAATCCTCAGTATAGCAGTAGCTTCGACAGGTGGAAATAGGATATGGATCAAATTTTCTTTCCAACAGAAAGTATCTCTGTTAATAAGATCACTGACTTTATGGATCCATCTAGGAGCAAATTCAAATCCAACCACTTTGAAATTTGGCAAGGAGGGGACCCAGGGATCAGACCATATGTTAATGTTTGTGCCATCGCCAACTGACCAGATGATATTGCCATGGAGAAAATCCCTACTGCGCAAAATACTCGACCAGATACATGAGGAGCCAGCAGAGGGAGTTGCATCCCAGAAGGAACAAGACTTCAGGTATTTGTTATTGAGAATTGTGACCCAGGTAGAGTGTGATTCGACAAGAAATCTCCAAGTCAGTTTCAAAAGCAGAGCTATGTTTGTAAAGTGAGGATCTCTGATACCCAAACCTCCCTGGAATTTCGGTTTTGAGATGTCTGACCATTTAGTATAATGAATTTTCTTCTTTTCAATAGAGCCCCACCAAAAATCTCTTTGGATATTAGAAAGTTTGGAAGTAACTTTCCTAGGAATATGATAAGAAGAGAGATAATAGGTAGGGATGGATGCGAGAGTGGATTTAATGAGCACAGTCCTACCAGCATGGGACAAGCAATGTTTTTTCCAACTTTGCATTCGAGTTGAAGTAGAATTGAGGAGGTTACCAAAAGTAGATGTTTTATTTTTGGATTGGAGGAGGTGATGACCAAGATATTTATCTGTGGAGCACATCAAATTCACACCCAGAAAATGAATGTATAGTTGTTTCATGATAGGGTCTGTCTTTTTGGAAAAGAATATCGAAGATTTGTCAAAGTTAATACGCTGCCCAGACCAGTCTTCAAAGGTTTTTAGGATAATCTTAATCATAAGAAAGTTATGAAGAGAACTCTTCCCAAAAATGATTAAATCATCCGCAAAAGCAAGATGGGAAAAAGTGATCTGGGATTGGGATAGTTTCACTCCATCATATAATTGATTTCTATCCAAAATCAGAATAAATTTAGATAACACCTCCATGCACATGATGAATAGATAGGGCGACAAAGGGCATCCTTGTCGTATTCCTCTACCAGGAATGAATGTTTTAGTTGGTTCCCCATTGATAAGAATAGCAAAGGTTGTTGTACGTATACATTGCATAATGAGCTTGATTGAAAGATCATTGATTCCATAAGCAATGAGAGATTGATTAATCATATCCCAATCCAACCTATCATAGGCTTTAGACATATCCAATTTTAAGGCAAAGGAACTGTTGTTGGGTGAATGCGAAGCAATAGAATGGAAGAGTTCTTGTGCAATAACCACGTTGTCACCAATGAATCTATTAGGAACAAACGCATTCTGATAGGGGCCAATGATTTTATGTAGAAGAGGACGAATTCTGTTAGCAAGGATTTTTGAGATGATTTTGTATAGGACATTACAAAGGGATATTGGACGATAATCAGCAGGTTTTTGAGGATGAAGAATTTTTGGTATGAGAGCAATGTGAGTATGATTAAGGTGGTCAGGCATCATACCAGAGGAAAAGAAATGTTGGATTAGAGAAATTACCTCATTGCTAACAATATTCCAGCACTTTTGATAGAAGAAAGCTGGATATCCATCAGGTCCAGGCGATTTATAAGCTCCCATGCTTTTAATAGTAGCTGTGATTTCATCTTCATCTGGAACAGAACAAAGGGCGGAGTTTTCTTCCTTCGAGATTTTAGGGAGTTCAGCCAATATATGTTCTGGAATAGGATATGCTTCAGTCTTCTGAAATAGAGACTCAAAATGCTCCACAAAAGTATTAGATATTTGTGTATGCTCATGGACTTGGCTCCCATCAGAATTAACAACACAGTGAATGGTGTTTTTGCTCCTCTTTGCTGTAGCTGTTAAATGGAAGAACTTAGTGTTCCTATCTCCTTCTTGTAACCACGAAATGCTTGAACGCTGCTTCCAATAAAGCTCCCTCTGCAGATATAGCTTATTAAGGAGTATTTGAGTACTTCTTTCCTGATTATAGCTTGTATCAGTTGGAATTTGAGACTGGATTGAAGAAAGTATGTCTTCATGAAACTTTATGTCATTGTTCAGGTTACCCAATCTAGATTGTCCCCATCTGCGCAGTTTAGGTAGAATGCTTTTAAGCTTGCATTGAATACCAGTGGAATTATTCGAATTCCAAGAATTGGAAAAAAATTGATGAAAGTCCTCATGATGAACCCATGCTGCTTCAAATCGAGTGGATAATTTCCTCCTTCGAGTGTTTAGGTTAAGAAGAAGAAGAATAGGGTTGTGGTCACTGTTGAGACATGGAAGATGGAGAAGACCAGCAAGTTGTTAGATATAGTATAACCCAATATTTTTTTATAGAAAATAAATGTAATATATGCTAAATAGTTAGATAGTATATTATAGGGAATATCCTATACCCTAAGCAAATAATGACGGTATAAATAAATTGGCAGCTAATAGATTAATAATTATAGTGAGTAAAGCTAACTTAATTTTGGTAAGCTATGAATAAGTTAATTCAGTATTATAAATATTTGCACCTTTGGGTAGGCAACTTGGAATAAGAATGGGACTTGGTAGTTGTGACTTCAGCGGAAATGGGCGAACCCAGGCAAGTATACCGTTTGGTTCGTATCATCAAACCGGACCAGTAGACACGTAGTTTGACGACTTTAGAGACCATTGACTCTGGCACGCTTTTCGGTACAAAGCGGATCCAACGATGGACATCTTTTTGTTCGAAATTACCGTTTTGCCCCTGTGTCCAGAATTGGACTTAAGGACAAGCAATCCTAGCTAATTTGACTATTCTGAGAATGTTGGCGATGTCTGTTTCAGCTTTCGGAGACATTTGTGGATTTTGGACTTTATGGTGTACCCGTAGACGGTATCTTATTGGCTCTGCGTGCAACCCCCAGGCAAGTATACCTTGCCTTTCTACACAGCTTATTTACATGCACTGTCTATCATTTTATCCAGTTTTCTCATATTGTTGCCATGTATCTTTTCTATCAAGCTGGTATATTTTTATCATTGCTTTAGACAGTGTTCACAGTTAGCCTTGTGTCTTATTGGTCGTGCCTTGATTGAGTCATGCCTCCGTGTCTTGAACCTTGAAGCTAACCTGCGAGTCCACGATAGGGACGAGGGTTAGTAGTTATTGGTCCACACCTGCGAGTCCACACTAGGGACGAGGGTGATGCGAGTCCACGATAGGGACGAGGGTTAGTAGTAGATGCTAGCCTGCGAGTCCGCACTAGGGACGAGGGTTAGTAGTATAGGGTTTACGCCTACGAGCCCACGCTAGGGGCGAGGGTGATGCTAGCCTGCGAGTCCACGATAGGGACGAGGGTTAGTAGTAGATGCTAGCCTGCGAGTCCACACTAGGGACGAGGGTTAGTAGTATAGGGTTTACGCCTACGAGCCCACGCTAGGGGCGAGGGTGATGCTAGCCTGCGAGTCCACGATAGGGACGAGGGTTAGTAGTAGATGCTAGCCTGCGAGTCCACACTAGGGACGAGGGTTAGTAGTATAGAGTTTACGCCTACGAGCCCACGCTAGGGGCGAGGGTGATGCTAGCCTGCGAGTCCACGATAGGGACGAGGGTTAGTAGTAGATGCTAGCCTGCGAGTCCACACTAGGGACGAGGGTTAGTAGTATAGGGTTTACGTCTGCGAGTCCACACTAGGGACGAGGGTTAGTAGTTCAAACCTGCGAGTCCACACTAGGGACGAGGGTTTGAGTATTCGTTTCGATTATCTGTTGACACCTTGACATGAGTTTTCTAGTCCTTGTTCAGCAGTTCATCTATGTGTAGACAGTGTATAGTTTCGTGCTTTATTCATTGCTCAGTTTAAATTGTTATTCTGTATTTTCCTCCATGCATAATAAACTGTTAGATAGGCATGTTTTATGTATCTTGCTAGTCCTCTGAGGACCTGATGATCTCTTCAGGTTTAGCGGCTGCAAGGAGTTAGTTAGCAGAACAGGATGGTAGAGGATTGCGATATATGATACAGGTACTTGCTTGTGATATTCTTTATTATCCTTTCGTGCTTTATATTCAGTACCATGTTATACTCTGCTTATTTATAGACTCATATCATTCTTGGAGTCTAATCGAATAATATGCTAGTGGGCTGCAGACCACGACCCATACTTGTTCATTCTTGATATTTTATTCTTATTGTGGATTGAGACTTAGAGTTGTTTACCATGATTTGGCAGTATACCATAGCCTTGACAGCGTTTACGTATTCGAGTCGGGCTGGAGTCCGTTCGATACGTAGCTGGCTTGCTCACGAGCTCGCATCCGAAAAGCGGGTGCGGGTCGTGACAAGTTTTTTTGGTGGCCCATGCAGGTCAGAGCATATCGTACCGGTTACGTAACTGTACTGGTACGAGCCTGCAAATATGATTAACCCTTAGAAATCTCAATCCACTATGCTTTGAAAATTCTCCTAGAAATTCTCTACCGTCCTTGAAACTTCGTATTTACTCTCGATTATTCTTCCTTGTTTTTCGTACCATTGAATCTCGTCCCTTCATTTTTCAGAGTGACGAATGATCGTGCTTAATTGAATCTAACGGTGTTTCTTAGGTAGTTGTGTAAGTTAGTTGCTTATTGAATTTTGATTGCTTGATAGATATGAGGGAATTGGGGCTGCCATAAGTATATAGTAGTGTTGAATTTTAGCAACTAGTAGAAGAAGTTATGAAATTTTATGGCAATATGTGTTTCGATAAAGTAGTGTGTCCAAAGGTGGGTAGACGCATTCAATTAGAAATTTGATTCCTTGATAAGTAATGATGAAGTTTATTGGGTTGAGCAGTATGTTGGCTTTCCTTGTTATTGTGTGCCATAGAACGAGTAATTATACCATGGTGGATCTTTATTGAATAGGCATAGAATCTTCCTCTTTCCAAATGTTAGTTGTTAGTGTCAGTTACAAGCTCATATGGTGCAAGTATTGATATTAAAAGTCTTGACAATGAACTTGAGGGACTCGTTAGTGCTATATTAATTTTGTGATATTATAGTCATTATCGTATAAGAATTTGTAATGATAATATCTATTATCATTGTGTTAGTTGTATTTTGAGAAAATCTCCATTAGAAGATATAAATTGGGTCATTACTTTTTTATGTCATATTTTAAGAAGGAAAGGATACCACAAAGGGTAAAACGAGAAAAAAAAATTTTGGAAGGAAGTATACATGGAGAAAAATCAAGGATAAACAAGAGAAAAGGTTGAAGGAAAAAAGGGGTCATTAGTAAAAGGTTAACAATTTGGTAGAATTATTTTCGAGACTTAAAGAAATCTTGTTGGAATAAGCATATGAGAAAACTAGACCATATGTTTAAATTCACTAGTCAAATAGGAGAGAAATATATCGATTTAGGAGGACTGGATATTAGGTTCTCAATCACATAAATGGATTATACACGTCCCCTAAATCTTGCATTCTTGAAGCTCCTTGTTCATACCCCATTTCCTTCATTGCAAGTTCTCTTTAATTTCGAGGACGAAATCCTTTTTAAGGTGGGTAGGATGTGATATCCCTATCCTAAATTTTCAAAGTAATTTTTTTTTCTTTTCTTTCTGAATAGATGAACAAGTATCTAAATTAGTCATTTTAATATTATTATTAATGTTATTATTATTATTACTATGGTAGACAAATATTTATGTTGTTGTGGAATTGTTGCAATTCTAAAATAAATATAATAGATATACATGTATATTTAAAACTTGTATGTGATATATCTATAAATAACTCTCCATGTATTAGTTTAAACCAATAAATATGATGTAATTGAACTTATAAATATAATATATTCCTATCCCTCTACAGAATCATTAAAGGAAGCCCAAACCAAAATCTCCTTAATCAAACTATGATTTAAATTGGAATATTTATATACCTAACTCAGCCCTATCTAAAGAAGCCAACTGCTCCTATCTGTTCACGTATATAAGCATTCCCATGACCACTTCTCTGAACTATGTGTTCCTCTTCCGTCTAACTATACAAATACATAAGAAACAGAATTCTCATCAAGCCAAAACTACATCTCCTCTCAGCCATAAGGACTTGATGGCCGTCGACTACTTCTTGCTCGTGCGGCGCCATCATGCTTGCTACCACCGAACCATCTCGTGATTTCCCACCATAATGAAGCCAATTCCGAGGAACCACGTACTTCAAGTACCAAGCAGCCGACCTTGTCTGCAGACGCCGGGACTGTGTTGTCACGACCGACCTCGTGCCAACATTTGTTCGATGCCTTCGCACGCATGCCGGACTCGCCGTACACCAGGACTCTCTGTGCCTCGTTGGCCGCAACAGAGCCCCATGTCCATGCATGCTGCAACCATGCTGCATTATCCATCGTCCACAGGTTTGCAGACCGTGCTGGAACCCCGCCATCAACCTGGAACCAGCACCCTGCGAGCGAAGCACGCGTGCCTTCCGACCTCGCGGCTCGTGCGCAACCGTGAAGTCGAGTTATTCCCAAACGCTATCACTGAAGATTAGAAGAAGAAGGGTTTGGGGTCTCCACCACTTCCACGTGTATTCAGGAACACAAAGTACTGAGAGGTAAATATTCTTATAAGTCCCTTTCAATTCAGCTTTTACAATTTAAGAACTAATAGTTAAAATATATAATCTAGGTTAATAATAATATAATAGGGTATCCAATTGACTTCGTGTGAGCTATATTAATGGTAGCCAGCCAGAAAATTTGTGGGACAGTCAAGTATAGTTGTTTACAATTAGCCCCTTCCTCTAAATTTGTTTTTGCAAACATCAGCAAGTTGTTAGATATAGTATAACCCAATATTTTTTTTATAGAAAATAAATGTAATATATGCTAAATAGTTAGATAGTATATTATAGGGAATATCCTATACCCTAAGCAAATAATGACGGTATAAATAAATTGGCAGCTAATAGATTAATAATTATAGTGAGTAAAGCTAACTTAATTTTGGTAAGCTATGAATAAGTTAATTCAGTATTATAAATATTTGCACCTTTGGGTAGGCAACTTGGAATAAGAATGGGACTTGGTAGTTGTGACTTCAGCGGAAATGGGCGAACCCAGGCAAGTATACCGTTTGGTTCGTATCATCAAACCGGACCAGTAGACACGTAGTTTGACGACTTTAGAGACCATTGACTCTGGCACGCTTTTCGGTACAAAGCGGATCCAACGATGGACATCTTTTTGTTCGAAATTACCGTTTTGCCCCTGTGTCCAGAATTGGACTTAAGGACAAGCAATCCTAGCTAATTTGACTATTCTGAGAATGTTGGCGATGTCTGTTTCAGCTTTCGGAGACATTTGTGGATTTTGGACTTTATGGTGTACCCGTAGACGGTATCTTATTGGCTCTGCGTGCAACCCCCAGGCAAGTATACCTTGCCTTTCTACACAGCTTATTTACATGCACTGTCTATCATTTTATCCAGTTTTCTCATATTGTTGCCATGTATCTTTTCTATCAAGCTGGTATATTTTTATCATTGCTTTAGACAGTGTTCACAGTTAGCCTTGTGTCTTATTGGTCGTGCCTTGATTGAGTCATGCCTCCGTGTCTTGAACCTTGAAGCTAACCTGCGAGTCCACGATAGGGACGAGGGTTAGTAGTTATTGGTCCACACCTGCGAGTCCACACTAGGGACGAGGGTGATACGAGTCCACGATAGGGACGAGGGTTAGTAGTAGATGCTAGCCTGCGAGTCCGCACTAGGGACGAGGGTTAGTAGTATAGGGTTTACGCCTACGAGCCCACGCTAGGGGCGAGGGTGATGCTAGCCTGCGAGTCCACGATAGGGACGAGGGTTAGTAGTAGATGCTAGCCTGCGAGTCCACACTAGGGACGAGGGTTAGTAGTATAGGGTTTACGCCTACGAGCCCACGCTAGGGGCGAGGGTGATGCTAGCCTGCGAGTCCACGATAGGGACGAGGGTTAGTAGTAGATGCTAGCCTGCGAGTCCACACTAGGGACGAGGGTTAGTAGTATAGAGTTTACGCCTACGAGCCCACGCTAGGGGCGAGGGTGATGCTAGCCTGCGAGTCCACGATAGGGACGAGGGTTAGTAGTAGATGCTAGCCTGCGAGTCCACACTAGGGACGAGGGTTAGTAGTATAGGGTTTACGTCTGCGAGTCCACACTAGGAACGAGGGTTAGTAGTTCAAACCTACGAGTCCACACTAGGGACGAGGGTTTGAGTATTCGTTTCGATTATCTGTTGACACCTTGACATGAGTTTTCTAGTCCTTGTTCAGCAGTTCATCTATGTGTAGACAGTGTATAGTTTCGTGCTTTATTCATTGCTCAGTTTAAATTGTTATTCTGTATTTTCCTCCATGCATAATAAACTGTTAGATAGGCATGTTTTATGTATCTTGCTAGTCCTCTGAGGACCTGATGATCTCTTCAGGTTTAGCGGCTGCAAGGAGTTAGTTAGCAGAGCAGGATGGTAGAGGATTGCGATATATGATACAGGTACTTGCTTGTGATATTCTTTATTATCCTTTCGTGCTTTATATTCAGTACCATGTTATACTCTGCTTATTTATAGACTCATATCATTCTTGGAGTCTAATCGAACAATATGCTAGTGGGCTGCAGACCACGACCCATACTTGTTCATTCTTGATATTTTATTCTTATTGTGGATTGAGACTTAGAGTTGTTTGCCATGATTTGGCAGTATACCATAGCCTTGACAGCGTTTACGTATTCGAGTCGGGCTGGAGTCCGTTCGATACGTAGCTGGCTTGCTCACGAGCTCGCATCCGAAAAGCGGGTGCGGGTCGTGACATTATATCATCTGGCTATGTTTTGTAAAGCCAGATCTCAAGAACATTTCGACTGAGCATTTGGGACGCCTTACTGCTTTATCTTACATGTTCTCTATTACTGCTTCTTGATTGAATAATTGAGACATTAGAGATGTTGAGTAACCCTAGTGAGACTTTCATGTAGTATGCACCCTCTCGTCTTTTAGACAATATTGATCGTATTATACAGTATTCATCTACCCGTAATACGTAGCTGGCTGAGTTACTCTCCCGCTCTCCGGTATTCTGGTTCTGGGGCATGACAGTTGCCAAAGTTCAACCACGCATACTTAGATTTTTTATCCCTCTGGCTTGCATTGGTCATATCTCGTAGTGGTTGTCCACCATCCGACGGTGACGATCTCCTTAATGGAGGTAACGGAACTCGTAAGAGAACGAGTAAAAATCTACAAGCGAGCATGAACTCCTCGTAGAATTTAGTGAAACCTTCTTGAATCTCCTTAGGGGCACACAGAGACTAATTACCTTAGCCTCCATTATATAAGGTTAAGAATTCCTAATTTATGTTTTAGAAAATCTAAATTAGTCTAACAAATCCAAGCCGTAAAAAAAATCCAACGACCCAAAAAAATATCAAAAATCATCTAAAATAACAACTCACGTCCAACTAAAATTTCGTTGGTCGGATCAGCTCGGTCACCGGCTTTGCCCAATTTTTGATCCTCGATCTTGCCTCAATCGAACATCTTCTTCGCGTAACCTTCTTCGTCATCGCACAATGCTCTAAACCTCCTAATCTGGCCTCTCATCGGCCAGATTCCCAACAAACTCCCCCTTAAGTCTGATGAAAGGGTGTTAACCACATGACTCCTCGATCAGATTATATGCATACACCTTGCGATAGAGTTCCTGCTCCCCGTCATCATTAACTTTAATCCTCCGGGCTGCTTTGCATCTCCTTCTGTCTCCAACTTCTCAACACTCACTGCCACGTGTAGCATCTTTCGAATAATTGGTATCTCCTCGAGATCAATACTCGGTTAAGATTGAAATTCATGACTACCAGCCTTATTGTGAGCATCGATTGCATATTTTTTGGCTTCCATCTTCCACCTGAAAGTGCTTCTGTTCTGATGAGCTTTCCTACCCTTTGTTGTGCCTACTAAGAAGACGGTGTAGTTCCCGGGAGATTCAAGTTCGTGAACCTATCCACGCTCATGTTCGTCATAAAATCTTTCGCGTACAGCCACACCAAAAGAAGTACCATATGTAGTGCATGTTGTTGTTAGCCCAATATTTTAATTGTGATTAATCGATTAAGTTTAGTATTATAATATCACTAATAATCATACAATTACTATACTATTTTTACTTAAACTTAGCATAGTCCTAATATGCACTAATGATATCGTACTTGCTACCATGTGTATTGCTTTGTTCACCCAATATGTATTTGCAGAAAAGCAATAAGTAAGACAATCATGGACATATGCAATGAAGAAATCATGATGAACCAAAGATATTGCTTGCCTACAAGATTTTTCTGAACCACCCACGACATCTTCGAGGCCACACCCTCGGGGATATACGAGAGCTTTATGGTGGTAGAATCTTCCCCGGACCCGAAGAGGGACTTCAGAGAGTCGATGATGGAGGATATTAGAGAACCAACCGACGTCCAAGGACCTCGAGTACCTCCTTGCTTGCTACGTATCGCTCAACTCGATTGAGTACCACGACATGATTGCCAAGGTGTTAGTATGAAGAAATTAGCAGAAACATTCGTATATGGGGATAAACTTTGATGTATTTACATAAAAGATGACAAATTTTAACAATTTATATTCAGAGGGATGGGACGCTATTGGAGATGGCGCATTGTTGAATATGCCATCTCTAATGGCATCCCATAACTGACTTGCCAACGTTTATTAAATAGAATGAACAATACGCTTCCAGTCCGGCTTGAACCCAAACAGATGGAGTGGATGCCGCTCACCTCACTCGCTTGGCCTATAGGTGATTGTCTATCCGTTAATTCTTCTGAGAAGTACGATACTTCCATGTAGATTAGGGATCGGCATTGGGCCGGGCCGGGCCGGGCCGTCCAAGCCCATAAAGTACGGGCTTGGGCCGGGTATGAGTTGGGCTTTTTTGGTCCTAGAGAAATTTCGGGCCGGGCCGAGTCGGGTTTAATTATTATCTGTGAAGCCCAAGCACGCCCACAAGGGTCGGACTTTCCAGGTCAAGTCGGGTCGGGCCATGCTAGTCCTAAAACTTTCTAATCCAAATTTATTAGCCTTTTTTTTTCCATAGAAGTCCTTTTCTAATAAACAAGGAAGTAGGAATGAAAATTTATTGGGATGTTAGTTCTGCACTTAAGGAAAACCTTGAACAAGTTTTAGCAAAGGGAGATTGGCTATTGGTACAACATCCTTACGCTGCTTCTACTTCTACTTATTCCTTCGAAAACAACATCTACCTTTTGCTTTCTTTCATGTCAATTAAATCCAGCTACTAAAAGCAAGGGGAGACTCTTATCAATACTTCTGCTCTTTGAAGAGCAGCAGCAAAACCAAACTCAATATGGACATATGGTTATCATTTTAAACCATTTGGGTCGGATTTAGACGGGCTTTTATGACCGAGCTCATGCGGGCTTGTATCGAACGGGCCTCGGGCCGGGCTTGGGCGGGAGGATGCGTAGCCCAAGTCCTGCCCTATACTAGTATGGACTGGGTCGGGCTACCCTAATGGTCGGGCTATATCAAGCTTTGGCCCATCGGACCGGATGGGCTTTTCGGGCGCCCATGGGCCTTGGGTCCAATGATAATCCCTAGGTCGGACCGGACTAGTCCTATAAAAAAGTCCAAATGAGCTTGGACAGGGCACAAGCTTACTAACATTGGTAATTAGAACTTATTAACATTGGTAATTAGAACTTCACTAATTGTAAGTTATAACCTCTTTCAAATTAAATTGAAATCTATACTATATAATTAGGAACATATCGGACTTTTCTCGCCGGATTTAGACGAGCTTTTAGGACTGGGCTCGGGCAGACTTGTATTGGATGGACCTTGGACCGGGCTCGGATAGGTGGATGCTTAGCCCAAGTCCTGTCCTATACTAATATGGACCGGACCGAGCTACCCTAATGGTCGGGTTGTATATCCCAATAGGTAGGTCGAAAGGTCCATTGTATATCCCTCAGGTCCAATGACAATCCCTAGTCCGACCCGAAAAGTTCGACCCTTGTGGATGAGCTTAGACTTCATATATAATAATCAATCCCGGCTCGGTCCGATCCGAAATTTTTCTAGGACAAAAAAAAACCGACCCATGCCCTAGCCCATACTTTATGGACCTGAATGGCCCGGACTGGACTGGCCCAATGCCGATCCCTACCTACCTAGCTACTAAAACCCTAAGGCCTCGTTTGGTTCACGGATTCAAGGAATCCGGAAAGGAAACTTGTTCCTTTCCTTTGTTTGGTAGCCACAAGTTTGGGAAACATTTTCCTGACATGGGGGAAAATAGGAGGAAAAATGGTTCCTCTCATGACCCATGGTATTCATTTTTCCTCCTCCTTTTCCAACATTAATTACCAAACATTATGACAAAAGTAGCCTTGATTTATTACCTATTTTACCAATTAACTCTTCATTATAATTATGTTGACATTGGATATTGTTGGAACAATGATATATTCTTTCTTTCCTTTTCTACACCAACCAAACATAGGAAAGAAAATTTGATAGGAATTCTACTTTCCCATCCCCATGAAAAATACATGGGAATTGATTTCCTTTCCGTGAACCAAACGAGGCCTAACCTTTCCTCTCCCAACAATATTCTAACCATATGTGTCCATGTTGAATGGAGCAAAATACATCCACATGGCGCACCCCTAATATTGGCAAAAATTGAACCGCCTAAGAGGTTCACTGATTCATTCCCACCAAAATCCAAAACAACATATATTTCCCATTCTTCCTTCCTCCTCCTCGACTCCGGTCGCCGCTCGCTCTTCAATGGCAGCCATCATCACCAATACCGCCATCGTCAGGAACCCCTCTCCCCCCCTCTCCGGACGCCGGCTGGTGCCGTCGGCTCTCGGAAAGGCCCGGCTTTGTCCGGCGGCGGTCCGGACACCTTCCTTCTCGGTCTCGTGCACGCTCACCAGGGAGACGCCGGCGGCGGCGGCGGCGGAGAACGGGACCGCGGCGGCTGCGTTGCGCCCGGACTCGTTCGGGAGGTTCGGGAAGTTCGGGGGGAAGTACGTGCCGGAAACCCTAATGCACGCGCTGGACGAGCTCGAGGTGGCGTTCAAGTCCCTCTCCCATGACCAGGAATTCCAGGTGAATCTTTTCGGAATGCTTTAGGACTTCTGCGTGAATTTGTGTTTTAAATAGTAAAGATCGAATGCTTGGGTAAACTTATAGGTTTCTGGATGAAAAAGGATCGAGCTTTGAGGTTTACGGGTGCTCATTTGGCAATTGACGGATTTTTTTTTTTATTTTTTTGGTCAATTAGGGGTTTATTTTTAGAGCAGTTTTGACGATTATAGGTAAAAATTTCATCAGAGAGTTAGATTGAAACATTATCTTGAGAAATATTTTCCAGAATGTCAGGTGAAATTATTTTGAATATTTTTTCACGGGATTTTTTTTTGTTATAAATGGATCGAGTATATTGTACAAGAATAAAGATTGGAACTTTAGGGTCTGCTTGGATTGAGGGTTAAGAGAGTTAAGTAAGGGAAAGTTAAGTGAGGGAAAAATAAAACCATGCTTGGTTTGAGGGTGGGATTTAAGAGGGAGACGGTAGGCGGGTGCGCGGTGGAGAGAGTCCGCCTACCGCCTAGGCCGCCTAGGCGCCGCCTAGGCGGTTGATACATTTTGAATTTTTTTTTACTATTTTACCACTGTTTTTGCATAATATGCATATTTTAAGGGTGTTCCATGCATAACTAAGTTGTAGAACGAAGATTTATAAAGTTTTAGTGTTGTTAGGCCCATAATGTTAAAAAAAAAAAAAATCTTTTTGGCCAAAATATTTTGTAAAGTATTTATCCGCCTAGGCGCTCGCCTACGCTGCCTCACCTCCGCCTATGCCGCCAACCTCCATTGACCGCCTACTCTACCGCCTACAACAAAGCGGTGTGGAGAGGGACCGCCTACCGCCTAGGCGGGCGCCATTTAGAACACTGGGAGGGTTTATTTCACCCTCTTTCGTCCATCTTTTTAACCCCCCAAATTGGAGGATTAATGAGGGTGATTGAGGGGTTTTGTTTAAAAAAATTATAAATATCCCTTATTTGTTCTATAAAATATCATGATTTTTTTCTCCATTTTTTCTTGTTTTTAACATATTGCTCCGTACCTTCCTAATTTGTGAAGATATTTTGACAAATTTTAATTAAAATTTCAATCAAATTTAATTTTATGACATATGTAATAAGGTTATTTTGGTAACTATCATATTTTTATTAATACTCTCTCACTCAAAACCTCCAATCCAAGCAAAAGTTATTAAACACCCCCCCCCCCCACTTAACTCTCCCTCCAATCCAAACAAGGTTTTATGTATTTACTCTACTCCCCCTCATTTAACCCCACTTAACTCTGCTTATTTTTTTCCCTCCTTTAACCCCACTTAACTTTTGCAATTTTTTAATATTTCTTGAAGATTTTTGCATGAATTCAGTGTTCTAAACGGACCGGACCTATTGTTGCAAGCCTGAAGATTGAAACTTTAGGAAAACTATAGTTCAAAAAACGGAGTGATCTTGGAGGTCCTAGAATGCTCATTTGGCAATTACTAGATTGATTATTTTGTCGATTAGGGGTTTGATTTTTAAGAGGGACTTCGTCGAAATGGCTTGAAATTTTGTCAAGAGGGTTAAAGATCAAAATTTTATGTTAAAATAGTTTCCGGAAAGAAAGAAAAAAATAAAAGAAAGGAGCTTGGGACCTGTTCGTCTGGGTCCCTTCAATGCGAGATCACTTGGGTAATTGGCAACTTATTATTTTGTCAATTAGGAGTTCATTTTAGGAGCACGGATGCATGTGAAATTGTTTTAATGGAGGTTGAAATATATTTTTATGTTCAAAAATGATTTTGGGATTTTAAATTTTTTGTGGTTTTCCTTGGCATGAATCTATTGGGGTTAATTGGGTTTTGATCATTAGTGATCTGGTCCCACCATTCCATTTTGAGGCAAACCCCAAGTATGTGTATTTTAATATTTGGGCATTCATTTATTGACTTGTACGCATGAGGATTGTTAGCTCAAATGGTTGGTTTTTTTTTTGTTTTTTTTTTGGGTGGGTGGGTGGGGGGGGGGGGGGGGGGGGGGGTTGGGGTGGTTTGTTACTAGAGGGCAATATTCAAATCCTACAACAATCATTTGTTTTTGTTACCGTTTCTTGGAGAAATCCCTTTTAGCTAGGCCCCAAAGCTCGAACTGGGACTCGGGCGTGGGCTAAACGGTACTCCATGTAATATAAAATGACTTATTTATTTTAGACAAATCTATTTATTTGATTTTCCATGTTATATTTGTAGTATGATTATTGAATGCGGAGAAAATATTATTTATGATAGGTCATGATGGTACTTAAGAAAGAAAAAACTATTTATCATGAAATATATTGAAATTACAAGGATACTGTGAACCCAGTTGGACCCGGATTGGACCTATGAACCTTAAACCACTCTCTTTTCTGGTTCGATGACTGGTTTGGTTCTCAGAACATTGGTCTTAGCAATATTTGCTCACTTACCCTAATCCTTATATTGCTCAATGAGGTGTTTCTTCTCCTTTTGTCCAGTTTACAGTGTGTTTATTGTATTTTTTCATTGCAGAAAGAACTGGATGAAATTCTCAGAGATTATGTTGGTCGTGAGAGCCCGCTATACTTCGCCGAACGCCTTACTGATCATTACAGGAGATCCAATGGTGAGGGTCCGCAGATTTATCTAAAGAGGGAAGATCTCAATCACACAGGGGCACACAAGATAAACAATGCCATTGCTCAAGCTTTACTAGCCAAGCGCTTGGGAAAGAAGCGCATAATAGCTGAAACAGGAGCTGGTCAGCATGGAGTTGCAACTGCTACTTCATGTGCAAGGTTCGGTCTGGAGTGTATTATCTACATGGGTGCCCAAGATATGGAGAGGCAGGCTCTTAATGTTTTCCGGATGCGACTTCTTGGGGCAGAGGTTAGTATTGTGCACTATTGCTGATAGCATACTGGCCTTTCTGGCATTGCATATATAAACTTACCAGATGAAATTATCATGGTTTGGAATTTTGTATTATCTTAGACTTACAAATGATAATTAGGGTAGCGCACATCTTTAGTCAGTATGAGAGTTTAACTTTTCAATTTTGTTGACTGCTTTAATTGTTGTTGCTATGAATAGTCACGTTAAATCATTCATTTGCATTAGAAAAAACTTTTAAGGAACTGTGAAATGAATTTATTTTGTTTCTTGGCTGCAAATTCATGGTCTCCACATTTGGTTTGGGCTTCAAGAGCATACTATATTGTTAGATTATAAAACATAGACATGATAATTGGATACTTGTTCTATAGCAGCAAGGGGTCTTCGTTCAAGTGTTTTCATTATTCTTCCAAGGTATAAATCTGAGTTGCATATAGTATTTCCTTTGGGGAATTAGATGTGGAACAACTCTAATTTGGAGTGATGTGCAATTTAAAACATTGTCTAGAATTTTTCGTAAATGTTTACGTCCAAGGTTCTCAATATCGGTATCGGACCACTCTGATGAGTAACAGGATCGGTGGTATCGACACTATCGGTGGTTTATGATCGGAGTATCAGATTTTTTTGGTATCAGAAAACAAATAATTATTGATAGTTTAGAAAATATAGTTTATACATTTAGGCGTGATTTTAATTATTTTTAGTGTTGTTTCGTAGTCGTTTTGAAATTGAATGAAATAGTAGTCACTATTGTCGATTGTTTTACATGCGATAGTTAAGTGTTTTTCTTTTACATGCTTTTTCAACCTTACTATGCTTTCACACCCTTGATGATTGGTTTTTTTCATTCAATTTTCTTTGTCGAATTGACCGAAAAAGAGACCCCCAATGTCAGTATTGGTCAGTATCGGGTATCGGTCAATATTGGCTCAGGACATGCCAAACCGTATCAGTATCGACCGATACTGCAAACTATGTAAGTTACGTCTTCACGATTTCGCAAATCTGTGGTATTGAGTTTCAAATTTTGCTTTATGTAGGTTCGAGGAGTTCATTCTGGAACCAAAACTCTAAAGGATGCTACATCAGAGGCCATTCGAGACTGGGTGACTAATGTTGAGTCAACCCACTATATCCTGGGGTCTGTTGCTGGTCCTCATCCTTACCCAATGATGGTTAGGGACTTCCATGCTGTGATTGGTAAAGAAACAAGAAAGCAAGCAATGGAGAAATGGGGTGGAAAGCCAGATGTTCTAGTTGCGTGTGTAGGTGGGGGTTCAAATGCCATGGGACTATTCCATGAATTTGTTGATGATAAAGATGTTAGATTGATTGGAGTGGAGGCATCTGGGCATGGTTTAGATAGTGGTAAGCATGCAGCAACCTTGACAAAAGGAGAGGTAGGGGTTCTGCATGGGGCTATGAGCTATCTGTTGCAAGATGATGATGGGCAAATAGTTGAGCCTCATTCTATTAGTGCTGGGTAAGTATGGGCTGAAAATGTTCATTTTCTTTAAGTTTACGGTTTCTTAACTGATTGTCAATCTGTTGTTGCATGATCATTCTGATATGTTCCCTCTTTAATTATTAGTTTGGACTACCCTGGTGTGGGACCAGAGCATAGCTTTCTGAAGGACATTGGACGTGCTGAATACCATAGTATCACTGACGACGAGGCTTTGGAAGGTGAGTTTAAATATAATATCTAATTCTGGTTGATTTTCCCTGCATAAATTTTTTTACTGAGTATTTGTCTAACTAAGGCAAAATTTTTTGTTTATGATGGATATACTAAGGGTCCCCAAAATAATTTGGTCTAACTGTAGTTTTAGATTTGGTATGACCTCATTATTTCAAATTTTGTGCATCAAAAGATTTTGAATAAACCATAAAAGCATGCTATAGTAAAGAAGTACTAAAACTACAAAAAAAGTTTGCAGCCTATATGTTCATCTGTGCACCCATATGCAAGTTGATGTAAAACCAATGTAATTAATGTATTCTACCGAAGAACATTAATTTGATTTAGCTATAATAAAATATGTTGAGTATTGAGTACTCGAAGCATGGTAGTCAAAGGCGCGCCTCGCCCCTCACTAGGCGAGGCGCCTTTCTTCGGGCGCACCCAAGGCGTGCCTTTCAGCAAGGAACAACAAAGAAAAGACGTGCCTTATGTGTTTTTTGTTTTCTACAAAAAAAATTTGAGGCAGAGGCATAGCCCTTACCTCATACAAGTGGTAGGAAGGTAGTCCTTTCCACGGTTGCCAAAGTTGGCTACAGTTGAACTTGAAAAACTAAAATTTACTAAAAGTGTGGTAGGAAGAATACAAAATTTTGTTAGTTCTGTTGAGTGCTATCGTTGCTCTGCTATTTACTTGGTTATTATTTAACATTTTTTGTTGGTTTTAATATATTTGATTTTATTTCTTACGTTACTAATTTATTTATCTATTTATGTATATTATTATTATTTTTTATTTTGTGCCTCGTTTCGCTCGGACGGGTGCCTTAAGTGCGCCTTTGACTACCTTGACTCAAAGTAACATAAGTTCTACGAGAATTTCTGGTGTCCAATGGTTTTAAGCATTTAGGTTTTCCACATGTTGATGCACGGCTTCCTAAGGAATTTATCTTTATCTAAAAGATAAAATCCGTCATGTCTTAGATTGGAGATCTTGATTCTTTTGAATTGAAAGTTGAAACCCTAGCCTTGTGTTCCTTGCTATATTTTTGCACCCTCTTACCTTTTTCTCTCTCTATAAAGAGCACTATTTTTAGATTCAGTCCACTCCTTTTGCCGCTTGTAGAAATGTATTTGGATGCCAATTCCATCATCGATAAGAGATCTCATCAATCTTTCCTCTCTCCAAACTGAAGTCTATTAAATCTTGAATCTCTACATAATTTGCAGACCAAATGCGTCCTTTTGTAACCCTTTAACCCTACCAATTTCTATCCCTTATGATAAACACATTTTATGACTTTTATATTTTACCATTAGACAGTTGGATGAAATAGTTAGTACTTAGTACCTAGGCAATAGGTCTACCATACCAAAGTGGATTTCAGCAATTTACAATGGAAAATCAGATTTCGAGGTTGATCTTCTTTCTGGATCACGAGCTTTGACTAAATATTAGCATATGCCTATAAGACCTAAGGCAATAGTTTAAGGAATTATTGGAAAGCTGGCTGATGGCAGTAAAAGGAACTCTGAGGTTTGTAACAACGGAAAAATCTATGGACAGGCAGGAAAGGGGGTGTTTAAGTTGACACTTGCCACGTGTGTTAAGTGTCCAAGCTTCCAGAAGTATACGACTGTAAACTTCCTAAACATGACACTCGGAATTGCTATAGTATGTGAGAAACACGACAATTATATGAAGATGTTAAAGCATGTGTGTATGGAATGTTTAATAAGGATGGTTTGCATAACCGATTGCCCCAAGTTACTTGCTTTATTTTATTGTAAACACTAAACATATAGGTAAAATTGTGATAGGATCGTGACGATGACTGCAAGTGTCTGTAGTGTGTCATACAAGTGGATGAAAGTGCCAATAAGTCCATGTGTTTGAAACGTTGAAAAATTGAGATTTGGAATCTCCTGGTAACACTGAGAGGCCTGAGATGAAATGAAATCATACATTTAGAGGAGGTTTGAAGTGATTTAAAACAAGCACAATGCAGAATCAATTTCAACCAAGCATTGAACATCTAAAGGCCAGTGTGTCTGGAACTAGATATATTTCAAGTGGCATCAGAAGCATCTCAAAGTTGCAACCGCTGTCTGCAGCACAATTCAAGAGTAAGGATATCTTGTAGTTTCTTTGGGATGACATAAAGGAAGAAAAGTGCAATCTTTACTAATATTTCAGTTGAGTATAATAATTGTTACTGTCCCCATTGCTTGCCACCCTTTTCCTGAGATTCTCTTGTCATGATTCTGGGGAGTCGCTCATGTCAATATGTTTCATTAATTTCGCGTGTATGTAGCAGGATCTAACTTGGTGACTTGATAGACTTGTCGATGCAGACTAGCTGTTTACAGTAACCTTCTTTAATGCCTATCCTTTGACCTATCTTTTGGTCAGCACTTGTTTGTCAGAGAGACCTGCTGCATGTTGCAGAACATTCCTATATTTCCTCTAATTCACTATTCTTCTTGGGTTTTTACTGATCGATTCTATTTCATATCAGCATTCAAGCGGCTGTCTCGACTGGAGGGAATTATCCCAGCTCTGGAAACTTCTCATGCAATTGCCTATCTGGAAAAACTCTGCCCCACGCTACCAAATGGAACGAAATTAGTCCTCAACTGTAGCGGAAGAGGAGACAAGGATGTCCACACTGCTCTAAAGTACTTGAAAATCTGAATGCTCCATGAATCTCCATAATCTCATGCAGGTGATCAAAAGGTTAAATCCTCATTCCAGTTGAGTTTAAGTTCGTTCCAAATTCAAATGCTAGAGACAACGAATAAAATTTCCAACGTAGTTTGGTTTCGTGGGGTTCGTGTGATCATCTTGCTATGGGGAGAAGTTTATATCATGAAACAATCTGAATGAAATCGACTTATCTACAATAAGGGGCATTATTATTAGCTTTATAGAGGGGAAGTAAGCATGGGCATGATGTATTTATTTTTTTATTTTGATGGCTGCAATATGTTGTTCTATGTGAGAAACATGTCATCATCGTTCTCAATAAGTAATGTGTTTGATGCATTAAAGTTGTATTACTTGCAACATATTTAGAACATCCTTATAAATGTATTTTCCTTATTATAATATTCCTCTTGGAAGCTCCTGTTAATATACTAAAATTTCCACTTTTGTACATCTGACATTTTATGTTTTAGACAGAGAGATCTACATCTTATGTTTTTGATTAAGAGATTATCAACACTTCAGTTTGTTTTTTCTTTTTTCTTTCCTTTTTTTTCTTTTTTTTTTCTTTTTTTTTTTTTTTTTTTTTTTTTTACAGTTTGGTATGATTTTAAAGTAGTAAGGTAGGCTATTATACTGCAGTGTTAAAATCAGATTACTAGATTTAGAGCTTGTCAAGTAATCTTTAACAGCCTAGGTCTTGAGTATAATTTCGTAAGGCTGGTCAGGACAATTGTAAAAACAGGGCTGTTACTGGCGAGAAACTAGGTTCACCATTCATTCTATGGATGTGATCGAGCTTTTTTGCGGTGATGTCAGACTTGAGGTGGGAGAGGAGCACAGCGTGGAGGTGAACGGGTGAAGGATCGGTCGGTGGGGGAAGTGGAGAGGAGGCAAAGCTTGAGGGAGGAGGAGAGGGTGGCGGAGGGTGAGAGAGGGCGGAGGAGGAGGAGGAGGCGGAGGCGGCAGGGGGTGGGGGAAGTGGAGAGGAGGCAAAGCTTGAGGGAGGAGGAGAGGGTGGCGGAGGGTGAGAGAGGGCGGAGGAGGAGGAGGAGGAGGAGGAGGAGGCGGAGGCGGAGGCGGCAGGGGAGTGAAGTGAAGAGGGATTCTTGAAGTTGTTGGATTTGGTTGGGTTTTTGTAGATCTCTATATTTGAATGTTAATTCTAAGTATTAGTAAGTGAAAAACATTATGTTGATATTTAGTTAGGTTTTGTTATTGAGAGACTATGAAGAGATTACTGGGATATTGTGCCCTGATTACTAAAAGATTATGAAAAAATTATCGTGAAATTAATTATTAATATTTAAACAAAAAAATTCTAGAGGACAAAGAAGTTTAGGGTAATTGGTTATTGGGAAAGAAGTTTTGGAAAATTGCCAAAAACGAAACTATTCGCCAGTAGGACTGGAAAATTTAGCATTACACAAAATGTGCCAATCTATAAGTTGAAGGGAGGAAGACTCCTACCGACCTATTCTTCTCTTACAATCTCTTCTCTTGTCTACATACTTCTCTACTCTCTCTCTCAATTTAGAAGCTCTCTACAATTTAGTTTTCTACAATCTTTTTCCAGTAGATCTCTATTCAGAAGCTCTACAATCTCTATGTGCTATGAGTCAAACCCTAAAAATATTATGCTCCCATGGGTGTACACTAAACGAATATTTTACGAAGGTGGTTTAAACCAACTTATTTTAACTTATCGGAGTATTAGGTTAAATAATTTACACAATCTTATTATGAATCATTTTTCTATTCGATAAGAATTTACATTAAGGTAAAAAAAAAATTCTCTACTTGTTTATCATCGGATGGTGAAGAAGTATGAAATTTTACTTTTGAAGCTAATTTACAATACCATATATAGATATTTATGTTGCTCTACCATTACAAAAAAAATTATGTAAGTAGTCAACATTTTTCTTAATAACCAAACTATTAATATTGATCCTAGTTCTTCTCACCAAATTGTTCTATTTGCTGAAAAAGAGCGTATATTAAATGAAGGGAATGATGATGAAAATAGTGATGATCTAATTGATAATTCAAATGATGATCTAGATTATCGATAATGTTAGCACTCTCGAATTATTTTTTGAAAAATTATTTGAATCTTGTTTTAAATTTAGAAGTTTTATAAGTGATATATGTTGGAAAATGTGAATGTACATTTGTTATAATAATAATAATATTATTTTCTTTTATCAACGAATCTATGAAAAGGTGTACGAATCTTTTTATTGGAAAAGGTGTACGAATCTATGTATTGGAAAGGTGTCCCCTTTCCATCGTGTCCCTTTATTTCTATAAATACAAATATGTTTGGAGCATTCAAGGCATTCATTCAATTCATCCATATTGCATTAGTTAGTCTAAGAGAGAGAGACAACCAACGTTGCTTCGACGAGTTCCTACGGTGTGAAGTGCTGCTACCGAAGGAAACAACCGTTGTATCCTGGGAGACTAATCGCCATTAAACCGTAAGCACCAGTGCGGGGCGAATATTGTCTTAAGGACATTGAACCAAGTTCAAGCCTCGGTATCATTTATTTATTTATATTTATATTTTAATTTCAGAGTTTGAATACAGAGTTGGAAATATTTCTAATAACAAACTTAAGACAATATTTTTTTTATGTTCGATACTCTGTAGTAAGTTTAGATTATTATTTGATCACTGTCTTTTGTCTTCGGTTTTTAATTCAGACATATTAGTTCACATTTATAGATTCCTCTCCTTCGGTACAACACTAATTGGCTCACTGTTTCGAAACAGCATAAAAGTTGTATGTAGTGCACATATGTCTGAAGACATGTCTATGCACAGCGGTAATTAAGAGTGAACATGTATGCTTTATAAATGTTGTATCTGTTGGTAATTGGTTTCTGTCTTTTTCATTTAATCCATGTTCATACTCTTTTAGTCCTCTGTTTACTTTGAATTACTTTTAAGAAAGTCACTTCATTCCAGTAAAGTAGAATGATGGTCTTTTCTTTTCCTTTTTTGTAGCCGTTTTTGTAATTTCTATATACTGTGCAATTGGTTCATAGTTGTACTCATAGTAAGGTTGTGTCTGGAATTTTTTTTTTTGCCATTTTGTAATATATACTCATGACAAAGTTGTACTCATGATAATGTTCTGTCTGTTACATTCGAAACAGAGATACATTTGAGATTGGCTATTTATATTTCTTAATTAGATATATATATAGTGTTGAGTAGCATTTCTTCCATTTAAAAGTATAATTGATGTTTTTAGCCATATAAGCATCTGTCCAAGAAAGCCTTTTCATTAGAGTTTAGTATTATAATTGGCTTCTGATTTTTAAAGTTGGTTCTGACTTGTTCTATTTAACCAGAACACAAAAGAACACTTCTTGAACTTTATTTTTTTTTTTTTTTATTTTTTTCACTTACTGGTCTGTACTACTATTGTAACAGACAAAAATGGCAACAGTTGAGAACACTGTCATGATCACTTCTGCTCCTGTTCATATTGGACAAGGAGAAAAGCCGGAAAAGTTCGATGGAACTGACTTCAAGCGCTGGCAGCAAAAGATGTTGTTCTATCTTACAACTTTGAATCTGGCAAAGATTCTAAATGAAACAGTCCCTGTTCTGCAAGAAGGTGAAACTGATAATACTGTTATTACAAATGTTGAAAAGTGGAAACATGCAGACTTCTTATGCAGGAACCACATTTTAAGTGGACTGGACAACCATCTATGGAATGTTTACAGTCCACTGAAGACTGCAAAAGAAGTCTGGGATGCTCTGGACAAGAAATACAAAGCAGAAGATGCAGGGTCGAAGAAATTTGTAGTAGGCAAATTTCTGGACTACCGCATGGTTGACTCCAGATCAGTGGCAAGTCAAGTTGAAGACTTGCAATGTATTTTCCATGAACTGGTTGCCGAAGGTATGGCCTTATGTGAACCATTTCAGGTAGCTTCTGTGATTGAAAAACTTCCGCCTCTCTGGAAGGACTATAAGAACTATCTGAAACATAAACGTAAGGACATGCCATTGGCAGACCTAATTGTCAGGCTTAAAATAGAAGAGAATAACAGGAGCACTGAAAAAATCTCTTCTATAGAAGCCAGGGCAAATGTCTTGGAAACAGGACAAAAAGGAAAAAAGCGCAAATACATTGGAGGCTCCGGTCAAGGAACCTACTCCGGTCAAGGGAACTATAAAAAGTTCAAAGGTAAATGTCACATATGCAATAAAATGGGACATAAAGCTGCAGATTGTCGTAGTCGTAACTACAACAATTACAACAAGAACAAGAACAAGGGACGTCCTCACCAGGCTCATATGACTGAAGATGAGCGTCTGGCTAAGGGTGTTGACGACCTGGTTCTGACGGCAGTTGTTTCTGAAGTGAACATGGTAGGGAGCAACCCAAGAGAGTGGTGGGTCGACACTGGCGCTACCCGCCACATATGTGCTGAAAAGGCTATGTTCAATACCTACCAAAGCGTCGACCAAGGCGAGCAACTCTTCATGGGAAATTCTTCATCATCAAAGGTTGAAGGACAAGGAACGATCATTCTGAAAATGACGTCGGGAAAGGAACTGAAGCTTAACAATGTTCTGCACGTACCTGATATT
Source organism: Iris pallida (assembly GCA_029216955.1). Classification (NCBI taxonomy): domain Eukaryota; kingdom Viridiplantae; phylum Streptophyta; class Magnoliopsida; order Asparagales; family Iridaceae; genus Iris; species Iris pallida. The sequence goes on from JANAVB010043019.1 coordinate 1,712,035, forward strand.
CGAAAGAATCTGATTTCCGGATCTATGTTAAGTAAGCATGGGTTTAAATTAATATTTGAATCTGACAAATTTGTACTCACCAAGAGTGGAGTTTATGTGGGGAGGGGTTACCTCAAGGAGGGCCTCTTCAAAATGAATGTAATGACTATTATGCCTAATAAGATGATTAATTCTTCTTATATCGTTGAGTCCTCTCATATGTGGCATGGAAGATTAGGTCATGTTAATTATGATTCAATCAGGAAACTCATGAACATGGACTTAATTCCTAGATCTGCAATAGATTCAAATCATAAGTGTGAAATATGTGCAGAAGCAGAATTAACCCGTACATCCTTTCAAAATCCGGTTGAAAGAGATACCGGAACGTTGGATTTAATCCATACAGATGTATGTGATCTAAAAGGCATACAAACGAGAAATGGAAAAAAGTACTTCATCACATTCATCGATGACAGTACTCGTTATTGCTATGTCTATCTTATGAAATCAAAAGATGAAGCAATAGATGTGTTCAAACACTATAAAACTGAAGTAGAAAATCAACTTAATCGAAAGATTAAAGTTATCAAAAGTGATAGAGGTGGTGAATATGAATCACCTTTTGCAGAATTCTGTGCAGAACATGGAATTATACACCAAACTACTGCTCCATATTCACCACAATCTAATGGTATCGCTGAACGAAAGAATCGAACAATTAAAGAAATGATGAATTCTTTATTATTAAGTTCAGGACTACCAGATAATTTGTGGGGAGAAGCTGTACTTACAGCCAACTATCTTTTAAATAAGGTGCCCCACAAGAAAAAGGATAAGACGCCATATGAATTATGGAAAGGAAAGAAACCTTCCTATAAATACCTCAAAGTGTGGGGATGTCTTGCAAAAGTGGCAATTCCTTTGCCTAAAAAGGTCAAGATAGGTCCCAAGACCTTTGACGGCATATTTATAGGATATGCTGAAAACAGTTCTGCTTATCGGTTTCTCGTACATAAGTCGGACATTCCGGAGATACATAATAATACAATTATTGAATCTAGGAATGAATCTTTCTTTGAGAATATCTTTCCATGTAAGAAGATACATGAAAGAGAAACATTAAAAAGAAATTATGATGACATTATACATACTGGTCAAAGTAATGCAGATAGTGAATTTGCCGATAAGGAAGATGTGCCTAGACGCAGTAAGAGGTCTAGAATATCAAAGACCTTTGGACCTGAATTTCTAACATTCATGTTAGAAAATGAGCCTCAAACTTTCAAAGAAGCAATGTCTACACCAGAGGCACCACTTTGGAAAGAAGCTATAAATAGTGAAATAGAGTCCATTATGCAAAACCATACATGGAAATTAGCTGATCTTCCTCCAGGATGTAAGCCATTAGGCTGTAAATGGATATTTAAGAGGAAGATGAAAGCTGATGGAACTATTGATAAATATAAAGCAAGACTGGTTGTCAAAGGATATAATCAAAAACAAGGAATTGATTATTTTGATACATATTCACCAGTAACAAGGATAACATCAATTCGGATGTTAATTGCAATAGCAGCATTGCACAATCTTAAAATACATCAAATGGATGTGAAGACTGCCTTTCTAAATGGTGACCTAGAAGAAAAAATCTACATGAATCAACCAGAAGGATTCATAGTAGCAGGTAAAGAAAGGAAGGTGTGCAAACTAGTTAAGTCTCTATATGGACTTAAACAAGCACCGAAACAGTGGCACCAAAAGTTTGACAATGTAATGATGTCAAATGGATTCAAGATCAATGAGTGTGATAAATGTGTGTATTCTAAAAATGCACAAGCTGGATATGTCATTATATGCCTATATGTAGATGATATGCTAATAATAGGCAGTAATAATAACATAATCCAGGACACAAAGAAGATCTTAATCAAAAACTTTGACATGAAAGATCTGGGAATTGCAGATGTTATGTTGGGAATTAAGATTTCTAAAACACCAGATGGGCTGGTATTATCCCAATCTCATTACATTGAGAAGATTATAGAAAAATATAATCAAAATGATGATAACATTGCAAAAACTCCAGTAGATTTAAATCTACATTTAAAGAAGAATACTGGAGAAAGTATCTCACAAGTAGAATATTCTCGTATAATTGGGAGCCTTATGTATGTCACGAACTGTACGCGACCGGACATAGCTCAATCAGTTAACAAACTGAGCAGATACACGAGTAATCCAGGAAAAGATCACTGGAAGGCTATTATTAGAGTACTCAGATATTTAAGATATACTAAAGACTATGGATTGCACTATACTAAATATCCAGCTGTACTCGAAGGATACAGTGATGCAAATTGGATATCTGATACTAAAGACTCGAAATCCACAAGTGGATATGTCTTTACACTTGGAGGTGCAGCAATATCGTGGAAGTCCTCAAAACAAACATGCATAGCCAGATCAACTATGGAATCTGAATTCATAGCTTTGGATAAAGCAAGTGAAGAAGCAGAGTGGCTTCGAAATTTCTTGGAGGACATTCCAATATGGCCAAAGCCCGTACCAGCAATCTGTATACATTGTGATAGTCAATCTGCTATCGGTAGGGCACACAGTCATATTTATAACGGTAAATCAAGACACATTCGAAGACGTCATAATACCGTTAGACAACTTCTCTCTAATGGCATAATCACGATTGATTATGTAAAATCAAAGGAAAACCTTGCGGATCCACTAACTAAAGGTTTGACAAGAGAGCAAGTATATAAGTCATCGAGGGGAATGGGCTTGAAGCCTATGATAAAAGAAGTTCCATAAAGGAAAACCCAACCTAGTTGACTGGAGATCCCAAGATCTAGGTTCAAAGGGACAACCTAATTATGTGAAATTCTTAAATGACACTGACGAGTATTTAAATACTCATCCCATTCTCTAGGATGACAAATAGTAGTGTCACCTGCAAAGAAAAATTAGGGTAAGCATTGCTTTTAATGATTCCTATGACTTGAAATTCAAGTGGAGTATAGCAGGATACTCTTATTAGGAAGTCACCTATATGAGTGTGGAAGTGGGGCCGCTTCTATGAGAATTATAAGGCTGAATTCTCTAAGAACACTTATGAAACCAGGCATATGTTCAGGGCCAAAATGAACACAACAATAGAAGCAACGTTGGTCGGAAAGAAGTTGTGTGATATTTATTGACTCAAGTTTACAACAAAAAGCTGCACAGTTCAAGACATCATGTTCACTGGATAGCTAGTAAACTCGATAAATATTTACAAGGGAAGGTTCAAGACCAAAAGCTACCTATCCTGGTACAATAACTTTTCAAATGATCTCTCTCTCTTATGTCTACTGGAGTCTGTATTGTGTCTGCATTGTACACAGTCAAATATTCATTCATGTGGGGATTGTTGGAAAATGTGAATGTACATTTGTTATAATAATAATAATATTATTTTCTTTTATCAACGAATCTATGAAAAGGTGTACGAATCTTTTTATTGGAAAAGGTGTACGAATCTATGTATTGGAAAGGTGTCCCCTTTCCATCGTGTCCCTTTATTTCTATAAATACAAATATGTTTGGAGCATTCAAGGCATTCATTCAATTCATCCATATTGCATTAGTTAGTCTAAGAGAGAGAGACAACCAACGTTGCTTCGACGAGTTCCTACGGTGTGAAGTGCTGCTACCGAAGGAAACAACCGTTGTATCCTGGGAGACTAATCGCCATTAAACCGTAAGCACCAGTGCGGGGCGAATATTGTCTTAAGGACATTGAACCAAGTTCAAGCCTCGGTATCATTTATTTATTTATATTTATATTTTAATTTCAGAGTTTGAATACAGAGTTGGAAATATTTCTAATAACAATATAATAATTGAACATTATTTTACTAGAATAATGCTTGGAGAATTGTATATAAATGTGATAAGTTTTAATCGTAGAGTATACACTAAAGCCATTGGTGAAGACAGAATATTTGTTATTTGTACATTACAAAGTCGACATTCTTGCTTAGGTAGACATATAACAGAATATATCACCTACTACAACATGAGTTAAAAATAAGATAATTGATAAAATTAGATATAATCAGTCATATAGTCCATAGCAAATTGTATATATATATATATATATATATATATATATATATATATATATATATATATATATATATATATATATCACCAAATACATATTAGATATTATAAAGCTTGGAAAGTCCGAGATATTGCATTAACTGAAATACATTCTAGTTATGTTTATGCATACGATAATCTTGAAAATATGTTTTTACAATTGTTGAGACAAATCTCGGAAGCAAATATTTTGTAAAGACAACAAAAATTAATAACTTTCAAAAAAATACTTATTTGTTTTAAGGCATTTATGAATAATTTTTAAACAGTTGTTTATATGTGAATAGAAATAAATACATTAACCCTGTATGCTTCATGGATATTACTGGGACCACCCCTATTTTAAAAATAATTACACGGACCACCTCTCTGCTTTATGTTTTATTTTTAAAATAAGGTTGGTTAGTGTTCTAATTTTCTATAGAAAGTACAAAACATAGGTGTGGTCCTGTAGTTAGTTCAAAATAACGATGATCCTTTTAACAAGTAAGAAACATAGGGATAATTAACATAAATTGCCCTATGTGAATAGTCTTGATGTTATTTTTCTTACATGTATATATCAAGGTAATTTATTTTTGCTTGTGCTCTGATCCAATTGCTTATGCTCTTATTAGAAATGAAGTTTTTTTATTACTGGGATAATATTTCATTTATATCAGATAAAGAAAAAGAATTAATAAATGGTATGCGTGTAACTTTTTCAGACTACCATATTTTATTTATTCAACGTCTTAAAAAAAAATGGAAACTCAAATAACCAGAGTAAGATAATATCAAGTATGGTTAGATAAGCTTGCAAGATCTTACGATGAAACATATGCGAATATTTGGTTCGAAAAAAAAACTAAAACAAAAAAATGAGTGTTTTAATGGATTATTGGTGTGGATGATGATACTCGTAATTTTGCGCATTGGGTAACATCTCATGCTCTTTGCCTTAGATTTGATATTGTCACTTCAAACCTTGTTCAATATTTTAATAACTGAATTAAAATTTTATGTGATAAATCAGTAACAACATTACTTGATGGTATTAGATCAAGATTATATCACTTCATGACAAAAATATACAAATCGCTGAAATTTGAAAATATAATGTTGTCCAAGAATGCTAAAAACTAAGGCCCGCGTCAAAATAGAAGCACACCATTTTTCAAGTGTTGTGTATTGATAATTTTAGGTTTAAAATACTAGATCATAAAACAAGTAGTACATATGTTGTTCACTTGGACGGTAAATATTGCTTATGTTGTAGGTGGTATCATACTTTTCTATCATGTGCATATGTATGTTTTGCGTGTAATTCTTGTATTGTAGCAATTGAAAGTTGTTATCCTGCTACATTTTCTATTGAAAAATTTAGAAGTGTATATAAGCCAATATGGAACCAAAATACAGTCCCTTACACTCCTCAAAGTGTATTAGCTAGAGGCCAAATTTGAGTACCAAAATGTTGGAAGCAAAGTTGGTAGGCCAAAAAAACTGCATCAAAGGAAAAGATTTATCGACAAGAGATTTCCATTACAACAATTGTGGTGGGCTATGACACAAGAGAAGAAAATGTACTAACCAACAATTAAATTAAAATTTTACTTTGATGTTGTAATTAAACTCGAAAATTGTCATGCCCCGATTCGACAAACCGTTCATCCTCGTTCCTATTTTGTCGAATCGATCGTCCTCGCTAAGACGTGATGCTGTACGAGTCTGGAGTTGCACTCATACAAGACAAGAATGTTACATTTGATCATTTTATTTGAAATACCAAGTTGAAACTTCACAAATAACATCAGAATTGAACACGCAATTTAGGAAGATATAAATATGCTTCTTATTCATAGCTTGCAACGAAGTACAAGTCATAATTACATTGAATGGCGTTGCGACTACATTGATTGAAATATAAGAAATATACTCGACAAGATGCCTGAACTAACACTTGTCGTTCCATACATTCTCCCTTTTATACATTGAAAGCCTTCGATGAATTGGCTTCAAAATACTTCAGAATAGAAAGAGCTTCAAAATGCCTCTCCGAACTTCAGCTTTGGCTTAGCGATGTGCACCCCCAGAGTCCTCGTCACCTCCAGAGTCCTCGGCACTCGTCTAAACTGACTCTGATTGTTAAGGTAGGCATGAAATTGGAGTTTTCTTTCTATTTAGAACTAAATAAATTCAGTTCATATTGATAGCCTTCCATTTGAAACAGTAAAAGCATACAGTAAAATATAATAATTTATCTCAATTCTTACCATGGCCATGCTCGTCCCTACATAAAACAGAGATAATATTATACCTGCATAAGACAATAGGTGAGCATGCTACTATCTTACATGTGGTCATTGGTGTTACACACCACTTGGGACTTAATCGATTTGGCATACGATGCTAGCCTTTCAGCCTAGGTTGCAAGCCTTACTGAAGGTCCCGCATGCCTCGCGTCGAAGTACGATAAACATTCCCCCTAGGACGATTCGGTTCCGATGCCCCGGATATCGTTTCGAAGAAAATGAACTTGTGCACAAGTTGTCCATGACCATGCCAATGAATGAATATATGAGACCGATTGCATAGCGCGGACAATATTAAGTAGGATTATCATTTTGACTCATGCGAGAGTTCGTTTCCTCAAAGCCGTACGTTCTGATTTAGCGTCCCGTAGGCACCAAATTGCCCAAGGCATCATAAGCCACCATCGACGTTTCATATTATTTTGTAGCACGTGAAATAGTCTCTCTTTTTTAGAACCTTAAACTTTCTCATTTTGATGCGAAACTTATATTTTCAGAGTAATTTACTCTAAATCGATACGTTTTTCCCGAGTTCTTGATCTTAGTGGATTGGCATGCATTTAACTTGGCATCGTAGATTTGAATAAGTTCGAGGCAAAAGAATTTCGTTTGCGGGACAGAGTAGAAAAGAAGGGACTGAAGCACCCACCTAGTATTCGATCGTGTCGTAGTCGAAGTGCTTCGCAACGTTCAAGCTTCAGTTACGCGAGCTCCTGCAATGACACCAATACTTGGTCAGAATTCCTTCTTTAATCCTTCGTTTCAAAATTCGTAGAATGCATTCTGAAAATGACGCGAAAACACATTCATCAAAACTAAGCGACGAAAGCTCCAAGAAAACCATACAGCAGTCCGGTCCCGTCGAAGGGACTCTTATATAAAGCTCACTCACCGAGACGCAGCCTACTGCATCTAGGACTTATTCCAACAAAAACCGTTCCATTAATTGGATTGATTCTCGTAACATTCGTCCAAATCAATTTGATCGATGCCGCAAGGTGTTATCGTTTACCAAGTTCAACGATCGAGTCAGATGGCTATCTAAGTTCCTGACCGATCTGACTCGGCGCAAGCATATTACGGAGTCCACCGCCTATCGGAAGCGGGGTACTACATAATATACTACTAAGATAAAGTTTCGTCCCGAAACTTAAGAACAAGGATATGACCTTAAATTAGACAAACAACGAAGGGTACTTATCCTTCATCTCCGCCATCATTTCCCACGTCGACTCTTCAACTGAATGGTTCCGCCAAAGCACACGGACCAAGGATATCGATTGATTTCGCAACACCTTCTCCTTACGGTCCAAAATTTGAATAGGATCCTCCGAGTAAGACAAGTCAGTACGTAACTCCAACTGATCGAAGCTAACCACATGACTTGGATCGTGTGCATATTTTGAAGTTGTGAAACGTGGAAAATATTGTGCACATCAGCCAAGGCAGGAGGTAGTACTATCCATTAAGCAACCGTTGCAACTCGCTCGATGATCTCGAAAGGGCCTACAAATCTTGGACTCAATTTGCCTTTAACGCCAAACCGCATCACGCCACGCATGGGCGTTACTTTCAAAAACACATGGTCCCCGACCAAAAATTCTAGCGATCGTCGACGAAGATCTGCGTAGCTCTTTCGTCAACTTTGTGCAACACGGAGTCGATCTCGGATCAAGCAGACCTTTTTGACGGCCTGCTCCACCAGTTTCGGTCCGAGAACTTGTCGCTCTCCGACTTCGTCCCAGCATATTGGAGAACGACACTTTCTCCCGTAGAGCGCTTCATATGGAGCCATCTGAATGCTCGACTGATAACTGTTGTTATACGCAAATCCGTAAGCGACAAATGCGTACCCCAACTAGTCTTTAGATCGATCGCACACAGACGCAACATATCCTCTAAGATTTGATTCACCCTCTCCGTTTGACCGTCTGTCTGGGGGTGGTATGCATTACTAAAATTTAGCTTGGTCCCCATCGCCGCTTACAGGCTCGTCCAGAAACGCGATAGGAATCGCCCGTCTCTGTCTAAAATTATTGTGGTCGGTACCCCTGCAGTCGAACAATCTCGTTGATATTTTTTTGCGCTAACCGATTGACGCTCCATCCTATTTTAATTGCCATGAAGTGTGCCGACTTGGTCAATCTATCAACAATGACCCAAATCGCATCATTCCCCCGGGCGTCTTCGAAAATCCTACAATAAAATCCATCGAGATGTTGTCCTACTTCCACTCAGTAATGACAAGGTTCTGCAGCTCTCCGCCTGGCCTTTGGTGTTCTGCCTTTACTTGTTGACATGCCATGCACTGTAACATGAAAGTAGCTACGTCCTTTTTTATGTCGTATTATCAAAAGTTTGTGCGCAAGTCCTTGTACATCTTGGTGCTTCCAGGATCTAACGAGTACTTCGCATAATGCGCCTCCATCAGAATTTCTTTTCTGAGTTCAGCCATTTCAGGAATACATAGCCTTCCTTTTAGTCGCATTGTCCCGGCTGCGTCTTCCGCAAAGTCAGTCGCCCTTTATGTTGAAATCAACTCGCGCATCTTCTTCAGGAATGAATCTTCTTTCTGTGCGGTCTTTATTTTGCTAAGCAGGCTCGACCCAAGCTTCAACTGAGCTAGATGCAGGTATCGATACTCAATTTTGAGTTTGATATCTATCGCTTCAAGGTCTCGCTGTATTTCATTATTTAGGACCAGTGATCCCATAAACATTCTGCTCAGTGCGTCGGCTGCGACGTTCCCCTTGCCCGGCGTATACTCGATCGTTAGCTCATAATCTTTTATGAGTTCGAGCCAACGTCGCTGCCGTAAGTTGAGTTCTCGTTGCGTAAACAAGTACTTGAGGCTTTTGTGATTTGTATAGATTCTGTAAGCTACACCATAGAGGTAGTATTGCCAGAGTTTCAATGCAAAAATGATCGTCGTAATTTCAGGTCATGCGTCGGATAGTTTTTCTCGTGCTGCTTCAACTGTCGTGAAACATAGGAGATGACTTTGTCCTTTTGTATGAGTACGCACCCGAGACCAGTTCTCGATGCGTCGCTGAATATCTGAAAGCCTTCTTGACTATCTTGAAGTGCAAGGATTGGAGCTGAGATGAGTTGTTGCTTCAACTCTTGAAAGCTGGATTCACAGTCGTCACTCCATTCGAATATGACCCCCTTCTGGGTAAGGCGAGTCAGAGGCGACACTAGTTTTGAAAAGCTTCACACAAATCTTCGGTAGTAGCCTACTAAGCCCAGAAAACTTTGAATGTCGCTAGCCGAGGTAGGTCGTTTCCAATCTACCACCGCTTCAATTTTCTTTGGGTCCACTTCGACGCCTTCGGCAGAGATTGTCACGCCCCGACTCGAAAAATCATTCGTCCTCACATCGATTTATCTGAATGATCGCTTCGCTGGGGCGTGATGCCATACGAGTCTAGAGTTGCACTCGTACAAGACAAGATGACAGGTTCTCAAATAGTTATCTTTGATTTGATATTAGCAAACGAAAGAAAAATAGAGTATACGAAACAATTCTCTTTATTGATAATGAATTGAGATTACAAAGGCTTTCAATAGCTCAACTGAATTTGCCAGGTTGGCTACAACACTCAAGTTCTCTCTTGCCCACAAAGGATTTCACTGTTCCATACATCATGCCTTCTATATCTCGGCCGCATCAATCATGTTGCAAGTTCGAGCGTCAATGCGATCGCACGCTTCAAACGCTACGACATTCTATGCCTCTGCGTAATCAATCAAAGCTTCGTCGCAAGCAATCCATTTCTTGCACCCTGTATGAAAGCTGGTGGGGGATCAGTACGTTCGTCCTCTTATGTACTGATGAAAAGACCCACTTTCTAAACCGACATTTTGTATTTATGTTGAATCATGCAACTTAGCTTATGATCTTGCTATATTCTCCTTAGGGTTGATTTCATGGCATATTCGAAAGCGGTAAAGCATGCTATCATGACAAGCATATTATTCGAATTGAGTTGGCAAGCAGGCAAGCAATCTCGTATTTGTTTCGTGACGCGACTTCTTACCAGCATAGACGCACTCGCCCTTGCACGACACAAGGTGAATACGCCCCCATTCCTTTCCTGTCATGTTATAAGTGCTCTTTATGCAGGATCTATGTGTGCAGGATACATACGTGCCTGCACTTTCAACCCATCGTTCCTTAACTATATGAAGGTCATTGGCGTATCCGCGTCAAAATGGACTAAAGGTGTTTCTCTTTTTCTTTCCTTCCTTTATTTTCTTTCTTTCTTTTCTCTCTTTTCTTTTCTCAAATTAGGTAGCCCGACGCCACTCGTAGTGGGTTGCTATCCCAATTACGGAGATATTTTATTGCATACCATCATTTGTGGCTTTTCACATCTCACTAAGCGGTCGTTAATCGTCTTACGGATGTGCGCCCCTCAAAGATTATATCCCTCACAGGCCGAACGGTCCCGGTGTCCCGTCTCACTCGTTCGAAAGGAACACCCGTGCACGGAAGATTATCTCATCATTTTCTTAAGTCTATTCGACCATGCAACGCACTATTATTCAAACAACCAAACATAGTCTTGAGTCCGAGACTCAGACTTTATCATCTCGTATTTCTTCAATTAACTTTCTATGTTCTCACATTTCATACTTCGTTTCAATGTTCAATGGCATCATGCCTCAACTCAATGTTCGTCAACCGAACGACCCAAAGGTCCCGAACACTTTTTGAGGCATCATGCCACATCTGACAGTTCCGTCACCTACATGCCACAATTATTCTTTTCGTAACGAAGCCATTTTTTTATGATTCTCATGCACGTAGGCACGCCTTGACACGATTGTTCTTATTTCTTCGAGTCGGGCATACGATGCATGCCTCGATACCATAATTCCATGTTCTTAGCCTTAAAGGTATAATATTCGTGGCTTGCATGCTAGTGTAACGACCCGCTCCGTCCTAGCGGAACGTCGATTCAAACAGCAAGTGCAACGACTCAAATGAGCCGTCGACTCGAAGAGTTGCGTCGACCCGATGAAGAATCGATGAAAGACTTACATTGACCCGTCGAAGATGAAACCAGACTTAGACTTTCAAAGGCGCGCTCGGAGTATCGCTCGGCCGATACTAACATCACTAAGGTGGGTGGCTCCGATGAACCCGTCTTTGCTTAGCCTAGACACTTAATAATACGGACACTATCACTAGAATCGCTAGGCAATAACACCGTGCATGCTAATGAATGACTCAACGCACCTAGCTAAGGGAATAATCCCATCTTGTATGCTTGTTTAGAACATGGAAAAGAACTCGGAAAATATAGGAACTCTCGTACCGCACTCCACGCTCGTGCTAAGGCACAAGCTTACATTTTAAGTTCCTTATGCGTTCAATAATGAAGAAATAAATGGTTTACAATAATAAAACGGAAAGACTATCGACATAGTCGTTCCGAGTAGAGTATAGCAACATTAGAAAACTTTGGGACCGATGGGTCGCCAAGGCGACTCCCGTACAAGGAGTTGCATAATGTATGAATGAATGAATCAACGAATAAGTGAATGAATGAATCAACGAATGAATGAATACATGAATGAATCATTGAACGAACGAACAGGTAAAAGAAAGAAAAGAATGAATGAATAAAAGATAAGAAAGAAAGGAATGGTTAGCGACAGGTATGATGGGGACGTGCATCAGGGCTCGATACCCGCGCTGCACGGACGCCACCGCCAACCTGGTCGATAACGCATTGTGGCTCACAGACAGCCTATGGCTCAAAGACAGCCATTAAGTTAAAATGACAAGTCAATACGAAATGGTCGCGGACAACCCACTCGTATACGGGGGAAAGAGGAGCAATAAGGGATTCCAAGACAACGATCAGTGACATCGTGGCCGACCTAGGCGGAATTATGGCTTACGGTACTGGCCTGTGTGTGGGCTCGGACACACAGGAGACGTAAGGCGGGTATTTCAAAAGACTATCAAGGTGTACCAGCCATCACGCTATGATAGATGAGAATACCAAGGGGAACATGTCCAAAATGGCTTGTTATGCCAGCGACCGGTGCATATAGATTAAGTGGGCTTGCTGGTGGCAATCCACGTGCAAGTCCTTGCATTGAAATAAAGTAGTCTAAGTTAACTAAACAATTGAATAGTTGAGTGAACATGGACGTTGGAACAAAACTTTTCGAGCGTAACACAACTAGCCGGTTGAGTAGGTAGGAATATCCGGGGGAGAATGATCATCTGAACGAGGCGTGGACATAACGTATCTTCGTAAGCGAGAACACATTGTAGAATCTGAGGCAGGGACACGCCCTTGACACTGAATGTTTACGTGAATTTCGTTAAGTTATTATATATGAATAGTTGACTAACTTGGTTTATTTGGACAGGGAAGACCGGACGGTAAGTATGGGTAAGTCGAGCATGTATTTCCATGCAAACACTTGAAATCGGTAACACGAGATAGGTTATAAAATATGCCATAAAACTGATCCTAAGGCAAGATTAGAAAGACAATGAATGATAGACGGTGCACAAAAGTAAAAAAGAACGTGTTTGGTAATGATAGCATTGTGGGCAAGCTAGCCTCCCCACCAGTGCATAACAATGTACTGATAACCCCATAGTTTGCTTGCAGGGTACAGAAGACATCGTCGGGTGCGGAGCTTTCCTCGAACGTGCTAAGGTACGGAGCTAACTCTGGAGCCTTGGACTGTTGCAAGGAGCTGAAGCACCATATACAAGATATAATGTATCGGAACATCGCCATGAATCATTCCACTTGTAAGCCACTTGGCACGCCTTTTATGTTTCAGAGAGAGAGAGAGAGCTTGAGAGACTTGTAAACTCGGCCTAGCGCCGCTTGTAAACTTCTTAAAAATCAATAAAGAGTTTGAATCCGCTTCAACTTGTGCTCATTTACTTTCCGCTGCAAATGGGGACACTCTGTGCGACTATGTGGCCTAGCTCAAATCGGCCGTTTCTGGAGATTAGCCTTGCACGGGCGCAACCTAGGCCCGTGCGGCATCACGCCTTAGCGAGGACGATCGCTACTACGGGAGCAGGGCATGACAGATTGGTATCAGAGCACGACTTTACGTCCTTGGACTTCATTTCGATTCTCTCAGTTTTGAAAGCTCGTTTGGAAACAAAGAAGTATGCTCTCTCTCGTTGTGCCTTGGGATGTTCCATACAATAAGTCTAATATTTTCAAAAGCTCGTACGAGTACTCGGTTGAACGGGATCGATAGGCGAAGGCCTTTGTGCCAAACTACGACGGACTTGAGTTGGAAGGAACCAATGCTAAAAGTTAGCAAACGCAGTGCATGCTTGAATAACCTTACGCTGACGATAGCGAACGAGTACACAAGACCGAAGTATAGTTCGAATGGGATGGCTATGCATGCAGCCTTTTGGCTAAGTTGTGCCGAGTATCGCGCACCTAGACCTTCTGGTGCGAACGAGTTTGCGAGCAAGATCGACTATCGCTCGGACGAGAATAAGTAAGACTTAGAATGTATGTCGATAGAGACGCTACTTGACCAACGCTAAAGCGAACACGAGAATGATTCTTAGAGTTTGGGAAAATGGACGAACGCACCTTCGAACATGTCGATTGTGAATCGAATGACCTATTGAGGAATTGTAGAATGACTTGACCCCGAGTGGTGTATGTGATAGCTTCAAAGAAGAATAAGAGTGAGTGTCGACGACTAGTCGAGTGGCTCGAACCCTGAGTGGTGTATAGACGTTAGAGAAATTATTCGAGCGAAACTAAAGGATTTACGGATAGAACGAGTATGTCGGCAAGTGATGACATCGTGCAAAGCCTTGGAACGAGTAACACTTAGTTGGTTGCGACTTCGAGAGTCTCAAACGAGATATCGTTTGGACGAATTAAGAATGTGTAGTGCAAATTACGAAACGATTGAATGGAGATTCGAAACGATAAAATAAAATGGATATCTTAGTCGAGGAAACTTAGTGGATCGTGCATGCGATTTTAAATTTAGTCGAATGGATTAAAACTTGAGCTAAGGTGAAATACTCATAGACGAGATCGAAGATAGAACGATCGGAAGATAGCGTGCATGGAAAACGTTGGTTTGAAGATACGAGAATGACTAAGGATTTGGAATAGATGTTGCTCAATGAAGAGTTAGCACGAGACAATGTGAATTGAGGAATTAAGTTGCACGACTCAGAATTCGTTATAAAAGGAAGATCGTCAGGTTATGTACATCATCGATGGTATTGAGGCGTATCAAAGATCGATGTACGATAACTCGGTGGTACTCTGATTCGATGAATGATGATCGTGTTAGAAGTTATTGTTTTTAAGGATGCTATGTTAGGGATTTTGATAGAAATGAATGTTTGGATGAAGAAGAGAAATGACTTGATTGTTCGGTAATAATCACAACGACAACGATCTTGTCTTACGCGAGCGCAACTCCAGCCTCGTATATGTGTCACGTCGAATTTGGAACGATCATTCCGCGTGAGCGTTGGCATGGTGATTCATGTCCAACGGGAATGATCGAACTCGAAACACCTTGACATGGAAATTTTGATTGCTTCGACTTGTGGTTTGAAGCGAAGGTGAATTCGAGGATTGATCAGACTTATGATTGACGACTAAGTAAAGTTAAGGATTGAATAGACCCAATCTGCATATCGAAAATGAGTAAGTCTAGACTCAACGCAAGAGTTACGTCCCGATGGGGACGATTATTCTGCGAGAATGTTGACATGGTGATTCATGTCCGCCGTGGATAATCAGACTTGCGTGAGATCGGGGCACAACATATTGCAATGCTAGACGACCTTGTGATCGACTACGTGAATTGGATAGGATGGATAAGTAAATTGTATAAAACATACCTGAAGAGATAGACTACGATAATTGCTAGTGTGGACATACAATATTAATATGTCGAGGATTTGGTTAAGGACAACCTATCATAGGATGACTTTCCTAAATGAGCTCGGACCTTGAGCGAAGAATGTGTTGATACGAATAGGGCAAACACTACTTGATGATTAGAGATTTGAGTGAAGCGAACTTGGGTAGAAACTCCCGTATAAACGAACAAATGGTTTGACCATAGGATTTGTAGCGAGCGTCGTGCAATGACCTTACACGATGAACCATGAACTTGACTTATAACTATGACCTTGTGAGATGACCTAGTGGATAGGCGGACGACCCTATGCCGAGTGATTGAACCTGTATGACTGACATTTATGGTATCGTCTGAACGGACGATGGACTTGGGGCAACAAGAGTTAGAGTTAGGACGTGGAACTGGGAGTGTGCGTTAATGATAATAATACAGGCCCCAAATGAAGTGAATGAATGAAATCGATGTTGCACAAGTAAAGTTGGGATAACGAATTGAATCATTGATAGGAAGACGTACTCGATAATAGTTCAATACTTGGTCTCGAATCGTACGAGAATTACTTAGACTTGGTCGACTCCGCTAAGAAGAAATCGTATTGATTTCGTAGACAAGAATGCTTGAGAAACGAATCAGATCATCTCGAGGACCGAGATAAACGATAGTGAGACACACATGAGTTCGATTTTAATCGAAGTAAAAGTAAAACGATCGGCAAATCGAAACTATCACGAGTAGCTTGTCCGACTTCGCTAATCGCTAAGCTTGGTTGAAATATACGTATTCGGGGGACGCCTTGAATATGTGCACGATCCAAACTCAGCAATATGATGAACTTGAATGCAGCTGTAAGTGGGTGTTGAGATGCGCATAAACGAAAGTGAGTTAGCCTCAGCCTACGACTCTCGTGTTTGATGAATTACAACGCACCTCGTGCGACCATTACATCCCCGCAACAGGGCACAATAGTGACCAAGTCATAGAAACATGACGACTGAGTGAGTGCTGTTAACTCATGAATAAGTAGTAAAGTCATTCGATAAAATTTACCAAACGCATGCAACATAAAACTTGGAAGGATAACCGAGTATAGTTCGATGCCATCGAGCGATAAAGCTATTCAATAGGGATTGTCTAAGATACACACACGACATGAGTTAAGGAATGGTAGGATGACCTGCACTCAGGAAGTCTCGAGGACGAGATTTGTTTTGAGTGGTGTATTATGTAACGACCCGCTCTGTCCTAGCGGAATGCCGATTCAAACGGCAAGTGCAACGACTCAAATGAGCCGTCGACTCGAAGAGTTGCGTCGACCCGATGAAGAATCGATGAAAGACTTACATTGACCCGTCGAAGATGAATCCAGACTTAGACTTTCAAAGGCGCGCTCGGAGTATCGCTCGGCCGATGCGAATGTCACGACCCGCACCCACTATGAGGGTACAAGAACGTAACAACGCCCAGCCTCCGCCGCAGTGTCGGCAGTAGAACGATGTTCTAGGTCATGAACTATAACTAACATAATAGAATACTCTCCATAAGGAGGCCAACACAGAGGTATAACTCAATCACAATCTATAGATAGAATATGGCACGATAAAATAGATAAAGAAATCCTCAACTGAGGTACAACATAAAAGAAATACAAGTCTTATCATCTCTAAAAATATACAACTCTGAATCAAGAACAACAACTAAACATAAAATGGAAAAATAGTCTAAGCTATCTATACTAAGCAAGGTATCGTCCTCAACAGCTGCCTGAACCTCCCCAGGGGTCCAGGTCGCGAGTGTCATCTAGGCAAGCTCCAAGTAAGGGGTGCAGGGTTCCTCATCATCCTCTGTAACATTTTCAACAGGTCCAGTCAGGACGGAAGCGAGCACAGTACATCTCAACAGTTCATAGCAGGTTAGAAAATATAATCATGCAGTAAAGTAAGATATAGATACTGAAGGAAATGCAATATGTAAACAGAGAGAGAACTGTAATAGAGATATGTACTATAAGTAGAGAGCTACCAGTGACTAGTGATTCAGAGTACAAAGTCGACATATAAACGGCTTGATTTGTACATGGCTATACTAAAGAGGCGTACATGGCTATTCTACTTTGGAATTGTTCACATGGCTATTTATACTCCCTCGTACCCCCAATTAATACACAAGGATCCAACCAGGTTATGTTATGATTCTATGTAACAACCCCCGAAGGGTGGTAAGCCCCCAAAGGATGATATACCCCCAAAGGGTGATAAGCCCCCAAAGGGTGATATGCCCCCAAAGGGTGATAAGCCCCCAAAGGGTGATATGCCTCCAAAGGGTAATAAGCCCCCGAAGGGTGGTACATCGTAGTCCCATAAATGGGGATTCTGATAGACCCAATAAATGGGATAAGGATTCAGAGAAGACTCTGTGATCATATGAGTATATGTCACAAGTGATCAAAGAACCAAAGAAGCATATGATACACCATGTAAGTGAAACGCACAGAACATAGAGTACTCGATGCTTCCTGAAGGGATAACATCTCAAGAAGGGATCCATATAGTACTAATCCGTGTGACCAACGTGACAGTATCAAGTAAATTAATTTAATGCAGGAAATAATTCTAAACAGGATATGAAATGATCAGAGAATGTACTCGCCTCGTATCTGAATGTCTGAAGTAAATGTACTGTCCGAGATGAGATACCTGACTCCTAGTTAGAGCAACACAAGTCAAGATGTATACAGGGGATAATAAATGTAATCTACTATGCATCTGCATGCTGTCTAGGTCAAACTAGACCAAAGTCAACTCTCGGTTAACTCTAGTCAACTAGACTGGTCAAACTAGGTCAAGCCTAAGCCAAACAAGTCTAACAAGTCTCACTAGGCCTAACCAAGTCTAGTCTAGCAATCACACACCAATCACAAGGCTATACAAGCCAAACACAAGCTATCACACCAAGGCACATTACATCTAGCTATTGATAATGAATTCATATATATATATATATATATATATATATATAGGCTTACATATATATACAACATTACATCTACATTATGTAAATAGAGAGAGGGAAGTTAGCATGCAAGGGTCTATGTGTGTGAACATGGTGGTGAAATGGAAGGCATAGGCTACACTATCTATATCACACATACATTATATGTCAAATATATATATATATATATAGTACACACATAAATAGGATACATATGTGAATATACACCTCATATATATATACATGTATACATACATATATAAATATGTAGGGAAAACACTAGTGCTCAAGTGTGTGTGTGTTAGGCTAGAGAGTTATGTGCTTAGTGTGTGTGAGAGTGAACAGTGGACTAAATGTGTGTGCCATGATTTCAGTGACAGGATATCCTAAAAGAGGCCTGTGTAGTGTCTGTATTTGTATACATGTGTGTGAGTGTATTTGTGTACCTGTGTCATCAGGAAGTTGGTTTCAGTGGACAGGAAACAGTGTCAGTGTCCAAGTGTTCAGGGAATTATCAATGCCTGTGTCATCAGGAACTTGTCAAGGCAGTGAAATGGAATGTGTGTATAAACAGGGAATTCTCAGATTTCACACAAAAAAAGAGGGACAGTTTAGTGTTCAGTTCAATAGCAATGAACCAATCTCCCTTTTCTTAACAACCTAATCTCAGCTATTCTACAAAAGAGGAAACATGTTAACTACCATTTGAATCTCAAAAATTCAGTAAGAAGAATCTCAGGTTATTAAGAACCCTAGAAAAACAGAGAATACATTGTGTTCATGTGTCAAGGAAAAATCAGTGATATAGTAAAACAGTGAGCATTAGAAAAATTAGTGAGTGATAATCTGGAAAAACACATTGACAGATTTCATGGAATCAAAATCAGTTGAAGGCTTACAATGAATAGTTGATAGTCCCATATATATAACTCAACTTCCGTTAAAAGGAAGAACAATTACTCAATAAGGATGAGAAATCATCTCAGTCTAAGACAGTTCATACACCATAATCAGTGAATGGTGTGATAGCTTAGGAACCAATAATGACAGTGAAGCAATGTAGGTCCCTGGTTTTCCTAGCAGTGTATATATTTAGATTTCATATAAAAAGGATCCCCAAAGCCAAATTCGAAAGTCTAATCTTAAGTTGGCAAAACGACAGTTGAACATATAGTGAGATATTGCACTGTTTGTAGGAAATTGGGTGTTCGAACATTCAAAAACCCATCAAAACAACATAATTCAAACCCAGGCATAGCAGTTACGATTAGATTGACAAATCAGTATGTTAACATAGCAAGCAACATGAATTTAACATTTAAAAACTTTAAAAAAAATTGGAAATATAATCATAGACTGATACTTAACAGTTCACATCAGAAAATACCATTCAAGCCTCATTCCCATGTTCGAATTTCACTACCAAGTGCAAAACCAAATCTAACATGTAAAATCAATCCAACAGGTACTAATACGTATGTCCAGGATCCAATATGACAAATTAAATCATTAATCAACAGTTTGAAATGGAATTTAAACACAGGAATTTAGAATTTGAATGCATGTATCAGTTAAAATGGGAATTTCGAAATTGAACAAACAAAACACATTAATGTTATAAACTAAGAGTTGGTAATTAATAAAGCATGTGTACACGTGTCTTGGGGTGTCTTTGTGTCCAGGAAACTGGAAACAAATCGTGTCCAATCAACAAAACATCCTAATATACAGAACCAGGCACAGCCGTGTCGTGCAGTGAGGACGAAACCTCGTGCTCGCGACACAGAGCTACTCGTGCCCCGTGCTTGTGCATAAGGGTTCGCCAGGGATAGGTCTAGGGTGTCATCACCCTGAATTGGGTCGGGGATGTGTCGTGTCCATGTAACAAGGGCGTATCAGACGCAATTTCCCGACTGATACTGCACAGTGAAAACCCAATACGCGTGTCCGTGCTCCCTCGATACGACACGATCTCGTGTCAAACTCGGGGGGTGCACTGGCAGTCACTGCCCCCATCCTCATGCCAAATTACAGCTGTCTACGTGGCGTGTGCAGCGAACACGAGGGGTGCGTGAGCAGGGGACTGTGCACGTGCGTCGTACAGTGAGTTCGTATCCGATTCGGACACGGACACGACTCGAATCCGTGCTCAGTCTTCATGAAATATTGCATACACACATAGATCTATAATCCCATGTAATTAGTTTTTCAAAAATCAAAAATAAAATCCTTTGTGACATTTCATCAAACACATGCACACATAACATGATACGTGTCCGATACGGACACCAAACGGACACGAATCGACACAAAACCAATACCTACGGCTAGGGGACACCTAGGGCTTCCTATCCATGCGAAGAAAACGAAAATCTATGGAAGGAATAGGAAGTTACCTATATGTGCAATTTGTATGAAAAAGCTTCAAAAAGGGGGGTTTTCTCCTTGATGGCCAAGTGCTCCAAATTGGTCCAAACCTGAGATTCCTCTCCATGAACAGCAAGTAGAGGTGGATTAGGAACTAATGCAAAAGACTAGAGGGAAAAAGGAATTAAAACAAAGAAACTAGGGCTTGAGGAAGATTCCTATACCTTTCCTTCTTCAAAATGTTGAAACTCAATAAAGAGGCAAGAACCCCAAATGAAGAGATTATTTATAGGGGAAAAATAGCCTTAGGTGGCTGCCATGGGCTGATTAGGGTTAGGGTTGGTTCATGGTGTGGGCCTATGGGCTATTAAGCCTTAAGTCACAAGTCATGACTTGTGAAATCACAAGCCATTCCTTAAACAATTTAAATCCTATTTCCACCAAATTAATTCTATGGTTTAATTATCACTAACTTAAGTCAACCTAGGGTTCCATATCCTAATCACATAGTCATGACCTAGGTTAGCCACTAGGTTAGTCTCAAAAGTCAACATAAGTCAAAGTCAACTAAAACACCAAAATCAATTATACTAAAAATCTCTAAAAATCATATAAATTCTAATGATTCTAAATAATACATAATAATTCCAAATAATTTCCAAAATTACAAAAATGACTAAAATACCCCTCAATCTAGAAATGATAAACAAAACACTAGCAAGACACCAATTTATAAGTCATGTTTTAAAATAATTTTTAAAATAATTAAAATCAATGAAAATCATATAAAATTTTAAATACCATAATTAAATAAATTAAAATACAAAATTTTAAAATTACCCTCATCTGGAAAAACAGGGTGTTACAGCGAACATCGCTAAGGTGGGTGGCTCCGATGAACCCGTCTTTGCTTAGCCTAGACACTTAATAATACGGACACTATCACTAGAATCGTTAGGCGGTAACACTGTGCATGCTAATGAATGACTCAACGCACCTAGCTAAGAGAATAATCCCATCTTGTATGCTTGTTTAGAACATGAAAAAGAACTAAAAAAATATAGGAACTCTCGTACTGCACTCCACGCTCGTGCTAAGGCACAAGCTTACATTTTAAGTTTCTTATGCGTTCAACAATGAAGAAATGAATGATTCACAACAATGAAATGGAAAGACTATCGACATAGTCGTTTCGAGTAGAGTATAACAACATTGAAACACTTTGGGACCGATGGATCACCAAGGCGACTCCCACATAGGGAGTTGCATAATGTATCAATGAATGAATCAACGAATAAGTGAATGAATGAATCAACGAATGAATTGAATGAATACGTGAATGAATCAATGAACGAACGAACAAGTGAAAGAAAGAAAAGAATGAATGAATAAAAGATAAGAAAGAAAGGAATGGTTAGCGACAGGTATGATGGAGACGTGCATCGGGGCTCGCTATCCGTGCTGCACGGACGCCGCCGCCAACCTGATCGATAACGCAATATGGCTCACAGACAACCTATGGCTCAAAGACAGTCGTTAAGTTAAAATGACAAGACAATATGAAATGGTCGCAGACAACCCACTCATATACGGGGGGAAGAGGAGCAATAAGGGATTCTAAGGCAACGATCAGCGACATCGTGGTCGGCCTAGACGGAATCATGGCTTACGGTGCCGTCCTGTGTGTGGGCTCGGACACAGAAGACGTAAGGCCGGGTATTTCAAAAGACTATCAAGGTGTACCAGCCATCACGCTATGATAGGTGAGAATACCAAGGGAAATATGTCCAAAATGGCTTGTTATGCCAGCGATCGGTGCATATAGATTAAGTGGGCTTGCTGGTGGCAATCCACGTACAAGTCCTTGCATTGAAAAAAAGTAGTCTAAGTTAACTAAACAATTGAATAGTTGAGTGAACATGGATGTTGGAACAAAACTTTTCGAGCGTAACACAACTGGCCGGTTGAGTAGGTAGGAATATCCGGGGGAGAATGATCATCGGAACGAGGCGTAGACATAACGTATCTTCGTAAGCGAGAACGCGTCGTAGAATCTGAGGCAGGGACACGCCCTTGACACTGAATGTTTACGTGAATTTCGTTAATTTGTTATATATGAATAGTTTACTAACTTGGTTTACTTTGGACAGGGAAGACCGGACGGTAAGTATGGGTAAGTCGAGCATGTATTTCCATGCAAACACTTGAAATCGGTAACACGAGATAGGTTATGAAATATGCCATAAAACTGATCCTAAGGCAAGATTAGAAAGACAATGAATGATAGATGGTGTACAAAAGTAAATAGAACGTGTTTGGTAATGATAGCATTGTGGGTGAGCTAGCCTCCCACCAGTGCATAATAATGTACTGATAACCCCACAGTTTGCTTGCAGGGTGCAGGAGACATCGTCGGGTGCAGATCTTCCCTCGAACGTGCTAAGGCGCAGAGCTAACTCTGGAGCCTTGGTGCGTTGCAAGGAGCTGAAGCACCATATACATGACATAATGTATCGGAACATCGCCATGAATCATTCCATCTTGTAAGCCATTTGGCACGCCTTTTATGTTTCAGAGAGAGAGAGCTTGAGGGATTTGTAAACTCGGCCTAGCGCCGCTTGTAAACTTCTTGAAAATCAATAAAGAGTTTGAATCTGCTTCAACTTGTGTTCATTTACTTTCCGCTGCAAATGGGAACACTCTGTGCGAATCTGTGGCCTAGCTCAAATCGACCGTTTCTGGAGATTAGCCTTACACGGGCGAAACCTAGGCCCGTGCGGCATCACGCCTTAGCGAGGACGATCGCTCCTACGGGAGCGGGGCGTGACAGCTAGGGCGCTCGCCGTCATAATCTTTCAATGTGCTAGCCTTACTAATTCGTGTACGAAGGCACGGAATGGCTCGTGCATGAAGGCACTCGCCGAATACAGTTATCCCATATTCTTGTGGCTTGCGCAACGAGGCGCTCACCCTTGCGATATCCAATGTTCTATAGCGACTCGTGCATTTGATGCACATTTTATTTCAATTGTTCCAACTAGCGTTTGACACACACTATGATTTATCTTCCGATCGGACCATGCTCGTGGCGTCGATAGGTTAACTTAGCATACAATGATACATTCTTACTTAGGCATAAAAGAGTAAAAAGAAGAGACATTCCTCCCACCTTAAGCCGATACGCCTTATTGTTTACCAAGCCGATGCGGCTCGATTTCATAACTTTATTGCACGGTCAAATCTTCTGACTTAGCCATTCGAGCACTTCTTGTTTCATTGAACTACTCGATCGATTCCGGCCTACCGTGCCCAAGTTCCAGCCCGTTGCGAGGCGGTGATTTGGGTTTTGCGGACCCGTTGCGAATGAGGCAAAAATGTCGACCTCTAACATTTCAGCGTAAACGGATAGCATGTACATGAAACCAACTAAAATCAATACTTGCATCGATTCGAACTTGTGCCTTGGGCCGATTCGACTTCTTAGAATCTTCGAGCCGACTCAACGTACTTATCCTTCGGGACAATGCAGCGCTTCACATCAATTCAACTCAACACATTCTTTGGGACAATGCAACTCTTCGCATCGACTTAGATGCATTGCTCGGGACAACGTAACTCTCATATCAATTCAAATCGATACATTTCATTCGGTCAACGCGACTCTTTGAGTCAACGTATCAGCGTAATGTGCCGTGCGGAGCGGGACATTATAAAATATACCAATTAAAATAAGGTTCGTCCTCGAACCAAAACTAATACTCCGATTAAGTGTTTTATAGATCGTTTCACGATCTCGTCCCACCAATGTTGTTCAGTTTCACACTATCTTGCAAGCTTTTATTAACTTTCAATCTTTTCTGCAGCTCAATTTGAATTTTGTATACAACTCGATTTGGATCCGTACATATATTCAAGGCGTCCCAAAGATATATGTATTTTGACCAAGTCCAGTAGTAGCAAATTTGAACAAGCTAACAGGAAATTTTTTAATCCTAATGCTTGCCATCTCGTACCCTCGTATCGGATAAAATCTCTAGCGATCATTCTCAAAATTTCTATTGCGTATGCATATTCGATGCGTACGTGATTGTCTAATAAGGTCATGGCATGCAACGCGATTCAAAATCGTATTTCTCGTTTAGTATGTTTCGTATGGACCATCAATTTTATGCGTCGCGTCGAGCCGTCGCGCATCCGATCGCAACGATCCTCCGTAACGCCTTGCGTTCGAAATCGCTGTCCAACTATTTTCGAAGTCTGGCTATGCAACTCATCTCGATACGATTTGCTTTGTTGACTTGCAAATGCATCAATATTCAGGAGTACGCCCGCTAGATTACTTACCTAGACACCGTACTTAAATTCCCCTGATGCAACTTTAAATTGACATTGCACAAAGGCCACAATCTATCCGACACAAAAGTTTACATCGAGGCGACGGTGTTCAAGGCAACAATCGCTTTGACTCAAAGTCTCTACGATGCATCTTACGTTCGATTCCTAACGAGTAGGAATTCACTAGCCAAATTCCCAACTTATCCGTCTTGCAACATGAAATACAATTTTGATTTACGCAAGCTCAATTACAAGGTGAATCCAAATCTAACGGCATAACTCGTAAGTCATTCTCTTACCACTCGCGCTCTTGCATAGCATGATTCTCAAAATCGTCTAGACTTATCATAAATATGTACCACATTATATTTGTTATCGATGCAATTTCATATGTGATATCGCATGGGTCATCTTACGGTCTGCAACATTCAATTTGATTTGGCAGTCAAGTCTTCTAGGATCAGCTGCCCCGAAGCTACACTCGATAATTGTGGATCATTAACGAATGACAGTTACTATGAACCATGTTATATCTTATTTCATTGCTAAATCATGTTTCAACGATTTCTATACGACTACCTAATTTCGGACAAAACCATTTCTATCAGCGCAACTGATGTGCAACTATCCTTCGAGTAAAGTCATGCACTACCGTCGATGATTCCAAAATTCACGAAACATCTACTCGTATTGAGTTCGAGACTATCTATCTACGGTCGACACCCGAGATGCTATATGCATCGAAACAATCGTTGATAACTTTACGGTCTCGTCCTGATCAATCACAAAGTTTACGATCAACCAGTTAGACACTTTCGTATTACTATTCCAAAATCTCAATATCGTAGGTCTACTCTGTTTTGTGTTCTCACATCGTGCTTACGTTTCCTTGCGTATCGATTCCGATAGGTCGTATCAATTTCGATAACACGAGGGTCAACTTTGATCCGCATCAATGTCGACTTTAGTTCGTATTGCATACATCCAAGTTCACTACAAACTTTTCCATACACATCAACTCGTTTTCTATTTTCATCACATCCTGCTATACTTTGATCGCGTAACCGAGTTACTAATTATCCAACATCGAACCCCTCGAGTTATACGAACATGCCTTCTAAGTTTGTGCGTGTTTCAGTCGTACTCAAATGAGTTTCGCCATAACGTAACCAACTATCTCTTAGGCACTATTTACCCGTATCAACCAACTCTTCACCGAAGTCGCACATCGTGCATCCGATTATAATTCGTATTGTCTAACTTTCTACCGAGATCGTAAGTCGTGCGATTCGATTTCGATTCGCCTCGCCCAATATTTCTATCGAGATCGCAAGTCATGCGACACGTTTGTAAGTTCATGTTTTCCTTTTCCATCGATCTGATTATTGCTTCAAGGCATAATCATTTCGCTAGTCTCAATCGTTCGACCGACTTATAAATTTTTATTCGACGTATCATTCATTGATACGAGTATCCGCCCTATCGTTCCAACCGATTTTCGAAGAACACTTGCATCAACATACCGTCATACAAATTTTCAATCGAGTCTCGGTACTCTTCCGTCCATTGCGGACAATCCTTCTACAATTTACACAATGTGTCGATGGAATCCATCGCACAAGTGGTATTACATATACCCCTCAGAATCGAGTCATTCATTACATAGGTGGTATCATATAACACTTAGAAATCAAGTTATTTTCCTCGCATCATACTTAGTATGAACCAACAATCTCTTCCGACTCACGATTTCCGCAGTGATCGTGCTTGATCACAACCGTTACTTTGATTAATCGAAATCTGACACAATTCAGCTAATGTGTACATTCGCTAATACAAGTTCAAGTTCAGTGCGCTGTCGAACGATTCGTTTCTATCTATATATGACTTTTTGTTTACCTCAGCTGTACCGCATGCAATGATTCATTTTCGATATCTGTTGCACTCCGTGCAACGACTTTACTTTGACATGCATTGCACCACGTGCAACGATTTTACTTCCGACACGTATTACACAGCGTGCAACATTTTCTTTCTGATATGCGTTGCACTTTGTGCAATGATTTATTTTCGATAACCATTGCATCTCGTGCAAGTATTTATCTGTGACACTCAAAACCGATGCTCGAATCCGTTCAACACATTCGACATCAACTTTTTATTATTCTTGCACGCATCATTCACACTCGTTGTATTTGATTTCGCAATATTTCGTGACTTTTATTATATCGATGCATCCAATATTTCTCACATCGGCTGTTGCATTGAAACAACAAACATTTCGATTCATATTTCTCAACTTGTTGCACTTACAGCAACAAACATCTTAATTCACATCTTGTGACTTATTGCACTTGCAACAACAAATTATTTCACGGCTTGTTGCACTCGATGCAACAAATATTTTGCGACTTCCTTAGCAAACATCATGTAATTTCCAAAACACATACGACAAAATTACACTATTTGTATTAGACTTATTGTATGGAACATCCAGTGCGACATCGAGTAGAGTCAAGAGTGATTCGATTGGTGGTGGACAGCTCTTTGGAATTGAAACGAAGCAAGCGTCCTGAGGAAATTGAGCCTAGACCTTTAATACCAATTTGTATCTCCCCGACCCAAAAATTGCTCGTCCTCGCATCGATTTATCCGAATCATCGTCCTCGCTGGGGCGTGATGCCGTACGAGTTTGGAGTTGCACTCGTACAAGGCAAGATGATAAGTTTTCAAATGGTTATATTTGATTTGATATTAGCAAATGGAAGAAAAATAGAGTATACGAAACAATTCTCTTTATTGATAATGAACTGAGATTGCAAAGGCTTTCAATAGCCCAACTGAATTTGCCAGGTTGGCTACAACACTCAAGTTCTCTCCTGCCCACAAAGGATTTTACCGTTCCATACATCATGCCTTCTATATCTCGGCCGCATCAATCATGTTGCAAGTCCGAGCGTCAACGCGATCGCACGCTTCAAACGCTACGACAATCCATGCCTCTGCGCGATCAAACGAAGCTTCGCCACGAGCAATCCATTCCCTGTACCCTGCATAAAAGCTGGTGGAGGATCAGTACGTTCGTCCCCGCATGTACTGTTGAAAAGACCTACTTTCTAAACCGACATTTAGTATTTATGTTGAATCATGCAACTTAGCTTATGATCTTGCTATATTATCCTTAGAGTCGATTTTGTGGCATATTCGAAAGCGGTAAAGTATGTTATCATGGCAAGCATGTTATTTGATTTGAGTAGGCAAGCAGGCAAGCAATCTCGTATTTGTTTCGTGGCACGACTTCTTACCAGCATAGACGCACTCGCCCTTGCACCGACGTAAGGTGAATACGCCACATTCCTTCCATGTCATGTTATAAGTGCTCTCTATGCAGGATCTATGTGTGCAGGAAACATACGTGCCTGCACTTTCAACCCATTGTTCCTTAATTATATGAAGGTCATTGGCGTATCCGTGCTAGAATGGACTAAAGGTGTTTCTCTTCTTCTTCTTTTTTTTATTTTATTTCTTTTCTCTTTTCTTTTCCCAAATTGGGTAGCCCGACGTCTCTCGTAGTGGGTTGCTATCCCAATTACAGAGACCTTCCGTTGCATACCATCATTTGTGGCTTTTCATATCTCGCTAAGTGGTCGCTAATCGTCTTACGGATGTGCGCCCCTCAAAGATTATATCCCTCCTAGGCCGAACGGTCCCGGTGCCCCGATGCACCCGTTCGAAAGGAACACCCGTGCACAAGAGATTATCTCATCATTTTCTTAAGTCAATTCGACCATGTAATGCATTATTATTCAAACAACCAAACATAGTCTTGAGTCTGAGACTCAGACTTTATCATCTCGTATTTCTCTTATTAACTTTCTATGTTCTCACATTCCATACTTCGTTTTAATGTTCAATGACATCATGCCTCAACTCAATGTTCGTCAACGAACGACCCGAAGGTCCCGAATACTTTTCGATGCATCGTGCCACATCTGACAGTTCCGTCGCCTACATGCCACAACTGTTCTCTTCTCAACGAAGCCATCTTTTATGATTCTTGTGCACGTTATCACTCTTTGACACGATTGTTCTAATTTCTTCGAGTCGTGCATGCGATGCACGTCTTGATACCATAATTCCATGTTCTTAGCCTTAAAGATACAATGTTCGTGGCTTGCACGCTAGGGTGCTCGCCTTCTAATATTTTAATATGTTAGCCTTATTAATTCATGCGTGAAGGCACGGAATGGCTCGTACACGAAGGCACTCGTCGAATACAGTTATCCCATGTTCTTGTGGCTTGTGCACCGAGGCGCTCGCCCTTGCGATATCCAATGTTCCATGCGACTCGTGCATTTGATGCACATTTTATTTCAATTGTTCTAACTAGTGTTTGACACACACTATGATTTATCTTCCGATCGGACCATACCCATGGCGTCGATAGGTTAACTTAACATACAATGATACATTCTTACTTAGGCATGAAGGAGTAAAAAGAAGAGTCAGTCCTCCCACCTTAGGCCGATACGCATTGTTGTTTGCCGAGCCGATGCGGCTCAATTTCATAACTTTGTTGCACGGCCAAATCTTCTGACTTAGTCATTCAAGCACTTCTTGTTTCATTGAACTACTCGATCGATTCCGGCCTACCGTGCCTAATCCAAGCCCGTTGCGAGGCGATGATTTGGGTTTTGCGGAGCCCGTTGCGAGGCAAAATGCCAACCTCTAACATTTCAGCGTAAACGGATAGCCTGCACATGAAACCAACTAAAATCAATACTTGCATCGATTCAGACTTGCACCTTGGGCCGATTCGATTTCTTAGAATCTTCAAGCCGACTCAACGCACTTATCCTTCGGGGTAATGCAACGCTTCGCATCGATTCAACTTGACGCATTCTTTGGGACAATGCAACTCTTCACATCGACTTAGTTCGATGCATTGTTCGCGACAACGTAACTCTCGCATTAATTCAAATCGATACATTTCATTCAGTCAATGCGACTCTTTGAGCCAACATCTCAGTGTTATGTGCCGTACGGAGCGAGGCATTACAGAGATTACGTGTCCGAGGAACGTCACGCTAATTATCCAGAACTCGCATTTACTCCGCTTGGCGTATAATTTGTTTTCACTGAGAGTCTACAGTACTGTCTTCAAGTGCTCTGTGTGCTCTTCTCGATTCTTTGAGTCGATAAGGATATTGTTGATGAATGTGACTACAAATATGTCGATTTGGGGTCAGAAGACTCGGTTCATCAAATCCATGAAAGCAGCTGGGACATTTGTCAAACCGAACGGCATGACTAGGAATTCATAATAAATATATCGAGTGCGGAAGGCAGACTTCGATACGTCATCGGACTTGATCTTCAGCTGATGGTAGCCTGAACGAAGATCAATGTTTGAAAATATTGATGCACCTTGTAGTTGGTCAAACAAGTCATCAAAAGGGGAAGAATAATGAAAAGGGGAACGTGGCACGTACGTGTCCGACTTAGGATTTAGAAATCGGGATTGCTGTACGGCGGAGGAGTCGACGTCGCGGTCGGGAAAAAATAGGATCGATGTTTGCTGCGTCGTGGCGAACCCAACGATGGTGGTGGCCGACCGTTACGCCGCATGGAGTGACGTCTAGATCCAATCTAGGGTTCCGGCGAACTATGTGGGGGTTTTGAGCTGTGGCGACGGCTAGGGTGGTTGGGGAGACGAATAGGTTTAGGATTTAGGTCGAGGGGGTTTTATAGGGTCGATTTGGGGTGTCAATTAGGGATTTTCGTGTAGAAATTAGGAATTAGGGTTAGGGTTTGTGGGGGTGGTCGTGGGAAAACGACAAGCCACTGTTCCGGCATCGTGGGTGACTTTGCAGAAAAATCCCTCGACATTGGAAAATTTACAAAAATATCCACCACCTTTCAATATGCAAATAACCTAATTTGCAAATTCACCCTCGCTCCGTTCTGTACAAATATAAATTTGCATAGACAATTTTAATATTACAACCCGACTTAAAAACATTCTAATTAATTTAAAATTTTCAAATTGATATTTTAAGCTTTAAAAATCATTTAAAAGTTCTAGAAAATTCTTAAGAATTACATTAAATTATCATTTGTGGTTAAAAGTCCCTAATTTAAATACAAATTAATTTTAGGGGCTTACAGCACTCGTACAAGACAAGAACGTTACATTTGATCATTTTATTTGAAACACCAAGTTGAAACTTCATAAATAACATTAAAATTGAATACGCAATTTAGAAAGATAGAAATATGCTTTTCATTCATAGTTTGCAACGAAGTGTAAGTCGTAATTACATTAGATGTCGTTGCGGTTACATTGATTGAAACATAAGAAATATACTCGAGAATCTGCCTGAACAAACACTTGTCGTTCCATACATTCGTCCTTTTATACATTGAAAGCCATCGATGAATTGGCATCAAACTACTTCAGAATAGGAAGAGCTTCAAAATGCCTCTCCGAACTTCAGCTTTGGTTAGCGATGTGTAACCCCAGAGTCCTCGTCACCTGTGGGATTGGGGATTAGTACACTTGAAAATGCACTAGTGAGCGAGACGAATCCACTCGTCTAAACTGACTCTGATTGTTAAGGTAGGCATGCAATTGGAGTTTTCTTTCTACTTAGAACTAAATGAATTTA
This sequence comes from Iris pallida, assembly GCA_029216955.1. Lineage (NCBI taxonomy): Eukaryota > Viridiplantae > Streptophyta > Magnoliopsida > Asparagales > Iridaceae > Iris > Iris pallida. The sequence goes on from JANAVB010043019.1 coordinate 1,743,734, forward strand.
GTTCATATTGATAGCCTTCCATTTGAAACAGTAAAAGTATACAGAGAAACATAATAATTTATCTCAATTCTTACCACGGCCATGCTCGTCCCTGAATAAAACAGAGATAATATTTATACCTACACAAGACAATAGGTGAGCATGCTACTATCTTACATGTGGTCATTGGTGTTACACACCACTTGGGACTTAATCGAATTGGCATGCAACGCTACCCTTTCAGCCTAGGTTGCAAGCCTTACTAAAGGTCCCGCATGCCTCGCGCCGAAGCACGATAAACATTCACCCTAGGACGATTCTGTTCCGATGCTCCGGATACCGTTTCGAGGAAAATAAATTTGTGCACAAGTTGTCCATGACCATGCCAATGAATGAATATATGAGACCGATTGCATAGCGTGGACGATATTAAGTAGCATTATCATTTTGACTCATGCGAGAGTTCATTTCCTCAAAGTCGTACGTTCTGATTTAACGTCTTGTAGGCACCAAATTGTCCGAGGCATCATAAGCCATCATCGATGTTTCATATTATTTTGCAGCACGTGAAATAGGCTCTCTCTTTTCTAGAACCTTAAACTTTCTTATTTTGATGCCAAACTTATATTTTCAGAGTAATTTACTCTAAATTGATACATTTTTCCCGAGTTCTTGATTTTAGTGGATTGGCATGTATTTAACTTGCATCATCGATTTGAATAAGTTCGAAGCAAAAGAATTTCGTTTGTGGGACAGAGTAGAAAAAGGGGCCGAACCACCCACCAAGTATTCGATCGTACCGATAGTCGAAGCGAGCAACGTTCTGGCTTCATTTACGCGAGCTCCTGCAACGGCACCAACACTTAGTCAGAATTTCTTCTTTAATCCTTCGTTTCGAAATTCGTAGAATGCATTCAGAAAACGACGCGAAAACACATTCATCAAAACCAAGCGGCGAAAGCTCCATGAAAACCATACAACTGTCTGGTCCCGTCGAAGGGACTCTTATATAGAGCTCACTCGCCGAGACGCAGCTTGCTACATCTAGGACTTATTCCACAGAAGCGTTTCATTAATTGGATCGATTCTCGTAACATTCGTCCAAATCGATTTGATCGATGCCGCAAGTTGTTATTGTTTACCAAGCTCAGCGATCGAGTCAGATGGCCATCTAAGTTCCTGACCGATCTGATTCGACGCAAGTATATTACGGAGTCTGTTGCCTATCAGAAGCGAAACACTACAAAAATGAATAGAAGTTTTATTTTTGTAATTATCTTTGACTTTGTAATTAAACTCGAAAATGAACAAAAGTTTTACATTGCAATTAATAGTTGTAATTTTTAAAGCATTCAACATATGCATCTTAAAACTGAAACATTGTCGGACATAAATGAATAAAGGTTTTGGTGATATGATTTTGAAGGATAGGGTTAGGGTATAGGATTAAGGTTAGGGTTTGGTTTACATTAGGGTTAGGGTTGGTGTTAGGATGTTGGATTTATGATTAGGATTTTAGGGTTAGGATTAGGATTTAAGGTAAGAGGGTTAGGGAATAGGGTTAGAATTTCATAGAGACTATCTTTTAAATAAATTATAAAAAATTAAAACAATTAATTTTTTAAAATAAATTAAATTAACTAAAAAATAAACTTTATTGTTTTTGTTTTTGGTTATTGCTCCTCTTGCTCTTGCTTGTTTTTCCTCTTACTTTCTTTCTTCTCTTCTCTCCTCTCTTTTGAGGCTCCATTAATTCTTTTTTTCTTTAAAAAAATATAAACTAGAAAACTAGTCGGACCGGTACATATTGTACAAAATGTGTTAGTCTAACTGGCACATTTTGTGCAATTAAAATTTGCCAGCCCGACTGACAAATTGTTTCATTCATTGGAAAATTTTCCAAATTTCTTTCTCTACCACCAATATACACAAACTTCTTCATCGAGTACAAAATTTTCTGATGTTAAAAATATTTGGTGATACAGTTAAATTAAAAAACTAGTTAGTCAATTACTATTAATAAATAATTACTGATTTATTTAGATAATTAATTAGGGTTTTATTAGTATCATAATCTATTTTTTTACTTGTCTACTTCCTTAATGTTTAGGCATCCAAACACCTAAATATGCATTTGGTCACCTTTGAGTACAAAATATTATATATCTAAACATTGAAAATAAGATTTCCAAATAAAATCCCCAACAGTCCCTAACTGAATAATCCTAATCCGATTTCCCCCACCTAATTAATTACTTCTCACTGGATTTTCGAATTTAAGGCTACGTTTGGTAAGAATAATATGAAGACATGCTACTGGTAAGAAGTTATAATCTCCACGCACAAATTGGAAGTTTAGCTTATTTAAATAAAACATTTTGTTTTAACCCTCGCTTCTTTATTCATTTGAGATACACAAAGGATTAAAACAAGGAGACTTCCTTTTGAATTTTTCTACCTACTCATTAAGGAGAATCAGCACCATCTTTGTTTTCTGAGACATAAACCACAATCGTAGTTGAAGATGAATTCTCTTTTGAAAAACTATCCGAAAATATAGCTCATTACTTTCATCCAAAACAATATCATGAAATCAGCTTACTTTTTCTACTTTACCAATTCATCTCAAAATTTGGAACTCAAAAATTAAAGTAAAAATCTCTCAACAATCCTTATTGCACCCACCCCACCACCAACAATCCCACAACATCACCACTCTCCCTACCCTCCACACCAACCAACCAATAATGATTCCATATGGGGGTCTTTGGTTCGTTGGAAGTGGGAGAAAGTGGAAAAGTAGGGTTGAAAAGTGGCGTGAGTTTCTTTGATGTTTAGAAAGTGAAAAATTGTTTGTTGGGTAATAAAGTGAGTAAAAAAGTGGGTGCTTATTTGATTTGTAGTTTTTTTTTTGTAGTTGAAAGTGATATTTTTGACTTTTGTGTTTGGTTGAAATAGAAGGCAATATTATGGTGGTTCTATTTTTAAAAATGGTATGGTTACAATCCCATGCATGCACTTTTCCTCATGTAGGGTGAAGCTTGAAGGATCCTACTGGTACTCACAGTAATCTAATTCTTCCAAGCATTTCCAAAAAGCAACAATATGTAAAGTGCAGGTTCGAAAAAATCATTAATGAAAAAGTGATTGCACCATTAGGTACTGTGATAAAATCGTAGTTGAAGGAGTTATTGATATAGACTCTAGAGGTAATCAATACATATATGATTGAGGCAATAAGGAAGGATATTGTAACCGATTGTTACGGAGATCAATATTCATAAAAGGTAGAATCAAAAGAAAATGATTCATGTAATCTACCCAAAGATAGAGTAAAAATTATTATTTTTTGTTAATATTTGGAGGGGGGAATTCCTGAGATTAATAGGAAAAAAATCCACAACAATCACTTTTTTAAATTTCGTTAAATTTATATGATCACTTTTATAAACTTCTCGCACAATTTAAAAGTTTAGCTTATTTAACTAAACATTATATTTTAACCCTAATTTCTTTGTTCATTCGAGATGAACAAAGATTAAAACAAGGAGACAACCTTTTGAAATTTTTTTGACCTACTTGTTAAGGAGCATTAACACCATCCTTGTTGTTTTTTAAAACAGAAATCATAATCCTAGTCGAAGTTGAATTCTATTTTGAAAAGACATTTGAAAAGAGAGCTCATTACTTTCGTCCAAAACAATATCACAAAAATATCCGCTCTCACTCCTCTACTTACCAATTCCTCTCAAAATTTGAAACTCAAAACTAAAATAGAAATCTCTCAACAACCCTCATTGCCTCCCCCTCCCCCACTCCCCCGCCAACGATCCCACTCCATCACCACTCTCTCCCTACCATCTACCCCCACCAACGAACCAAGAATGATTCCATATGGGGCTTTGGTTCGGCGGAACTAAAAGAAAGTGAGAAAGTGGGGATGAAAAGTAGGGTGAGTTTCTTTGGCATTTAGATAGTGAAAGTTCTTTGCTTGGGTAGAAAAGTGACTGAGTGTTTGATTTGTACTTGAAAGTGATATTTTTTGACTTTGTGTTTGGCTGGAATAAAAGACAAGTAATATGGTACTTCTCTTTTAAATATGCTATGGTTACAACCATGTACATTCACTTTTCCTCATTTAGGTGAAGCTTGATGGATCCTACCAGTAGTGGTAGTTTTTCATTCTTTCAAGCTTTTCCAAAAAGCAAGAACCGGTAATGGCTACTCTGACTGCTTATTCCACATAAGGAACATAACCAATACGGGGAACAAGGGAATACCGGACCATATCTGCTTTTGTGCCATGACAATCTCACTCGAATTATAGGGTTTTTGATATCGATCATAAACCATCTATGTGTCATGACATGCACACACGTAAAGTGCATGTTCAAAAAAATCGTTAAAGGAAAAGTGAATGCACCATTAGGTGTGATAAATCGTAGTTGAAGGTGTTAATAGTCTAGACTCTAAAGGTAATCAAAATATATATGATTGAGGCTGTAACGCCCCAGTCCTAAAATACGTAGGACTAGGAACGAAGATATGCCAGCTGTATTCATACAAAGTATACTCCAATATATGGAATCCTCGTATGAATACATAAGCTGTAAAATGCAGTAGAACCATAACTAATCTCATCCACGCAGAATAAATGAATAAAAGATCATATAATGAGAATGAATTTGTCTTGATACAATATGTTGGGCGGAGACAAATCCACTACCAACAAAATAAGGAAAAGTACATGGAAATGAAATGAGTGGCGAGCGAAGCGAAGACAATCCAAATGCAATCATCCTCGAGGAAATAGCGACGAACACGACTAGAGCTAGAACACCTGCGAAAGACAATAACACACACCTGGAGAGATAACCAGGTCCTCAGAGGGACGTAACAAGACATATAATAGCATGCCATATAAACTGAATAAATATTGCTCAAATAAATAAGTAAATCGAATTATAACATGGTCCAATACGCACCTACTGAACGAGCGTACCATCCCCCCAACCAAACAAGGACAGGAGATGGTAAACTAATTCACGGTGACGTACCTTTCCATGCTAAGAATCCAATATGGTATCCGGACCCCAACAAGGTTCAATACCTTTTCATCGAAGTAGTAAGTCACACCTACAACCAAACAAGGACAAGATATGACGAACTAATCCGCGACAAGTTATTGTTCCAAGCCACGGTCAGATACAAGTACCCAAACCAAAAGTACTCGTACCTAACGGATAAGGGTAGCCTACCGTTCTAAGTGAAATGTTGTTAAGAACAATCCTTCCTGCACATGAGCCCTGGCTAAATAGGATCGACGTAGTCCCCCTTGGGTACAGAGGCCCCATCAGTAAGAGCATGACGTTCCGCAGAATCGTCAGTGGCCGTCAGTAGTCATGGGTCATCAACCCCGTATCTCCAGCGGAGAGTCCGGGTCACAAAGGAAAGTGCATCGAAGCCCATACGCTAAGGAATTATCCTCCCCGCCCAATGCCTACTGTGTTGTATCCACAACACAAACCACTATAACCGCTAAGTCAAACTAGCATGCAACCTCTATTAGCGGTTATTCCTATCGCACGGCTTGTACGTACTGGTGGCCAGCCAATCACGCACTTCCGTGTCCTACATGCAACACACAACTTCGTGGTACAACGTGTCAAGGCCAATGAATGCAACACACAAGGTGGTCCCTTAATTCTAGGTTTAATGTGAGAAAAATAATACATAGCAGGAATATAAATGAACAGTAAGTTATAACAGGTTATGCCATGTATCACAGTTTATTTTTCATAAAGAAAATAAGTAATGCATGAAATATGAGCTAAAATAATAAAACAGCGAATGGCAAGGTATCTTGCCTGGTTGAACGTCTGGTGTACTGCGATGATCAAGATGGCATGAACTGCGACTTCGGTTCAATAACTATACAATGGGACCTCTGAAGGTGGCACGGACAGTTCCATTGGGTTCAGGATGGTTGAATTGGTTAGGGTAGACATAAGGTAGTATAGAATTGGCGAGGGAACACGAGTAATGGGATTTATCACGGACGAAAGGATAATTAAAGAAATTGATTGAATAATATATATATGATTTTAGAAAACTAATACTTAAAGATATATTTACTAGTAAAACAATTTTGATAAATATTCGAAAACAGAGGAATAAATAGATTTAGGCTAAACCCAAAGTTTGTAAAAATAAAATTTTGGTAAACTGTTACCACTTGAAAATCGAGAAATATTTATAACTATTTGGAAAAAGTACTTATAGTATTTGAAACTATATATATATATATATATATATATATATATATATATATATATATATATATATATATATATATATATATATATATATTCTAGCCCCAAATACTTTAGATAATTATAAGAAAAATCTAGGAAAACATTTTTAGGAATAAAATTGAAGTTGTCCAAATACCCTTTTAAGGTCAAAGCTATAATTGAAATTTTATTTAGAGAACACAAAACTATACTTTGGCTTCAAAAAATATTTTCTAGAAAAATACACTTTAATAAAAACAATTAACATAATACTAATAGTTTTACTAATAATAATAATAATAAAAATAATAATAATAATTAATCAGAAGAAGACAAAAGACAAAAAAAAATATAAAAATAAAAAGTACAAAGTAAAACCCATCAAAAATCAAAGCTGCCACTCCCATCAGTAAAGAGGGTAAAAGAGAGAGAGAGGATCGAGAGAGCGGAAGGTTCGAGAGAGCGGGAGGTCGGGGTCTTCGCCGCCGGCTGGAGGCGACTGCGAGCGCGGCGCGGAGGAGAAGTGAGGCGCGGTTGGGAGAAGGCGGTCGAGAGGCGGAGGGGATTGGTGGATCTGGCGATGTGCGGGATCGGCTGTCCATGGCGGAGCTCACGGCGGAGCCGTCGGCTGCGGGTGGGTTTGCGTCGGTGGGGGTGAGTTCGGGAGAAGGTCGGCAGAGGAGAAGTAAAAAGGGACGGCGCTCAGATCCAAGCGGCGTGGCGGGGCGGCGCTTGTTCGACGCGCCGCTCGCGGAGGAGGGGTCGGCGACGAGGTTCAGCGGAAGCGGCGGGCGGAGGACAACGGGGTACGGCGGCGGCGCACGACCACGGCGGAGGCGGTCGCCGACAGAGGTGAGGTTAGGGTTAGGGTTTTCTTACTATTATTTTTTTCTCTTCTTGTGGCGGTGGTGGTGGATTCCGATACTGTGGTGGCGGCGCTTGGCCATGGTGGCCGGAGTGGAGTTCGAAAGGGGGAAATTGGCCGGGAAGTGGCCGGTCGGGGACGGCCGTAGTGGAGGTGTACGGTCGCGGTGGCGGTGGTGAGGGTTTTCGGCCAGTGGCCGTGGTCGGGGGTGTTCGTTTGTCAGGGGAAGGAGGTTCGGGGCTGCCGTTTTGGTCGAGATTGGTGAGGGCTGCGGTGGTGAGTCGGGTGGCCGAGGACGGGTAACCGGGGAGGCGGGGTGCTGTGACAGGAGACGGGTACGACAAAGGCAGCGGACAAGACGGGATAGGGTTTAGGATTAGGACTAGGGTTTAGGAATTTATTGTGTCGGGGTGTGTCCGACACGAGGGATTTACAATGTATTTGTAAAAAGAATGGAATAAGATTTGACTAGGAAGGGACACGGACACGATGCACGGGATTTGGAGAAAAATTTGTGGAAAAATTTATGGTTTATGGAGAAATAATGGAGGAGTACCTGCCTATTTATAGGATGTGGGAATTCCCAATTTCGATAGGATTAGGAATAGATTTAAAACCCCAATTAAGATATTTCCTAATTTAATTTAAAGCAATCAAATCCAAATCCAATCCAAATCCAAATCCAAATCTAATTTCAAATTAAATACCCAATTTAAATCAAATTAAATTTCTAGTATAAAACCCATGAGATAAATCAATTTCAAATTTTTAACTATTTAAATAAATCCAAAATTTTTAAATCAAGATTTAAATGTCCCAATAATTTCAAAATATATTTTCTAAAATACTATTAATATTAAATTCGAAAATTACATTATTATTTAGAAATAACTCAAATAAATTTTTATGAAATATATATGTAAGCAAAAATAATGCATACTTTTCCTAATACACAATAAAATATTATTTGATTAATAACTCTTAAAAAAAGGTTTTTTTATAACAAGAATAATAATTATATACAATATTTTGAAAGTGTATAATAAAATAGAAAATTGATTTTTCTAAAATATATACGCTCGCACATATTCGCACTCGTCGAGCAAATCGAAAAATAAAATTCCGTGCACGACGTACAATACGACTACGCGACGTACAATACAAAAATTTTAAATCAGTACAAATTTTAAATAATAAAAAAAATAATAGAAATTTAGGGGTTTTACAGAGGCAAGAAGGAAGGATATAGTAGTCCAATGTTACGAGACTCATGACTCCTAAAAAACACAATTAAAAGAAAATAATGTTGGTATTTTTGCCTTTAGACTAGAAAAAATAGTCCCACATCGGCTACATCAAATGGTGAGTATCTCAATATAATGCATTTCTTGTGTTGAGGTATGCACATGAAGTGTGGTAGGGCACAAGTGGGTGCCATGTGGGAGTATTTTCCTTAAAAAAGGATTAATTCCAACAAGAAAGCAAGTTGATTTTTGTCGTTCGGACTCGAACACGGACTCCAGGATGCCTAGTGCATGCACGGGCGTCTGTTCGGGGGGTAGGCGTGGACTGGCACTCAACTATGTTGATTGTGGAATGATCTAAAATATCAAACTCTATTTTAGAGTATTGATATTTTAGTCCCACATCGGATAGGAGAAATGGTGAAGTCTCACTCCACTCTATAAATAGAGCCCGCTAGCCTCCTTTCTAAGATGCACCAAGAAGAAGAGAGTTAAGGGAGTCCGTGAAGTCCAGGGAGCCCGTTCAAGTCACAAAAAGTTGACTAACGAGTGTTCCAAAAGTCCTTTGAGAACTTGCTGGTTCCTGAAAGATGATCGTATAAAGGCGAATCTTGCTATGAGCAAGGTGATCTTTATCACCCCAGCAAAGCTGCCTTCCCTGTAACTCGTTCTATCCCATTTAACATGAAGAACGAGATCTTCTCTGATCTAATCAGAATCCTTTTGTGGGCTTTCGTCGTTGCGGCTACGAAATTTATTTGTGCCTTCCTTGAAGTTTTATATTTGATTTTATCTCTCTGAGTCATCCGGGATCTCAGTTGTTCACCTTCTTCGAATTGTTGCTAAAATTCGTTCTTCCATCTAAGATCTGTTTTGGGAGTGACAATCTCAAAGCAAGATTCGCCTTTATTAAGCCAGAGAGTATCATTTTTTTGATTCGCATCGTTCTATTATGAACATGAAATTGACTATGAAATGACTGCTCCGTAGTATCTATAATCCATGGAGTGTCAGAAAGGAAGATCATGACGCTATCAAAGATGATGATATCTATACTGCAGATTTCCAATATGCTTCTGGGGATAGATTGAGTGTACGGCTACGTTTACTATTGAATAAAGTACCACTCATATATCTAACTATGATTCTCATCAACACTAGTTCAAGGTTAGACATAACTTGAATATCATTCGAGTGTGGGGGTGTCTGGTGTACGTGAAGCTTCTAGATATCAAGATTCAGAAGTCAGGGACAAAGACCAAGAAGACAATATTTCTAGAATTAGCTGTTGTAAGATATGCTCGAAGATCACTTGATATTGTATCAACAATATCATTGAGTCTTGCAAGGCAGAATTCTTTGAAGACAAGATTGCTAGGGATAAGAACATTATTCTCGCAAATGTTCCGAAGAATATTGTTGGTACCAAAGGAGCAAGTACTTCCAAAGAAGTAGTAGTCCAGAAAGTGGTTGTCATTGATGAGACAACACTTGAACCAGTATTCGCTAAGCAGTTAGCAAAGCGAGTGAGAAGGCCGAAAGATTTTAGAGATAATTTATCATCCAACACGTGGAAGCTGCTGAGGTGATGAAGTCCAGAGATGCGATCTTCTGGAGAAGAGAGTCAATGATAAGATTGACTCTGTAACATCCAATTATAAGTAGGTGTTAGTTAATCTGCCTGAAGAAGCTAAACCTAATGAACCTTAGAGAAGAAAAAGACGAAAGCCGAAGGAACTGATAATGAGTTCAAGGCTAGAGGGTTTGCTCAAGAACAGGAGATTGATAAGGTTGATGCATATGCTCTACTAGCTAAGATGTCAACTAGCAGGATGACGATGGTCATGGCTTCTATTCATAAGTTGTTCTATCATCAGATGGATGTCTAGACAATATTTTTGGATAGAGAAATGACAAAAGAGACTTATATACAACAACCAGATAGATTTTTTGTTCAGGGTATTGAAAACAAAGTCTGAAAGATTGGTGAATTCTATATACAATTTGAAGTACACTCCCAAGCTGTGGCTCGAGAACTTTGACCAGGTTATTAGATCAAAAGGCTACAGTGTCAGCGAGACTATTAAAGTATGATTACACGAAGTTCGTTGATGAGAGAGGAGTTATCGTTTGTCTCTATGTGGACGACATAATGATGTGTCACTAGAACAAAGATATTTCTCACATCCAGATTCAGTATGAAGGACATGAAAGATGCAGATATCATCCTGGGGATTTAAATAATCCAGATGAAAGTTGAACTTGCCCTGTCACAAGCTCACTACATGAAAAGTTGTTCACATGCTATGGATATTAGGATCTTCCAGTGATCGATACTTCTTATAGGTATGATCAAAAGCTGAAGCCAGATCCTGGAGAAGCATCAGACAATTGGTGTACTCGAACATCATTTGGAGTTTGATGTAGGCTAGTAGTACTACCAGGTCTGACATAGCTTTTGTTGTAGGCATGACGAGTCGATTCACGAGCAAGCCAAGTGTTGAACTTTAAAAAGCTGTGAAGAGAGTAATTGGATATCTCTTAGGGACTCAGAAAGATGCACTACATCGGTTACCCTACAAGGGTTAGAAGGCTTTAGCGATACCAATCGGTGCTCAGAAGGAGAGAAAGAGGATATTATATCTTCTACATGGATAATACTGCTATATCGAGGAAGTCAAAGAAGCAGGCTGCTATATCGAGGAAATCAAAAAAGCAGATCCATGGTAGTGGTACTATATCAAGGAAGTCGAAGAAGCAGATATTTTTCTCACTATGGAATCTTAGTTCTGTTAGCTGTAGCAGATGAAGCAAAATGGCTTTGGGAGCTCAGGAAGGATCTTTTTGTGGTTGATACGCAAATTCGGATGATGCTGATGTATTGTGACAACCGGACATGATCTTCCTATGGGTGGTGCACATATTCCGGCAGTGCTGATTTATTGTGATAACTAGGCAACTGCAGTAGTGGCATCAAATGACCTCTTCAATGGCAAGAAGAGAGTTGTGTGATTAAGGCACAGGTCGGTGAATGATCTCACTAAGGGAGGAGTTATTGCCATGGTGGATGTTCGGAGCCAGGAGAATGTGGCAAATCCTTTCACCAAAGGTCTCAAGCGCCAGCTGGTCGAGGGCTCAACAAGAAAATATGGCTTGAAGACGTTCTGATATTGTGTCTCTACAAATCCTACCATAAAGTTTTATGCTATTAGTTCAAAGAGAAATCTACTAGACATTTAGCTTTTGGTTGAAGGAAGGACCATTGACTGGAAAAATATCAGGTACAATAGGCAATCATTTGGTATACTGCGGGGTCACAGACCTAGAACCACTGTTAGTGGGCAATCCTCTGGATATTGCGGGGTCACGTACCCAGAACTACTATTAGTGGACAATCATTTGGAATATTGCAGGGTTTCAGACCCAGAACTACTGTAAGTAGGCAATCCTTTGGGATTTTACGGGGTTATGAACCCAGAACCACTTGTTGTCTACTGTTTGTTCTTTGTAGAGAATAAAGTCATGTGAGAGTGGAAGCCTTAATGAGTTCTCGAGTATTTGGGATGTCCGGCGCACTTTAGAGGAAGTACGGGTAGCACAGTACTGCAAAGGAGCATAGTATTCCATGCTACAGTGGGGTGACACCACATGAGATACCTAGTGAGGGTAAAGCCTCGGCTTCGGACCAAGTCACAGCGGCGTAGCATCGCACTTAGGCAAGTGGGCCTAATGTTATAGAATGAAGAGTGGTAGGCAGTACTATAAAGAGGTTGGGCCTCATGTTACGGTGGTGTGACACCACATGAGGCATTGCCTCGGCTTCACGAGCTATGTCACGGTGGCGAAACACCGCATGGAAGCTAAAAGTTTCATGCTGGGTAGTTTATCACTACAAAGAGGCTGGGCCTCATGCTACAATGGTATGACACCACATGAGGCATTGCCTCGGCTTCGGGCCATGTCATAGCGGCGTAACATTACAATGAAGCAAAAGGCTTCATGCCTAGACTCTTTAAAAGAACTCACCTAGAGTGTATGGATAGAGATGTAGGCCGTCTCTTGAGAAAAACTTTGTAGACACCCAATATACATATATCAAAATCAGATTGGCACAAGGTCTTTAATGTGCATCCAGAAGCACAGTTGATGTAATTATGTGAGTGGAAAGAATTACAGTTATGGTACAGAATTCAAGGCTTAGTCCATTCTTGTATTATAATATTATTTAACCCATGCGAGAAGATTCAAGTCATAGCGATATCTCTCCTAATGCATGATGGACAGTCACTGTGGGGAACGCTCAATCCATATATTGAGATATGTGGGAGATTGTTGGTATTTTTGCCTTTAGAGTAGGAAAGATAGTCTCACATTGGCTATACCAAATGGTGAGTATCTCAATATAATGTACTGCTTGTGTTGAGGTATGCACATGAGGTATGGTAAGGCACAAGTGGGTGCCATGTGGGAGTATTTTCCTAGAAGGAAAAGAATTAATTCCAACAAGGAAGCAAGTTGATTTTTGTCATTCGGACTCGGACTCAGACACGGACTCCAGGATGTCTCGTGCATGCACGGGCGTGTGTTCGGGGGGGGGGGGTAGGCGTGGACTGGCACTCGACTATATTGATTGTGGGATGATCTAAAATATTCAAACTATATTTTAGAGTATTGATATTTTAGTCCCACATCGGATAGGAGAAATGGTGAAGACTTACTCCACTCTATAAATAGAGCCCCCTGGTCTCCTTTCTAAGATGCACCAAGAAGAAGAGAGTTAAGGGAGTCCATGAAGTCCAGGGAGCCCGTTCAAGTCACAAAAAGTTGACTAACGAGAGTTTCAGAAGTTCTTTGAGAACTTACTAGTTTCTGGGAGAGGATCGAATAAAGGCAAATCTTACTTTGAGCAACGGTGATCTTCACACCCGAGCAAAGTTGCCTTTCCCTGTAACTCGTTCTATCCCATTTAAGAGGAAGAACGAGATCTTCTTTGATCTAATCAGAATCCTTTTGTGGGCTTTCGTCGTTGCGGCTACGAAATTTATTTGTGCCTTTCTCGATTTGATTTCGTCTCTCTGAATCCTCCGGGATCTCAGTTGTACACCTTCTTCGAAGTATTACCAAAATTCATTCTTCCATCTAAGATCTGTTTCAGGACGAACAAATAATTCATGTAACCTACCAAAGGATAGGGTAAAAGTTCTTTTATATTGTTTTTGTTAACATTGTTGTTGTTTAGAAGAAGAAAATGTCACGACCCGCACCCGCTTTTCGGGATATGAATGCGTGTCCAAGCCAGCCTACACCGTAGTATCGGCGGTAGAACGTAGTATAGCCACAATGCTAAAAAATCACAAATAATGCTCATTCACAAAATTAATTTATTTTACAATATTCATAAGTTTTACATTTACAGAAAAATATAAACTCTTACAAATATTGAAATGTTTACAACTCATCAATCTAGCTAATCTCTAGGTTTCGTCTGCAAGTACACCCAAAACTCTCAATGCTAAGTGAAGCCACAGCTAACTTGAAAAATATTGGTTTCCAGTCAGGAATGGAACGAGTACAATTCACTGAATGCAGTTCAATAAATAAAAATGACTATACGACAGAGATTAAACATCAATTATATGTTTTGAAAATAAACAGCAAAAAGACGTGAGAAAAGTCAAAAAAATCAATAGCAAATAAATAAACTGAAATACCTTCCCAACTGTTAGAAGTACCTTTGATATGTGATCAGTCTGGGACACTACACCGCGAGGTCTACTTGCACAAAAAATAAACAATCTCTACGAGGTCTACTTGCAGAAAATAAACAATATCTACGAGGTCTACTTGCATAAAAATAAATAATATCTACAAAGTCTACTTGCATGAAAATAAACAATGTCTACGAGGTCTACTTACATAAAAATAAACAATATCTACGAGGTCTACTTGCATGAAAATAAACAATGTCTACGATCGGATCACACATCCTTGGTACTTCTTATTTCTGACTCAACAATTTATAATAGAATATAAAATCACATAACCAATGGTCAATCAATAAAATATAGTGAAGATCAATATCGAAAAACAGACAATAAACTGTACTCGCCTGTGGTCCTTTGCTGGTGAAACCGATAATCCAAACCACTCAGGGTGTCACAGTAGACAAAACTCGTACAACTGTCTCCAGATACTGAAATAGACATTACCAACATTCTCAGAATAGTCAAAATAGCTAGAATTGCCTGTCATTAAGTCTAATTCTGGACACATGGGCAAAACGGTAATTTTAGGTCAAAACGGTGTCCACCGCGTCTCTAAAGTCGTCAAACTACATGTCTACGGATTCATTTCGATGATATGAACCCAACGGTATGTCCAATTTTGAATTTCTGTGGGCCGTGCACAGAATCACCCATTAAATCGGACCGTAGGGCCCGCAAAACGGCGGTTCGATTAACTGTCTCAGAATTTGACCAAACTTGGCATGCAGGACCAGTAAAACGATACGGTCCTATTGGTACAAATTTTGCTTCGATCTGACGAACGTACACAAAGTAATTGAGTAATTTGCACAGAGGCCGATACGGTAAATTTCGACGGATACGCATCAAATTCATCATGCACACGCGACCAATTTGAATTATGTCAAAGCCCACACGTCCATGAAGCCATTACACACCTTTCGATGCTTTTGGTTCGCGACCACATCGCCCAGTTTGGCGGGACGCACGTCGTATCGAAGAGTTTTATAAAGTTTCTACTGTTTTGAAAACACGTTTTTACAGGTTTTGGAAATCCGATTCCTCGACATTCGGTCTGTGAAATTAATTTCTACGAGAAGGGTTTTAAAGGCCTATGGGTTGTCTATAGGATTGTTGAATCATAATTTTTATATCCACGACACGTTGATCGCAAAGTGGTGCTAAACGTGGGTACTTGACAGTTTCTAAACTGTTTATTAGAACAGTTTTTCCCTCGATCTTTTGCGTCGATTCTTGGGCATTGTAATCAATCTTATCAGAAAATAATTGATAGGACTAGAGGTTGGATATGTCGTCTTCTAAAAGAATCAATTTGTTTGGGATTCATTTGCGTATACGGAGAGGAATTCGATCGGGAAGGGCCATACCTCATGCGCGAATCTGATGAACACAGGGCCCTACTCTGGCGGCCTTCACTGTCTGTGCCGACCAGGCAGGCGCTGCTCCGGCGTCGTGGCTGCCTATCCTTGGTCGGGCACGGTGGAGGAGGGTCGCCAGGCTCCTGCGAAGGGTTCACAGTCATCTGAGGGATTTTCGATCACCCTGGGTATATCACGCGATATCCGTGATTAGGAGTGCTCGACTGGTATCTTTTAAAGGAGAGGATTAGCTTAAGTTTGGTTAGATTGGATAGAGGGGGATTTGACTTCGAATCTAGGTTGATTAGAATTTGTTCTCATCCAAATTCGATAAAATTTGGGTTTTTAAAAAGGTTTGAATGGCTTCAAACAAGGTTGGCTTCATAGCCGTTGAGAAGATGAACAGTATAAAACACTGTTCATCATTTATATATATATATATATATATATATATATATATATATATTTGCTAAATACATACAATTATATACCTATATATATAGGAGAAATTTATGAAATGCCCAAAAAACGAAAAAGTTTTATGAAAAACCCACCGCACAATAACATTTCGTCGCGTGCTCAGAATTAGCAAAAAATATATGAAAAGGGTTCTGAATGACCTTTTTGTCCTTCCTTCTAATTTATTGAAAACACCCACAAAACTACTCTTAAAAAATGTTTCGATACTTCATCTTCTTCCATACGCTGCTCACTTTTGAATCTAGATTTTCTCCTCAAAAATCTTCAAAAACTCGTCAAAAATTTTCGGAAAGACCGAGACAAACGACAAAAGTGCTAAAACGGAGGCTCAAACATCATTTTTTTGCAATTCTAAAATTTCGAAAGGCCGTCTAACGAAAAAGCTGTTAATCTCAGGCTCCTCGAAGATACGCTCATTTTAGGACAAACCGGACCTCATTTCAACCTCCCAGTCAAAAGTTATGGCCCTTCAAAGTTTCAACTGACCATAAAATGCAAGAGAATGGTCATTCTCCGTGTTAGAACACGAAAAATGTTAATTTTGCATGAGGGTGGCTATTCTCCGTGTTAGTAACACGGAGAATGTCATTCTCCGTCTTAATTTACACGGAGAATAGTCATTCTCTGTGTTAGTAACACGGAGAATGGCATTCTCCGTCTTAATTTACACGGAGAATGGTCATTCTTCGTCTTAATTTACACGGAGAATGGTCATTCTCCGTGTAATTTAGCACGGAGAATGGTCATTACAGTATTAAAACGCAGGAAAATGGCCATTTTTCGTGTTAGAAACACGGAGAATGCCATTCTCCGTGTTAAATAAAACGGAGAATGACATTCTCCGTGTTAAATAAAACGAAGAATGGCATTCTCCGTGTTAATTTCGCACGGAGAATGGTCATTTCAGTGTTAAAATGCAGGAGAATGGCCATTCTCCGTGTTAGAAACACGGAGAATGATTCTCCGTGTTAAATAAAACGGAGAATGACATTCTCCGTGTTAAATAAAAGGGAGAATGGCATTCTCCGTATTAATTTACACGGAGAATGGTCATTCCCAGTGTTAAAACGTAGGAGAATGACTATTCTACGTTTCTAAATTACACGGAGAATGGCCATTCTTCGTGCTAAATAACACGGGGAATGACATTCTCCGTGTTAAATGACACGAAGAATGGTCATTCAAATGTTAAAACACAGGAGAATGGTCATTCTCCGTGTTAAAAACACGGAGAATGCCATTCTCCGTGTTAGTAACACGAAGAATGCCATTCAACACGGAGAATGGCATTCTCCTTGTTAAAAATGCAGGAGAATGACTATTCTTCGTGTGATATCGACGGAGAACAGTTGACAGAAACCTATTTTTTTATTTTTTATTTTGTGGAAAGAAATTTGACATGAATAAAGATTCAAGAGTTTTCGTTTTTCTTTCAAAACGATGCTAACTCTTATGGAAAAGAAGAAGAAGATCTTCTCTCCATAATTGACCTAATTGTCGAAGAAGAAGAAGAAGATGAGCGATGAGCGATGATCGGAGTTCGACTGAAAAAAAACATGGTGAACTACGAACGATCTTTGCCATCTCTGCTGAAGATGAGAGCAATGGAATTCAGATCTCTCGTGAAGAAGAAGAAGAAGAAGACGAAAATCGCAATCCAGATCTGAGTTTGTGTGGAGGGGTAGTTATGGTATTAATTTTGTAAATACAGAGCATCTAAAGGAAATCTTGGAATACTTAACGTGGAAATATATAATTCTGGGCATTTCATAAAACCCATCATGCGGGTGGGTTTTCATAAAAACCAACTCCGAAATTGGGTTTCTCAGCAATTTCCAGATATATATATATATATATATATACCTTATACCCTTTATAAAGACTCAAAAATCCTAACATATCCTAAAGTCTAAAAATGACTTCCAAATCAATTTAATAATTGTTTATAAAAAATAAAAGTAGAAAATTAAAGATGATGTCCATAGTGTATATATATATATATATATATATATATATATATATATCAAGTAAAATATTTATTTACACTATTACTAGTAAAAGCTTATTTGATACCAATCCAAAAATATATTGTCTATATATACACTATAATTATATAAAAATAGCATAAATTAGACTTTTAAAATGGGGGTTTACAGAAAATCCCAGAGATTGATAGGGGAAAAAAATCCACAACGCTCTATTTTCATAAATATCATTAGATTTAGGTCATCTCTTCTATAATCTCAAATTTAGCTTATTTAACTAAAATATTATGTTTTCACCCTCACTTCTTTATTAATTTGAGATAGACAAAGGATTAAAACAAGGAGACTACCTTTTGAAATTCTTGACCTATTCATTAAGAAGCATTAGTTTTCACCATACTTGTTGTTTTCGAAACACAAACCAAAATCCTCGTTGATGACAAATTCGCTTTTGAAAAACTATTCAAAAAGATAGCTCATTACTTTTATCCAAAACAATAACACAAAAAACATTCGCTCACACTCTCCCTACTTTACCAATTTCTCTCAAAATTTGAAACTCGAAACTAAAGTAAATGAAAATCTCTCAACAACCCTCATTGCACTAATCCTAAGATAATAAAAGTTGGATATCATTAAGATACATAAATACATAATACATGCAATAATCCTAAGTATTATGCAAACTTAGTCAATATTTTGGCTCCAAAACAGATAAAAAGAAGAACAAGAAAAAGGAA
This sequence comes from Iris pallida, assembly GCA_029216955.1. NCBI lineage: Eukaryota > Viridiplantae > Streptophyta > Magnoliopsida > Asparagales > Iridaceae > Iris > Iris pallida. The sequence goes on from JANAVB010043019.1 coordinate 1,762,443, forward strand.
AAAAAACTCAAAGATAGCAGCTCAAAAATTGATTATGCAAACTTGGTCAATATTTTGCCTCCAAAAGAAGGAGAAGGATATTTAAGTGACTATGTAATGTCTTTGAGAAAGCGTTTGATGGCCTAATTTTTTTTTCTTTTACTTTTCATTATTATTATTATGAACTACCCCAAATATTGTTAGCTTTTTTTTTACTTGTATGGAACATTAGTTTTATTTTTTTGGTTTCGAACATCTTCAATTTTATTAGTATTTCATTATGACATATATTAGTTTGGATATTATATTTTTTTCGTGTTCTATTTTTTGAATTTTGTGTAGATAATGCTATTATATCATCTTTGATAAAAAAAATTAATGAACATTAACTTTAATAGCACCACTTTTAGTGTTTTAGAGTTCGTCTCAGATCTCAAAATCTAAAGTACGACACTATCAGAATAGGAGCAAGTTCAAGCCGAGATGGAAACATATTATTTCTTTCATTTAATAATGCGATGCTGCATAAAAGTCTTACGAAAAAAAAGCATCCAAACTATCCAAAAACCCACCAATATTTCCAAAATATACTGCCAGCAGTGTTACGAGCCCATTCTATGGCTCTACAACCCACTGAAGGCTGCCTAGACTCCCTCTCCTTCCTTCAGGATTCCTTCAGGACTTTGACAGTTATTTCTGTTAAATAAGATCTGGTAACGTTCCCAGGTGATTGCCAGCTAGGATTCCAGCTCAACAGTTGATTCCAATCAGCCAGCTCACTCCAATCAGCCAGGTCACCTGCACACAGTCACGAAATTAGTTTGTTAGTTTGTTAGCCAAGCAAACAATAGCTGCAGGAGTAATGATATAAATAAAATGTAATAGCAAAGAGGAGGATACTGATGAATATGCAAATTTTCCATATAGATGTAACTTTTTCTTCTTCCCCAAGTATTCTATAAAATTCCTCTTCCCAACCTCTGTTCTTCTCTAATTTTCCTCTGCAATCTCTGAACTTCTTCATTCAACATGTCTCAATCCTCTCGAAATGCCCAAATGCCCGGTCTGATGGGAAAGAGTACCAACAATTTGGTATCAGAGCGAATGGATCCGCTCAACGAGGTCGGCGAGGAGCAGCAGTCTAGTAACAACTATCGGCCAGAATCCGTGGTGAAACGACAAGCACAGGCTACGGATCTGAGGGTTCAGAATTTGGAAGGTAAATTTCAGCAACTCACAGATATGTTTGAGTGTATGATGAAGGAAATGAGTAGATCTAGAAGAGAAACAGAGCCTCTCCTTTCTCCTCCAATTCCTGCAAACTTTTGTTCTCCAATGGCCATGTCTGGAATTCCAGGAAATACAAGCCAAATTTCACAAAATTATCAACACCAAATCCCACCCAATTACACTCCACCATCTGTGACAAACCTTCCAATATCATCATCATTACCCCCATTGAATCAATCCGTGCCTCCCCCTTCTTTCTCTCCACATCCTTTCCAAACAGTAGGAGGAATGAGTCCTGCCCCTACCAACCTATGGAATCAACAAGATAATACAAATCATACCTGGGGAAAACCCTCCCTGAGACTGAAATTGCCTGAATATGATGGAGGCCCTGATGTGGAGGGATGGCTCCTGAGAATTCATCATTACTTCAACTTCTATCACATACCTGAAGAGGAGAGAGTGAGGGTCTGTTCTATTCAATTGAAAGGAAAAGCTGCTTATTGGTTCGATTGGCTCATTCAAATCAAGGGGGGACTTATAACTTGGGCATATTTTTGCCAAGCCATTAGACTCAATTTTGGACCTTCCCAATTCATAAATTATGCTATGGAGTTGAAAAGATTCACTCAAACTGGGATAGTGGAGGAGTATGACTCTCAGTTTCAGAGTCTCTCCAAGAAAGTCAGAGGGACTAAGGAGCCTGATCTGGTTAGTCAGTATATAGGGGGCTTGAAATATGAAATTAGGTATGAATTACTGGTGGCAAATCCTCTCACATTGCCCTTAGCCATGCAGTGGGCAAGACTGTATGAGGCCCAGTTACTCTCTCTTAAGAGGGGATACAAAACTCAGTTGTATCCCAATAGAGAAGCACCTTTCCAGAGTTTTTCTCAGCTCTCCAGTCATGAAAATGACAAGAAAACTCAAAGTCATCATGTTGGCAACTCCATGTTGCCTGTGGACACCCCAAAAACTTCTACCATCTCTCCTAAGGAGCTTAATAGAAGGAAAGGACTGGGTTTATGCTTCACTTGTGATGAAAAGTGGTACAAGGGGCATAGATGCAAGGAGAAGAAACTGTTCATGTTGATTAGTGATGTTGAAGAACCAGATATAGAAGAACCAGAAGAAGTTTTCACAGAAGACTCAAAGGAGACACCAACACAAGGAACCTTTGCCATATCCTTACAGGCTCTCTCTGGAACATTGCAACAGTCAACTATGAGTCTGAGGGAAAGCATACACAACAAGCCAGTGATGATATTAGTGGATTCAGGCTCCACTCACAGCTTCATAGATGTTTGCCATGAAATATAAAAGAACAGAACACAATTATCGGAGGACCGGACTTTTACTTTACGTTACAAACTCGCTTGTACAAAGAAGGCCTAGGGACGAAAACCTAGGTACAGCAGTCTAAGTACAATTGTTTATTTTAGATTCTGGGGGGTGACGATAGAGGCTCGGAAAGGCGACGACAGCCCTGCCTTACTCCTTGGACGATCGGTATGCAGCCTTGGCTCCTGTGAAAAGATGGTTGGCGTTGATGAAGAAATGCTCTTCTTGCTCTCCCTCTTATTGCTCTTCTGGCTTCTCTCTCTCTGTGTATTTTTCTTCTCGGACTATAGGGGGAGTCCCTCTGTATATGCGTATTTTTCTCTGATATTGTATATCTTACAAGGGAATGGCACCTTTCTATTTATAATAGTGGGATGTGATCATTAGGGCTGCCAATGATTAGTTCTTGGAGATGGCAGCGGCCTGTGGGTTAGTCAATCCGGGCCGTTCAGTTTTGATTGTGACGAATCCGAGCCATCGAGTGTAGATTACACCAAATCCCATTAGCAATTAATGCTGATTGGAATAAATCTTCCTCATAATGACCCTCTGATGTTCTGCGAATAAATTAAATTTATTCTCCTGCCACGTGTCCCAGATTATTAGGATTTGACCCAATCTTTTATTGCGGTAAATCTGAGAAATTAATCGGCCTAGGACGCGTGTCCTAGGAGCCACTGGGGGGATCTGGGCCATATGACGAGCGAGCCGCATATGACTCTGGGCCGCATATGGTTAGGGCCACGTATCAGGGCTGCCTGGGTAGTGGCCCTCACTTGAGCCCTTGAATCACAGAGAGGTAATCGTTATGATCCGCATAGGGATACATCCACCTGAGCCGCATGGACATGATCCTCTTGAACCGTATGAGAAATCTTTACTTGAGCCGCATGGGGCTTCCTCGGTCTGAGCCGCAAAGGACGGGTTCACTCTGAACCGCATGAGGAGTCTTTGTTTGAGCCGCATGAGGCTGTCTTGGCCTGAGCCGCATAGGACGGATTCATTCTGAACCGCATGACGAGTTCTTTGCTCGGGCCGCATGAGGCTGTCTTGGCCTGAGCCGCATAGGTCGGTTTCACTCTGAGCCGCATGAGAAGTGAGCCGCATACGGACGCCCACGTGGCAAGGCCACGTGGCATTTTCATGGTTCTCGGAGGATTTGTGTCAGAGATTTCTTTTCTCTTTCCTAGAAATTCGTTATTATGATAGAGTCATAATTGCTTCTTTTCATGTCAGGGCTGTCACTTTTTCAGAGTTGTCAGCCGTCAAACAATTAATGCGAGATGGCAGAGGAGAGGGCTGTCCTGCCACGTGTCTTCTGAGCCGCATGGGATATATTGGACCGCATAGCCCCCTTATGCCGCATGACTCTCTGAGCCGCATGGGCTTTCTGAGCCGCATGGGGTTCTTTGGCCGCATGAGTCATTTTCTTTAATATTTTCCATGCTTCTACAAGACCCCCTTCAAAGTTTTCAATTTGAAAATTTGAAATACTTTGAATAAGAAGCATGGATGTGTCTCCTTCTAGCCGCATATGATATGATGGCCGCATGGATGTCTCGACCGCATGGTTGGTTTAGCCGCATAGATGGTTCAGCCTCGTGAATGGCTCAGCCGCATGGCTCTTTGCCACGTCATTGTGCCATTCGTGCAAATCTTCTTTTGGGGCAGGATCCCAAGAGTTTTAGTCTTTAATTGGCTAGTTTGTCTCGGTGGCCGAAGAGTCGATCACGTTGTACGAGGCGTCGGTCCGTGGTCCTTTTTTATCTGTCTATAAATAGAGGGGTATTTGGACAGACTTCCTTAGATCCCTGTCTTGTCTTCTTCCTCTGATCGTCAAATGACAATGGCACCCAGGGCTTCCAAGGTTGTGAAGAAGGCTGTGGCGAAGAGTAAGAAGTCGACTTCGTCTTCGATTGTTGTGCCCACCTTTCGTCTTGACGTTCGCGTTGCCATCGAAGGTAAGGATTATGTAGACGATCGAGTTACTTTGAAACCCTAACAGAGCTTACTCTGCTGCATGCTTCGTGCATAAGCCTTTGGCGTGGATTTCTTAAACTACGTGGTCATCACACACATCCCATGACTGAGCCACATGGGAGTACACCTCATGTCCGAGCCGCATAAGAGTCGTCTAAAACGAGCCGCATGAACACTTCTGACTGTTCTCATTTTCTTCATCTTTGGTTTTTTGCAGTATCTCCACCGAACGCTGAGATTACAGTATCAGAGGAGCTGCAGCCTCCTGTCATCAACCGGGGGACTTCCTCTGTTTAGGAGGAAGCAATGAAAGAAGAACCGGCGCCTGTGGGGGATGGCAGCCCCCCAAATATCGAAAATGCTGAGGGTGGTAGCGCTGGGGACCCCGATTCTCCTATTCCGGCCCAAGATCTTCCTCACTTGCATCCTTTATATGTAAGGTGGTTGAGGGAATGGTATATGCGCTCTTGTAACTAGGGTTTAGGGTTCTCGTGGATGTCTATCTTTTGTCTGTAGTCTTTGTTTTGTTTCGCTTTTCTTCTTGTCTGCATGAAGAACCTTTTTGACTTGCTTGTAATCGTGTGGATGTAACCGATTTCTGAATAGATGGAATATATTTACTTCACTCTTTTGATTTGTAATAGTCATCTTATTGGGACATTTTGCGTGGACCCATTGCCCCTAACATACCCTGGTTTTGGATACGGACAACAAGTTAAAAAGAAACCAACATACTTACTCAGAGGTACTGAGGACATGGTGAGCATGAGGGTTTTTTTGACGAAGCCTTCCTGCTCAGAGGTAATGAGGACATGGCAGGAGTGGACTTAATAAAGAGGGGGTACATAGAACGACTCAGAGGTAATGAGGACATGGAAGTTCTATGTAGAGGGGTGATTTGTTTTTGGTGGAAATGGGACGACTCAGAGGTGATGAGGACATGGCCGTCTTGGAAGTTTGTGGACCCGTTACCCTTCTTGTGCACTGGGAGTGCAGGTAGTGGATCATGAGGGAGGATCTCTTGTAGGAAGAAAGTTCAGCGGTACGGTTATACATGACTTTCTTTCAAAAGAGTGACCGGGATGTAAGTTCAGGGGCACCGACGGGTACATAACTCGACAATCCATGAATGTTGGAATCAATGTGTAAGTTCAGAGGTACCAGCGGGTACATGACTTGGAAATCTGACAAACTATGAGGGTGAGTTCAGTGGTATCAGCGGATACATGACTCAAAAATCTGGAAAATTGTGGGGTGAGTTCAGTGGCACCAGTGGGTACGTGACTCGAAGGTCTGGGGAATGTCGTTTAGACATAGTATTTCTTCAGGAACTTGCCATTGACGGGCAACATAAGCAAGTCTCCGTTTTGCTTGGCGAGGCGGTAAGCACCGTTGGAGAACACGACCTCGATGACAAATGGACCTTCCCATTTTGGCTGGAACTTGCCGGTGGTCTTGTGAGTCATGACCATTGGCCTCCGAACTGCCAGAACAAGATCGCCCACTTGGAATGTTCTGATTTTGACTTTCTTGTTGAAGGCTCCTGAGATGCGTGCTTGGTAGAGTTCGATCCTTTGCTGAGCTAGGAGGCGCTTTTCATCTAAGGCCTCCAACTCTTGTAGTCGACGTCGGTAGTTATCATCTGTCATCAATTGATAAGTGAGGGCGATGCGGAGTGAGGGTATTTGTGTCTCTAATGGGAGAACTGCCTCACTCCCGTACACCAGAGAAATGGTGTATTCCCGGTGGCTGTTCGAACTGTGGTACGATAAGCCCATAAGCATTCGCCGAGCTTCTCATTCCAGTCGCGTTTGTTGGAAGAGACAAACTTCTTGAGGAGTTTGATGATTGTTTTGTTGAATGCCTCTGCTAACCCGTTCGCTGCCGGGTTGTACGGTGTCGAAGCGACATTATAAATACGGTGCTTATCGCAAAACCGATAGAATGCGTGGCTCGCAAATTGTGGACCATTATCATGGATGATCCTTCGGGGCAGTCCCAAGCGGTAGATGACGTGATGCTTAAGGAAGCTGATCACGTTTGAAGTCTTAACTTCTGCGAGTGGGATAGCTTCCGCCCATTTGGAGAAGTAATCAGTGATCGCAAGTATGAAGCGATGTCCTCGGGAGGAAGGTGGGGTGATTGGACCAATGATGTCCATTCCCCATGCTTCGAATGGCCAGGACGCCACCGTCGGATGTAGAAACTCGGATGGTTGGTGAATGAAGTCTGCGTGGACTTGGCAAGCTTTGCATTTTCTGGCATAGTCTATCGCATCTGCCACCATCGTGGGCCAGTAGTAGCCCATTCGGCGAAGGCGGTCTTGCAATTTTGGGCCAGGCTGATGGGCCCCACAGATATCGTCGTGTGCTTCTCGTATGGCTTCTTTGGCTTCTGCGTTCGACAAGCACCGGAGCAATAATCCGTCGTAGGAGCGGCGATACAGCATTTTTGTCTCTGCATCGTAGAAGAACCTGAAAGAACGCCGTCTGATGGAAGTGGCTTCTTTTGGATTCTCTAGGAGGATGTCGTAGACGACGAAGTCGATGAACGGCTGTCTCCAATCTGGTGCTTCGTCGACCGTCTAGGCGGAATAGCTCGCCACGAATTGAACGTTGTTCTTGGGGTAGACTAGTTCGTGGCCTATCACGTCAACCGAGTGATGAGCGTGGTGCGGCACCGCTAAGGAAGCGGCGAGGCCTGCTAGGGCATCGGCTTCGATATTTTGGAGTCTGGGGACATGTTCGATGAAGAACCCCTCAAACGACGAGATGATGTCAATCGCTATTTGGTGATAAGGGATCATGTCTTCGTGGCGGACCTCGTATGAGCCCCGGATCTGATTGACGATTAGTTGGGAGTCGCCGTATGCTTCAAGGTATTCTACCCCCAGTTCTCTTGCAAGTTGGAGGCCAATGACCAGAGCATTTTACTCGGCCACATTGTTAGAGCAGGGCTCTGTGAGGGAATAAGCGCAGTTGATCACCAATCCGGAAGGAGAGACCAGCACTACTCCGACCCCGACGACTATGTTGCCTTTAGGTCCGGTCCTCGAAGCACCGTCGAAGAACATTCGCCATATAGCCTCGTGAGAGGTTGCATGTGAGTCGGCGACCTCATCTGGGATCTCTTCATATATTCTGGAGGACTCCGAGCCTGGGTGGGCTGCTAAGAAGTCTGCCAGGGCTTGACCTTTGACTGCTTTTTGTGGGACGAAGGTCATATGATAAGGGGACAGCAATATTGCCCAAGTAGCGAGGCGAGAACTGAGTGCCCCTGGTTTAGTCATGAGGACTCTGAGAGGGTTGACTCGTGAGATCACATGTATCGTTTGTCCGGTGACATAGTGTCGTGTTTTCTGAATGGCGAATACCAGGGCGAGGCATTCCTTCTCCACAGCGGTGTATCGGTGCTCGGGCCCAATCATCATTCGGCTGAGGTAATATATGGCTTGCTCATGGCCTACATCATTATTTTGTGCGAGCAGAGCTCCTAGGGAATGTTCCATTACTCGTACATAGAGCAGGAATGGTTTTCCAGGAACCGGGGCCACCAAAACTGGAGGATTTGACAAATATTCTTTGATGTTGTCGAAGGCACGCTGGCATTCCTCGTTCCATACGAATGAGACTCCTTTCTTCATGAGGTGTGTGAATGGTCGGCATCGCCCGGAAAGGTTAGAAATGAACCTCCTGATGTAAGCTAGCCTCCATTGGAGGCCTCTAAGTTCGCGAAGATTTCTCGGGGGACCCATCTCCATAATTGCCTTCGTCTTCTCGGGGTCTACATGAATGCCTTGAGCGGTGATAATGAATCCCAAGAACTTCCCGCTGGATACGCCCAAGAAAGATTTCGTAGGGTTCATCTTTAGATTGTGGGCTCGCATCAGGTCAAATACCGTCCTCAGGTCCTGCAGATGATCTCCCTTACGGCGACTCTTGACGGCGATGTCATCGACATAGCATTCCACCGTCTTGCGCAAATGTTCTCTGAAAATGATACTCATGGCTCGTTGATATGTGGTGCCAGCATTCTTTAGACCGAAAGGCATGACTGTGTAGCAGTATGTGCCAATCGGTGTTCGGAATGATGTGTGCTTTTCGTCGTCGGAAAACATCTTGATTTGGTTGTACCCCGAGAATTCATCCATGAATGACATACGTTCAAAGCCGTATGTGTTGTCGATCATGATGTCTGTGATAGGGAGGGGGAATTCGTCTTTCGGACATGCCTCATTCAGATTACGGAAGTCGATGCAGATTCGGATCTTCCCATTCTTCTTGACGACGGGTACTATATTAGCGACCCAATCGGGATGTTTCTCCTCACGAATGAAGCCGCTGGCTATTAGTTTGTTGACTTCGACTTCGATCGCATCCATGACGCCTGGGCGGAAGCGTCATTGTTGCTGCTTGACTGGCTTTGCGTCCGGTCGTATGTTGAGCTTGTGGAGGGCAATATCGGGGTCTAACCCCGGCATGTCTTCATAACTCCATGCGAACACATCAATATATTCTCTGACAAGTTTCAGCAGCGATTCTCGCTCTTCGTCTGTTAGGCTTTTACTGACGAAGATTGGCTTTGGAGAGGATTCGCTGCCGAGGTCAACCTGCATAACCTCATCTTCGGTAGGAGGTTCTCTCTGCTCGAACCGCTTTTCCCATTGTGCATCCAGCTGTTGGGCCCACGGCTCTAGCTCAAGGATTTCAGGAATATCCTCGTCTTCTTCGTAGGCGTCGGCGAATGCCATATTGACTGACAGGGCTTGTCTAAAGATGTCTCTAATGCTGGTATCCGAGTCAGAGGTTGGTGACCCGGTTGAATGTGACTGCCTGTCACATTCTTCGTCTGAACTCTCAGGGGTCGTCGGGGGGATCACATACCCCAGTCCACATCGAGTTTTACTGTAGTAGTCCCGTGGCTTGCCAGCCGGGACTGGGGGCTTCAGAGGTAGTCGCCGTCCAGTACCGTAATTCAAACCTGGTGTAGTCTTCAGATCATATCCCTGTTTTTGCATGAGATATTTGGACTGGGGGCTATAAAGATATAGAGGCAGTCTTCCGGCATCTGACCCAAGATCGACTTCTTTTATGGTAAAGGGGCACGGATCGTCTTTCCGGCCGAAGATGATTGGATGGTCCCCTCCCTTGATTATTCGGTAGGCGTCTTCTGCTGGAGTAAGCTGGATTGCGGTGTACACATTTGTCACCTGTGTGTGTAGGTGAGTGCCTATACCGTGTTCCATAGCATACATTGTACATAGCTTATTGAGCTCGGTATAGTTCAAAGATAACCCTTTATTGACGAAGTAAGGTATCTTTTTCCGGGGGATTACATCATCAGCGGAGGGGATATTATTGTGGGCAGCCACGTATTTGGTTAGCTCTGGTTCCTCTTCGGCTACCCCCTGTGTAAATGAAGACTGAGAGGATGACCTAGTCAGCTTGATCTTCAGAGGTTCAACTGATGGGGTTGAGCGCGGAGTCGTTGACAGACTAGCGACCCCCAGTTTGGTACTCGATATGGAGCGAGGGGTGGCCGGTTCGCTAGAAGTGTCAGACCTCGCATCGGGGTGACGACCCTTCCTGGGAAGGCGTATCGTCAGTGGCTTATCGAAGGGATTGAGTTTCTCCGTTTGGGGTTGACAAATTCTATGCAGTCTGATTGTCAATGGCCCTGTTATGGGTCTCGACACTTGGTCGGACCTCGGCAGCCGGATTATCATCTGCTCTTCCTGCGCCGAGAGGCTGATCGCGTCCTTCCGCAGAGTGGCAGCAAGGGGTACGGACTTGCCCGGTTTGCGAGCTTGGAGATGGATCATCAGGGGTTCCTCTAATCCTGTGGCTGCTTCGGTACTAGTTTATTCATTTCCTTCATCAAGGTGCCTCTTCGACTTTTCGTATAGGCAGGAGTCTGAGTAGTAAGATTCGACCCCTTTGAAGGGATCGATGTCAGCAAATTTCGTCTTCACGAAGCCGTATTTGTTGACATATTTGAAGCACTGGTGTAGTATGGAAGGCACGATCATATAATCGTGTATCTATGGGCGACCCAAGAGGATATTGTAAGAAGTGTCTGCGTCTATGACGTAGCAGGTGACTTCGGATTGGAGGTCGCCAATCTGACACTTCAGACGAATCTTCCCAATAGGGTAGCTCATGCCCGAATTGAAACCGCTGATGGCGGTGCTTGTAGGTGTCAGGCGGTGCATTGGGATACGGAGATGATGTAGCAGACTCTTCGGGATGATGCTTATGGAAGAGCCAAGATCAATGTGCATCCGATCCACCTTTACGTCGCAGATGTATCCCGTGTAGTATAATGGACGATCGTGCAGATTAGTTTTGATAAGCATATCCTGTGGAGTGAAGACGATGTTGGGCATTGCTCCCGTACAGGCACTGTCTTGGAGACCCGCAGGTGAGTCCTCCCCGGTGAGGTTGGATTGAGCTAGATAGGCATCGACATTTTGGAGTGCTTCGCTCAATGCAATACGAACGTCTTTGGAGAGCCTTAGGAGTTCGTACAGTAACAACTTGGCCGGTGTATTAGCCAATTGTGCTAAGATGTCGAAGTTGTAGGACCTCTCTAGCCCTTGAGCTGCTTCTTTTCGGAGAGATTTGTTGAAGCGAGTCTCCCTCGGTCTAGGCTTGTCGGTCGTCGAAGGCTGGGTCGGTCCCGGAGCATCAGTTGTAGTAGGTTGATGATTCTCAGCTGGATTGTCAACCGTAGGTTGGGATTGTGCTCCGGACCGCGTGATGACGACTGTAGCTTCCTCGTTTTTTGTCGAGATTGTGTGGCAGGTCCTGACTTTTCCACTTTTCTTCTTGTGAATGGGAGGCGTCGTGGACTGAGTCACCTCGTGGACCAGGTCCGGATGGACCCACATGATTTCTCCTCGCGATGTGGTGAGAGGTACTAGACTGGCAGTTTGATCTCGATGAGGTAGAAGATTGGTAATCTCCATTGTCGCCAGAGGCATGGGAACCACCCCGTCTTGAGTTTCTGTCGGAGGAAAGCTGCCGAATTGTACGGACACCATATTGGCTGCCACGGTTACCTCTTCGAAATCGATGGCCAGAGCGTTCGAATCGATGAGGTTTTGGATGTATCGTTTCAGTTGGTAGCAGTCGTGTGTAGCATGGTGTACATAGCGGTGGTAATGGCAGAACTTTGGGTTCTCCAGATCAGCCGACCGAGACTCCCGTCTTGGTGGAGGAAGCTGAATTCTATCTCCTTGTATGAGCATGTCCAAGATAGGCTTGACGTGGCCGTCTTCAAAAGAGTAAGTGATTTGAGGCCATTGTTTGTCTGCTTGTTGTGACTCGGGCTTCTGGGCTGTGTCGACCACCATAGCCTGCTTGCCCCTGTTGTCCCGATTGTTGGAGGGGCTACCCCCATTGTCGTTGTTGGTGCTGGGACACTTGCCCTTGTTTTCTTCCTCCGAGATGTGCAACCTCAGTTGGCGAGCCTTCCTCAATCTTTCCTCGGCACTTATAGCACTGATAATAAAAGCCTTCCAGTCCTTGAATTGACTTTTGCCCATCCAGAGACTAATTATTGGGAGTAGTCTCTTTTGGCAAATTTCAATCAAGGAGGAATCCGGATTACCAGATGGTAACTACATTGCGGTTTGACGAAACCGCTCAATGTAATTCCTCGTCGGCTCTTTCTCTCCTTGGACGACGTCCATGAGGGTAGACATTGTGACGTCCTGTCCTACCTCATAGAATCTTTCCAAGAACAAGCGTTTGAAGCCAGAGAAGGAGTGGATGCAGTTGTCTGGCAGGTTGTGGTACCAGTCGAAGGCGACTACTTCAAATGCCCCGATGAATAATTGCGTGAGGATAGCGTCATCATGGGGCAGATGGTCGGTGGTGACCTCGAAGTAAGTAATGTACCGACTTGCTGAGGTCTTGCCATCATATGGATTGATATTGAATGGCTTATATCTTGGTGGGAATGGAACATCCCTCCATTCAACAGGATATGGTTGCCGCATTCTGAGGTCTTGAGAGTTTTCTCGGGCGTGGAATATGGCTCGGAGCTCCTGAACCTCTCTTCTTACTTCTCGGGCCTCGTCTGTCACGGTTGGGGCCGTTATTTCGGGAGGATTATTGCCCGGGTTCGGTGCCACTGAATTTGAATCTATATTGATTGCGGGACCCGTGCTCGTTTGGCCAGGTGTCACTCCCTGCAAGGTAGGAAGAGCCGCTTTGATCTCGTCTACAGACTTGACCAAGGCGAGCAGTATGGCCTCCAAAGTATCGATGCGTTGGCGATCACTGGAACCACCTTGATTGCTGTCCGTCATGAATACCGTCCTTACGTGAGGAGTGACGGAAGGAACGGTGGAGGATGTGCCCTCCGAGTCATACCTATGCATCGAGAAATCATTGGGATATGTGGGAATGTTTTCTTCGGGTTCAGACTCGGAAGGAATAGTACCCCCAGCTTCGGAGCTTGTTTCATCTTGAGAGTCATGGATGTCCTCGGGGACATCAGCATCCGTTGTACCTGATGGGAGAGTTGTTTCTCCGGGCTTGTCTCCTTGAAACATCGGATTGTTGTGGATGTTCGGAGGAGTGCTACCCCCAGTTCCTACGGCCTCCAGCAATTTTGTCTTTGAACGGGTGTGTTGGTATACTCCGGTGGAGGACAACCGTTTAGACGACAATTTCTTAGCTGTAGTGGTTGATATCTTCGGGCTGGAGATGCTTGTCTTCTTCCCTCTCCCCTCGGCGGGGGCTTTCTGAGTGGAATTGCATGAGACAACAGGAGGTGCCTCGTTCTCCGAGCTCGGGTGCTGTAGTCTTTGGAAGACGGACGTCCGGTCTTCTGTTGCTGCCGCATTGTTACAACAGCAGTTGACGATGATTTGGGTGCAGTGACGTCCGTGTGAGGACTCTTTGCACACTGAGGCCCCTTCTCTTCCCTTGCGTTTGTGGAGGATAACCTCACGCAGGTCAGAGGAACCACTCTGTCCGTTCGCCGCCGTGGGCTGGACTCGAGTGGTTCTGTACAACTTCCCATCAGAGGCCCGTATGATAACCAGCGGGATGTCCCGATAGTCAGAGGTTGGGGCAGCTGACTGGGCTTGGTGAGCCCGCGCTGCCCTAGACTTCCTCCTTTTAGCACTTGTGGGTGCGTAATAGGAGGAGTCCAAGTTGAATACCACAGAGTCTGGCTTATCGTTCAGAGAACCATCAGAGTCAGGACCGCATGAGAGACGGTCGAAGACTGATCGAGAGAAGCGTGGAACGGACGCTATGCGGCTAGTATTGGGTACCGTGTAGGCTGTCTGCATGCGGTTGTCTTCTCCTGTCGGATGAGTTGTTCTTGTGCGACTGGGAGCCACGACCGTGCAGGCTAGCCGCATGCGTTTGGCAACTGTGGCCGCATGGGTTTTCTGCAAGCGATTGACTTCCACAGCCGCATGAGTTTTATCCATGTGGTTGGCGACTGTAGCCGCATAAGTTATGCGGCTGGCAGATGTGGCCGCATGAGTTTTATTCATGCGGCTGGCGGATGTAGCCGCATGAGCTTTCTCCCTACGGGTAATACCCTTATGCGGCTCGGATCGCATAGAGTTCCTCTTTGCCCCTGCAAGTCCAACATCATAGTGTTTTCTTCTGCCGGACTTGGGGACAGCAGAGTTGTCTACGGTCTGAAGTGGGGCCGCGGGGGAGTCTTTCTCGTCGTCTTGAGCAACAGAGGGTATCCCGTCGAGGGCTTGGGGAGGAGCAAATGATTTTGGCCTCCACTCTTTGCGAGCCTTCGTCCCGCGGGTGTGCTTCTGGACCGGGCCAGCGCTTCCTTCGGAGAGCATTTCTTCAAACGCCTGTTGTTCGAAGTGGACGACCATCTTTTGTTGCGTGGAGCCAATTTTGGCTGCATCCGATTGCGTCACCAACTCCTCAGCCGTGAAGAAGTTAGTCCCCAGCAGAGTCGCCATCGTGTTTGCCATAAAATATAAAAGAACAGAACAATTATCGGAGGACCGGACTTTTACTTCACGTTACAAACTCGCTTGTACAAAGAAAGCCTAGGGACGAAAACCTAGGTACAGCAGTCTAAGTACAATTGTTTATTTTAGATTCTGGGGGGTGACGATAGAGGCTCGGGAAGGCGACGGCAGCCCTGCCTTACTCCTTGGACGATCGGTATGCAGCCTTGGCTCCTGTGAAAAGATGGTTAGCGTTGATGAAGAAATGCTCTTCTTGCTCTCCCTCTTATTGCTTTTCTGGCTTCTCTCTCTCTGTATGTATTTTTCTTCTCGGACTATAGGGGGAGTCCCTCTGTATATGCGTATTTTTCTCTGATATTGTATATCTTACAAGGGAATGGCACCTTTCTATTTATAATAGTGGGATGTGATCATTAGGGCTGCCAATGATTAGTTCTTGGAGATGGCGGTGGCCTGTGGGTTGGTCAATCCAGGCCGTTCAGTTTTGATTGTGACGAATCCGAGCCATCGAGTGTAGATTACACCAAATTCCATTAGCAATTAATGTTGATTGGAATAAATCTTCCTCATAATGACCCTCTGATGTTCTGCGAATAAATTAAATTTATTCTCCTGCCACGTGTCCCAGATTATTGGGATTTGACCCAATCTTTGATTGCGGTAAATCTGAGAAATTAATCGGCCTAGGACGCGTGTCCTAGGAGCCACTGGGGGGATCTGGGCCATATGACGAGCGAGCCGCATATGACTCTGGGCCGTATATGGTTAGGGCCACGTGTCAGGGCTGCCTGGGTAGTGGCCCTCACTTGAGCCCTTGAATCACAGAGAGGTAATCGTTATGAGCCGCATAGGGATACATCCACCTGAGCCGCATGGACATGATCCTCTTGAACCGCATGAGAAATACTTACTTGAGCCGCATGGGGCTTCCTCGGTCTGAGCTGCATAGGACGGGTTCACTCTGAACCGCATGAGGAGTCTTTGTTCGAGCCGCATGAGGCTGTCTTGGCCTGAGCCGCATAGGACGAATTCATTCTGAACCGCATGACGACTTCTTTGCTCGGGCCGTATGAGGCTGTCTTGGCCTGAGCCACATAGGTCGGTTTCACTCTGAGCCGCATGAGAAGTGAGCCGCATACGGACGCCCACGTGGCAAGGCCACGTGGCATTTTCATGGTTCTCGGGGGATTTGTGTCAGAGATTTCTTTTCTCTTCCCTAGAAATTCGTCATTATGACAGAGTCATAATTGCTTCTTTTCATGTCAGGGCTGTCACTTTTTCAGAGTTGTCAGCTGTCAAACAATTAATGCGAGATGGCAGAGGAGAGGGCTGTCCTGCCACGTGTCTTCTGAGCCGCATGGGATATCTTGGACCACATAGTCCCTTTATGCCGCATGACTCTCTGAGCCGCATGGGCTTTCTGAGCCGCATAGGGTTCTTTGGCCGCATGAGTCATTTTCTTTAATATTTTCCATGCTTCTACAATAGATAGCAAATTCTGTGAGAAAATTAGACTTCA